>CM074787.1:14570020-15080604 GCA_037355745.1 Pseudo-nitzschia multiseries | reverse complement strand
TTCAAGGACCTCGGATAGGTTCGGATCAGGGCCGCAATCAGAGACATAGGTTGTTGCGTTCGAACGGCCGTGTGCAAAGCCAATTGGTGGGTGGTCGTTACCTTCGTGAGACTCGCACGCGGAAAGGCCTTCAAGAGTTTCATGGCCACCGAATTGTCCGCGGTAGTAGTAGTATTAGTAGTATCGTTTGCGGCCCCGATGCGATGGTTGTCGGGTTCGCTCGTGCTGGTGCTCGTTCTTCCACACGCTACGTGAAGGGGTAGCCTTCCACGCGCATCCGGTTTCATCAAATCGTCCTTTCGGTACCTCACCGCGAGATCGGTAAAAATTGGAGGAAATTCGAACGGAGCTCCGGCAATGAAATGCAGGGGCAACCAGTCGGGTTCGTTTTTGTTTTTGTTCGCGTTTGTGTTTGTGTTCATCTGATCCGACTCTCCTTGCTGACTAACAACCTGGTTTTGTGCATTGTTGTTGTTGTTGTTGCCATTGAAGTAGTTGCTGCTGTTGCTGCTGCTGTTGCTGCTGCTGTTGTTGTTGTATCCACTCTGACCGGTATGGATACCGGTGTAGTAGTTGCTGTGTTTGTTTCGTTTTCTGCTGAAATTGTGCTCGACCACCCGGAGGTAACCCTCGACGTTCTCCCAGGCCTCTCGCCCGCAGACATCGTGCTCCGTCCAATCCGCGTCGACAAAATTACTCGTGAACTGGTCGAACGGTCTCTTTCCTTTCTGGTTCCGCACCATAATTGCGTCCAGAGAATGTCGCGTGAGTTCTTGGATTCGTCGCGGCGACATGTAACCATCCAGAGCCCAATGGAGAGGTGTCTCGCCGTCTTCGTCCGTGCACATGGTGGGATCGATCCAGCCGGGTAGTGCCTGCTGCTGCTGCTTGCTGCTGCTGTTGTTGTGTCCCATCGTCGCTGCCATCGCTGCTGGCAGTGTCCGAGGGACAGAGAGGCACTCGGGGCTTGCAATAGTCCATCATGAGTTTGAGCGACGAAAAGGGGCACTGCCGCGAAAACGCCAGGTAGTGGAGTGGGGTCGACCCTCTCGAGTCTTGGGCGAGTATCAGAGACAGAGCCGAGGGCGCACGGGGGTTGCCCGTCGCCTCGCGGGTGCTCTCGAGAATGACCCTCATCATGTTGAAATCGCAGGAGTTTTCGCACAATATGTGGAGAGGCGTCTTTCCCGTGGCATCTGCCACCGTCAGTATCGATTGATGGATCGCGGTTATATGTTGGTGGCTGCTGCTGCTGCTGTGAGTTTCATCACCACGACTCGGATGGTTGCTCTCGTCGTAGGCGTTATCGATTTCTTCCACCTGTTCTTGTCCGAATCGCTGGCGGATGTCCTCGTCGCCACCGTTTTCGTCGTTGACAACGTTCTCGTTCTCGTTTTCGTTTTCGTTCTCATTCTCGTTTTCGTCGTTATGATGGTGGAGGACCGCAACCTTTGTGGGTCCGAGTGAATGAGAAACATCAATCATGAATTGGGTGACTTCGTATATCTTGTTGCCTTCTTCCAATTCGCACGCATCAAATATCTTGTCGAGTTCCGCGGTTTCGTCGCTCCGGTTGCTATTGGTATCCTCTCCGTCGTGGTGAGGGGTGGGGCTGCTGCTGCTGCTGCTGCTCGTCGTCGTCCTCTTCGTCGTCCGAGAACTCGTCTTTCGAGAAACGCACGCTGGTGGGGCAGCTCGCGAGTTTGCACAGTTCGTGGATTGCGAGACGGCTGCTGTCGTTGTAGTTGTTTGGGGAGTGATGAATCCCCCTCCTTCGTCTTCGTGTGTACACCGCGTTTCGATCTACGGATATAATGTCGATGGCCTTTTGCCAGTGTCGCTGTTTTGCAGAGCACGAAACGAAACGAAATGAAATGCAAGAATTGCAGAGCAGAGAGAGAAAAGAGAGAGAGGACAAGAGTGAGTTGAGTATTAGCAGTTCTCGCAACAACAGCAACAGCAACAGCAACAGCAACACACTGAGAAGAAACCCTTGCCATTGTCGTTAGGAACGACTACACTGAACTACGCACCATTTCAATGCAATCCAGCACATTGGGCGGAGGCAATCGTTGGATAGTAGTAGTACTCATTCTGAAAAAACTGTTTTTGTTTTGGTTTTCGTTGTGTTGTGTTCTTGTTCCTGTTCTTGTTCTGATCGATCGATTGCCCGAGGAGATAGACTGAGCTCCTCCTAATACCAAGAGTCGGATTCGCAAGACCAGCTGCTTGTATGCGTTCTCACTTGCCGAAGACTATGTACTCGTACTCGACTCAAGCGCTAATAGAAGTGCTAGCTAACGCTTCAACCTTCCGCCTCTCGGTGGGTTTTCCGGATGCTGATCGAGCACTAAATTCGACCACCTACTTGTACTGCTTTATACTGCTGCTGCTGCTGCTCTGCTGCTGTCTGTTCCTGCCCTGCTGGATAACAAACATGCATCGGTCAGAGAGGGGATTCTTAGTCGGTCGGAACGTTGGGTTGGATTGAATTAAGTACTTACAGTATACTTCTAATTATGACAATATCAACAAGAAGTCGTAGTCAGAAGATGTGAATGAGGCGAATGAAGTCTGCGCTTTACCGAGAGAAGAACTGGACTAAGTTCTCCTCGCACGCAAATCGATCATCCCACAACGGAGACCTCCGCACAAAGAAGAATCAACCAAAATTGGAAAGAATGACGCAATTATTCCAGGTTAGGTTTCTGTGATGTACGCGCCGTACGTACGCGTATTGAAGTAGGGAAGGGGAGAACAGTACGAGTATTACAAGTACTTGTACTATGCTATACGAGTTTCGTGCCGGTACTATTCGTACTTCCTACTATGCTGTACTCGTACCCGTGTGTCGTGCGGAAAGCGTGCTTGTGCCGTGTATTATTCATAGGACTAAGTCGTTTCAGTCTTTCTAAGAGTAATCTACGATTTTTAATGTACGGTCATTTACTTATAGAAGAAGTACTTGATTCGAATCGTGTCCACATGATTGCTAACTGTGATAGGGGTGCAGGCACTACCCCCTACAGCTAAGGGGTGCCGCTGGGTGCATACGGTATTCGTTGCTAGACCCCGATATTTTGTGGGTAACACACTCTTAAGTATGGGCCTTGTGAATCTTATTTAGGCGCAGAGCGCTGAAAACAAAAAAAATCCTCAACATGAGGACTGTTAAAAACCAGTGTGAGCTGGTTAAGGAGAAGCGAAAAACGTTTTCGCAAGCATCCAACGTAATTACTCGGTACAAGGAATACAAGAATGTGATTGGATCATCAATTCGCTGGGAGGTGTACGGCGATCCTAGAAAGCGTTTCTAGGTGTAATTATCATCCCCTTTTTGACCGAAGAAAAGAACGGGGTGAACCGATGTCATAAAATACGTACCGTACGATACGGCAATAAGTAGATACGTTTTTTGGAGAAAATAAGCCAACCGTAGATCAGAAAATCCCTCTTTCGCAAGAAATCCACATCATTGGTATCTTACTGGTACACAGACAACGCGATGTTCCAAATCGGTCTGCCGATGAAAAGTTCTTTTTGTCGTTCGGATGTGATTGTGGATGAGCTGGGAGCTGGAGGTAAGACTTACTTGTACTACTCGTTGTTACGTTACCTGCAACGTAAGTTGTGATCCAGTTGCCGATATTGACGCATGCTATAATCAAAAATGAGTTTGTTATAATGTTCTTCTAGCTACTTAGCTGCTAGGGATCCAACGTCACGGAGATAGCCAATCGATAAAGAAGTCTGTCACCCCCCCCCCCCCCCCCCCCCCATCAAAATGTATGTTGCAAGGAACATTGTGCGGTGAGTATTCCGATGCATTACGGAGCTTGAGAGGTGCATACCCGTTGTTACGTTACCTGCAACGTAAGCTGGGATCCAATTGCCGATGTTGACGCATGCTATCCCGAAAGTGAGTGAGCTTATAACATTCTTCTACTAGCCTACTACTTAGCTGCTGTTTGGGACACTGCACCAACGTCACGAGAAAGTATTCCGATACATTACGGAGTTTGAGGTGCTGCACTCGTTGTTGCGTGTGCGTTTGCGTTTGCGTTTGCGTTACCAGCAACGTAAGTTACGATCCAATTGCCAATGCCGACGCATGCATGATATCATGAAACCGAGTTAATATTCTTCTAGCTACGAGTATTACGTATTTGCTAGGGATCCATCGTCACAGAGATAGGCAATCGATAAAGGAGCCCGTCCCCCCCCCCCCCCCCCCCTCTCAAAATGTATGTTGCAAGGAACATTGTACTTTACGTACTTCGATGCATTGCGGAGTTTGAGGTGCGCGTTGCGTATACCGGTACCTACAACGTAAGTTATGATCCAATTGTCAATGCCGACGCACGCTATCATCGTGTTTATAAACTTCTAGCTACGTAGCTGCTAGGGGTCCGTCGTGGCGGAGACAGCCAACCGATAAATCGCGGTAAAACTCTATTCTATTCATTCTATTAGGAATCTATTCTTTTTTTGTTGTTGGCATGGACGCTTCATCGTTCGAGCCGCACAGCTGTAGCAACCGATTCGATTCGGATCTTGTTGATCCAGAATTGCCAGCCAGCCAGCCAGCCAGCCGTCTATGTTTGGTTGGTTGGTTGGTTGGCTGCAATGACGCGGATCGTTACGTTACGTTCGATTCATTCGTTCATTTATTCTTGAATTGGAGCATAGCATAGCGCACATGCACCGTTGGTCGGTTAAATTCGGTTCGGTTCGGTTCGGTTCACCGACTACGACTATTGTTGCGACGGCAGATCCGGCAGTTGCATCGGGGAGGGTCGCCGTCTTCCCCGGCCTTGCGCCATTGTTCCTCGATTTCCCGTTCTACCAGCATCGGATGGATGTTGTCGTACACGACCTGCTGGTCCCGAAAGAAACGACGGAGTGACAGGCTCGAGTACTTGAGGGAAAAGTGTGTCAGGAGGAACATCGTTCCCGGGTTGGACGCAATGTGGGGTTGCAGGTCGTCCCAGTGCGTGTGCATCGTCGTTTCGGCGCGCTGCCGGCTGCCCGCATCCAAAAAGGTGCACTCCACCACCACGGTCGAACCCGAACCCGAGTGCTCCTCGAGCAGCTCGGGGTACTCGTCAAAGACCCCGGCCGTCGTGTCGCCCAGGAAACACAGATAGGGTTCTTCGACGACCGTCGTGACCTCGATCCCTTCTTGTTTCTTGAGCCTCCCGATTTCCTTGCCCGGGAGTCCCTTGTATTCCTCCTTCAGAACGTTCCGGAGCCGAAAAATGCTGTATCCCAGGCACGGGATGCGGTGCGTCATGCGCAGCGTCCGCACCCGAAACCTGTTCCCGCCGTGCGACACCAACAGATCTTCTCCCGGTTTTGTGGCCCGGAGGACGCAGCCCATCGCCGGTTGTGCGGGAGCAACAGACGCAGTTGTCCCTGATCCGGTGCCGCCGTCGCCATTGTCGTCCTCCTCCGCGCCCCCCAGCGACCGGCAATCCGTCATTTCGTCGCACGCCCGAAACCACTGTTCCACAAAGGGCACGCTTTCTTCCGGCAAATAGATCGTCACGGGAGACCGTACACGTTGTTGGTCCTTGCTGTTGTTGTTACGGTCCTCGGTGGTGGTGGTGTCCCGGAGCCGGTTTAGGAACTGCACGTGATCGGAGTGGGTGTGCGTCAAAAAGACGACCCGGGGTTTCCAGTCTTGCACCAACGCACCGCAATCGAACAACCACTTGAGTTCCGGAATGGCAAATGCGGTGGCGTCCCCCGCTCGGCTTCTCCCGACGATCGTCGTCGTCGATGATGACGATGACGACGATGACGACGAGGAGGAGGGCGACGAAGCGGGATCGCCAATAGGAAAACCGGTGGTTTCGGCTCGCATCGCCATGGTAGTTAGTGGTGGTACAACAGGTGGTGATCGGTTGTTGCCTCGGAATCCGGAAATCCCTCGTTCCGAGGTGAGGATTGATTTCCGTTGTGGGGAAGGTTCGGTTCGCTGTATTTTTTGTTGTGTTCCCTTGGTCGTGGTCACAGCTGGGGTTCCAAAAAATGCCACAGCTGTTGCACAGCGCCGACACCGAGAATCTCCGGACACGGAGTTCGTTGGTTCTGTTGGTTGTTTCGGACTGTTACAACAGTTACTGTTTGTTGCCACAACCGCTGTTGTTGGTGTTGGCAAGGACCGTTAGTAGGAAAGATACAGCAGACACTGCGATCGTCGTCGGGACGACAGAACAGTAATAACCAGAGGAAACGGAGACGGCCGAAAGGAGCAACGTTCTTGTCACAACACTCATCACAACACCGGTCGATGGACCAGGAGTTGCTGTTAGTATTATTACGAAATACTTCGTAGTACGTACTTATACTCGTACTTTTACTTGTATTTTTTATTTGTTTTACTAAAACATGAAAAAATAAAGCGTCGCACTTTTTTAATCATGGTTCGCGATGGATTATTATCACAGGGCCAGGAACAAAAACGCCTATCAAAATAATGGCATTCCGATGTTCTTCTACCCAGGAATGACTCCTGCTTCTACCTACGTACCGTACCTACGGTACTCGTACTCGTACCAAAACGCAACAAAAAAATCTGTTGGTTTGTGTCGACAGACAGGAAATCCAGCCGTCCAAATTCAACATTCGCGTGTCTGCGCGTGTCGGTATCAAAGAACAAACTTAGGCCCTAGGATTACCTTCGCGTGTCTGCGCGTAGTCGGTATCAAAGAACAAACTTAGGCCCTAGGATTACCATAGTCCAACAGCCTACCGGTACAGTACTCGTACGATATCCCCGTACGTACGAGTACTCGTACTCGTACGAGTAACCCTACAACGATAACCATGACCCCTGGCGTTTACCATACTACTCGAAATTACGTACTCGTGAATGAGCCCGAGAATGAAGTACGGATTGATCGTCTCCGGCAAGAATTCCCATGCTGGTACGAGTAAGATTTACGTACGAGTAGTAATATCTGGGCCCTGTAATAACGTAATTCTCCAACCCGTGGCGTACCGTACGGTATTTTGTATTAGACGCAACTTTTAGATATTTTTGTTTTGAAATAAGAAAAGAATGGAGCTAGTTTTGGTTCTTCTTCTCACATAGTGCATACCCCGGAGTAGAATGCAACGACGTTCTTCCTTCACAAGGTTAATGATGTCATCCCGAGACGAGCAGACGACAGTCAAACCGAATCGAGTCAAACAAAGTCGAGTCAGCAATTTGTTTCCTCTTGATGACCTTTCGATTGAAGTGGAGGATCGGCATATTTGGTCATCATCTACTGGTATCATGGATTGTTCGATTGTTTGGTTTGGTTTGGTTTGGTTGCAGTCGATAGTGGATGGTATCATCTTGTCGGGTGGAATATCTCCGACCCAATGACGTGATCACGGATTTACCTCTGTACCGGAAGCAGAACTTTTACGAAACCAACGTATGGGGAAGAAAGTCGCCAGAATGCAAGCCAATCCGTGGCGTAGGAAATGATATCATTTACTCGAGAATATATATATTGCTACTCTCTACTTTTGTACCGGTACATCGTCCGAAGATTGTCCCACAACATGAGCGACAATAACCGTGCAGTCATCGGGCATTCCTGTAAAGTTTTCGCAACGAGAACAAACGAAAGCGGATGAATTAGTAATTAGTAAGTGAGAAACTAAAACAATGACAATGCATCGCCGCAATCGTGATCAATTCCCTGCATTCCTACAATAAAACGAACGAACGAACGAACGAACGTACCACCACTCCACATGATATCGTTGTCCTTCGCGAGCATGGCAAAGGGAGAATCCTTGGTGTTGTCTAGACTGGCTTCGCGCGCCGTTACGCACAATTTCGTTGCCAGCTCTCGAACACGCTGGGAGGATTGCAGCGAGAGGGACTGGCCCCGAGCCCAGCGTTTCTCTCGGGCTACTACATCGCCCCCCTTGATCAGTCCGACCGATTGTTCCCATTCTAGGGCTATCTTGGCAATGTCGTCGACGTCCACATTATCGAATACTATTATAAAACAAATGTCAAAAACAAAACAAAACAAAAAATTAGGAAACCAACTCGTGTTTCAAAACATCGAAATCAGAGTCTCAATTGAGGTTATTCGTCGTGCACACTGAATTTACTTACATCCATCCGTCGCCATGATAATAATGTCTCCGCGTCTCACGTGAATCGAGGTCGTACACGAGTCGCGCGCTGTCTTGAACGATGTCTTGTCGTCCTTGCTCAGCTCTTCTCCCGTCCAACCCAACTGGTATGGGTGATTGAACGAGTGCAGCTGCTGTTGCGAAATAAACGCCACGCGAAGATCCGAGGTCCGCTCGGCCCGGGGAGTGATTCGGTCGCGCTTCAGGGTCCCCGCGACATCGGAATCGATGTGCCGGAGGACGATGATTCCCGAATCACCGAGGTTGCTAAAATGCAACTGGTGTCGGATGCAGTCGAACAAGGCCACGCACGCCGTGCTGGATCCAACGATGCTCTCTGCTTTGACTCGTTCATAGGCCTGTGCCAAAATGTCTCCGGGGCTGATCACCCGTCGGAACTTTCCGCCGCCGTGGTCTTTGTCCCGGTGGCATGCCTCCAGGAGGATGTTTTCGCATTCTTCCATCAGCTTGCGAGAAAACAGCCGGGGGTCGACCCCGTACTGTCTCCAGCTTCCGACACCGTCCGCAACTCCAAAGTACGTCACGTCTCGCAAGACACGGTCGTTTTCGTCCTCCAGGTGCACCCGCGTCGAAAAATGAGCATCCTCGGACAACGTCACATCCGTGGCCAGATCGTCGGGACCGTAGTCTCGTCGGTTGTGGCCGACACCGTCGTGCGACTTGAACGGATGGGGCAATGCGGCTATGCCAATGTTGGTGAACATAGGGTTTTTGCTCCAGTGCCAGGTGTGCGTGCATAAAGGTGGGTGGCTCGGCCATGCTGGTGTCGCTGCTGAGACCGACGCGTTCTGAAATATCGTTGAGATAGGCTTTTTTCCCTCCCTTGTCGGCCGCGGACAGCCCGTAGGCGTTCATGTCTCGCGCCGTGATCAAGCCCTCGACCTTGCTATCGGCCGACAATATGGGCAAGCACTTGATGCCCAGCTTGGCCATGAGACTCCGGCACATTCCAATGGTTTCCGTGGGTCGAGCGTAAATCACCTGTGAGATGGGTGTCATGTAATTTCCAACGACTTTGTCCAAGATTTCGGAATCGCTTTTTTCCTTTTTCAAACCCGCTGCCATCACTCGCAACAAATCCCGGGATGTCAACAGCCCTACCACACGATTGTTGGTATCGGCTTGGTTTCCCTCGACCACCATCATGCCCGATAAACCACCTTCGATCACGGTTGGGATCGCCTCTCGAAGCGTCGCATCCTTACTGATGATGGGGTTTAGCCAACGAAAGGAGTGCTTGGCCTGATAGATTGCCATTCGATAGTATGCCCAATACGGTAGCCAGCAATTGTTTCGACGAAACGAAAGAAAAACAGACAAACGATTTTGATTCAGACAACAAGTTCGATCGACCGTTATCGGAAACGATGGGGGTGGAAACAGAAATAAAATCCACGTGTTGAAAGAACACAAGCAAAACTTACATTTAGAACCTCCCGAATCGGAACCTTTTCGTTTCACGGTTGCAGTCATTTATTTTTCAAAGAAGTTGATGTGGTTGTTGTTCGGTGTGGCAAGATATTGAAACAATGGGAACACCAAACAATCAAACATCCATTGTCATCACGGCACAAAAAGTGAGAAGAGATCCAAACGCCGATTGATTAGACGCCGGGAGTTCCATTCCGGCACCCGATTTTTTTATTGTACCGTATACGCGGACTTACATCTCTGATTTTCCGGCGTTTGTTTTCGAGTTCGTTCGGATCTATGACGCTCTTGGATGTCGCCCGTTTTTCCGTACCACTGTCGGTCGGGGTGTTGTCCTCGGTTTCGTCGTCGTCGTCGTCGTCGTAGTCTGTATCGGAATTCGGTTCGGTGGCAGCAGCCGAACTCGAAGACGAAAAGTATCTGCTGCTGTGTCGATCGTGCCGTTGTTGCTTCGGGGTTCGCTGCTGCGTTCGTTGGAACTTTTCGGTCGTGCTGCTTCCAATCGATAGTGGTCGTCGTGATTGCTGCTGCTGCTGCTGCTGCTGCTGCTGTTGCGTCCAGTGCAACGAAGTTTTGGTCGAATACGGCGAGAATGAGAATTGACCGCACGTTCTCCGATGGCCGTTCTTGCTGCTGCTGCTGCTGCTGCCGATGTTGCCGATGTTGCCGATGTTGCTTCCAGCAGTTGCTGGTACCGAAAGAGCGGAAACGCTATTGGGATGACCCGATACCCGCTGCAAAGAGGACCGGAGTTGTGCAACTCGGTTGGAAAATAGGGACGACGTCGAGGCCATGACTGACTGACTGACTGACTGACTGATATTGGATGAATGAAGGAAGGAATGAATACACGGATTTTGGATTCGAATATCGTATCCGATGGAAAAAACTACTGAGTATTTTCTTTGTTTGCGCGGGTTCCGTTGTACGGTACCGTACTTGTACGAACCAGGTGGAGGGCAACGAATAACGAATGTAAAATTTCGCTCTTGTACTGTACTGTAGTGCCGGTTTTCTGCTCTTGTTCTTGTTCTTGCTCTTTCTGCGTTGCTTTTTTGTATTGCTGTCGCAGTCGCAACTGCAATTCTATTAACGATTCCAAGTACGAGTACGAGTAAGATTACCGGTGGGTTCGTACCGGTAATTACAATTACGATGAGTGTGTGTGCGTTTTGAGTTTCGGGACGAGTCCAACGACGACGAGGGCAACAGATGTTGTTAAAAACATAGGAATCAACTACCAGTGTTCCTACGTAAAAATCCTACGGTAATCTTATCCTTGCAATCTTCTCGTCGTTGAGAAAACATTCTCTCTTGTTTTTCGATGGTTCCTCGCCGTTTTTGATTGATCGATTTTCCCATTCCTAGATTCTCTAAGATTATGACAAGGGACACGGGTAAGTCTTAGCCCGTCACAGGTACGAGTACGAGTATCGTACGTATCTGTAGTCCGTTGCAAAGTACTTCGTACTTCGTATCACAGTACTTTTCATACTTCTATTATAGTTATGTTGAGGTACAAGTACGAGTACTACGTTCTTGCGTACGGTACGTATCGGTACATAGAAGGGGAAAAAAAATCGTCCATTGGAATTTGGAATTGCATCCACTATTGCATCCAGCACTATCCACTATCCGCTATCCGCTATCCGCAATCCGCAATCCGCAATCCACGTCCGTGTTTCTATTAACCCTAGCCTTGTTGGACATCGAAGAGCCATCGAATCCGGAACTTCGAAAATTCGAAAAAAATAAGCGTTCTTGCTTCGTACTCCGTATTTATTATTCAATTACGTACGCTCGTGCTCAATCATACGTACCGTACACTAGTACGTACGTGTACGCAGTCCACACATCATCATCATCATCGTTCTGTACCGTATTACCTACCAATCATGATGACAACGCCAACCAAAAACTAAAAAAACATTAAGTGAATTGATGCCCATGTTGATTGATGGATCAATTAATTTCTTCAGCACGTTGCCGTCCTGTGTTCTGCAGCACACGAATTATTGAGAATACGAGTACTCGTACTCATACTTATGCGTAATTACCGGTAGATGGTGTACGGTACTATACCGGTAATTGTTGTATCGCTCCACGGTCTCAAATTTTTCTCACAACGAGCACCAAAGATTCACGGAAAGCAGCAGCTATACCGTACCGTACGGTACAACAAGAACCGGTTCGCAACCTTTTCATCAAAAGACGAGGCATTGGTAATACAATACGGAAAGATGGCGTCGGATAGAAGAACCCTCGCTCGTCGTGACACAACAACAACAACAACAACAATACCCTCTTGCCGAACGATCAACTCGTGTTCGAAACCCTGCACCAACGACGCTGCCTGCTGCTGCTGTTGCTGCTGCCTCCGCATGTTCACACAAGGATCGTGATCGTCGTCGACAACGACAACGACAACGACAAAACCGTTTGCTGTATGCCATACACACAACACCAACGTGCATCGGGAGAATTTTGTTGCTGTGCTGCTACATAATATACCACAATAATATACAATATTCCCGCGTGGACGCGCTGGTAAGGGATGTGCGAATACAACAACACGGTCCGTCTGTGTCGACCTCGTTCCGTGATCACAGAACAATACGGCATTCCTCGACACTCTCGTGGATGTCTACCACAAGCGTGGAAGAAAACGAATTGGTGGAAGTGGGAACAACAACAACAACAACAGCAGCAGCATCCAACACCGCAGCTGTAGCCAGAACCACTCCGGCGTTCGCGTCTTCCGTCAGGACCCTTTTCAAACCTACCGGACAGGTTACCGTCAGGAAGAACCACATCCAAACATCATCGTCCATCCAAAACGGCTACTACGGCGGTCGGGTCCGTGACTTTCAGGAACACGAGGAACAACAGCGAACACAACTCGACTGGATCGTCCGGAACACCGCGAAGGTTTTGGGGGAGGATGCTCCGCGTACGTTCTACTACTTCTATTATTATTATTGTTGTTGTTGTTGTTGTTATTATTATTTCTATGATTTTGTTGTTGTGTGTTTCTCCGGTTGTTGCAACGGAAATTGTGCGGCGTGCCACGATGAGTCGCAAAACGTCGAGCTTGTGAAACCGCATTTGTGCTAGAAACCATCGCTGTCAAATACAGCGTGTTTTTCTCTCACACACGTCGATTCTCGTTTTCATTGTCTCTTTTCCTTGTGACACCGGACGTTAAATGGATGTCGTTGCAGCCCCCGGGGTAAGTTGATTGATCCTTGTCGAAAACGGTGTCGATTGTTGTTTTCTGGTTTGGTTTGGTTTGGCTTGGCTTGGTTTGGTTTGGCTTGGCATTCCTAGTAAGGTTTTCGTTTCGTCGTCGTTTGTGCCTGCCTGCTTGCCTGCCTGCCGTTTACTCGAAGTTCTAAATAAAAATGATTTACGTGTCACTGTCACGACAGGAAATGACTCCCCAACTAGTGAGAATCACGCACAGTCTGATACGAGCATGGGCCCAACGAGCTGCCGATATGCAGTCGTCCAATGCTCCCCACGTGGTCGAAAAATTGTTGCAGCGGCTCTTGTCGGAAAAGAGAATGGCGGAGACTGGCGATGGCAACGGCAACGGCGATGACAAGAACCGAATCCACATCACCCTCGACGATTACAATTCCCTGCTGGAGGCATGGTCGTATTCGAAAGAACCCGGATCCACGGACCGGGCCGAAGCCATTCTGATGAAGATGGAACAGGAGCACGAACCCAAGCCCGATTGTCGGTCGTACAATGCCGTCATCAAGGCATTGGTGAAGAACGGCGATCGGCAGTCGGCGGCGAGCAAGGTCGAAAGCCTGGTCCTGAAAATGGAATCGAACGGAGACATCACCGCCATGCCCAATCGGCGGTCCTACAACTTTTTGCTCTACGCGCTGGCCAACTCCTATCAGGCCGACGCCGCGGAACGAGCCACGCGGCACCTCGAGCGCATGATACTCCGGTATCACAGCAACACGCCGAAAGAAAACAACCTCTGCCAGATCCAACCGGATTTGAATTCGTTCAATCAGGTCATTGGAGCCTGGGCCAGGGGGAAAGCGCCCAACTACACGGTGGAGATGCAAAGAGTATACAACCTGCTGTTGGAACTCTCTACCGAGTACGGCATCCAGCCAGACGCCGATACTTACAACAATTTGATGGGGGGATGGCTAAAGAGCAACAAAAAAGAGGCACTGAGCGAAATCCAACAGCTCTTTTCCACGATGGAGGAGAGTTACAAAAATGGAAACGAATTGGCGCAACCCGATCGGGTGTCCGTGAATTCGCTCCAAACGGCGTTCAACAAATTTTCCCGGGGTAGCAACGCACAAAAGCAGATCGAGTTGGAAACCGAATACGGCCTGCCTCCAAACTCCCACAGCCAAAACATTCTCATGGAAAGCATTATCAAGAGTGGTGCGAAGGATGCACCCGAACAGGCTCTGGAAATTTTGACGGCAATGGAAAACAACTTGAAAAACGGAGAGCGCACACTCAAGCCAGATGTTTGCAGCTACATCGCTGTAATCAAGGCACACGTGAAGTACAAACGAAGGAACACGGAGGCAAAAACCGACGAACTGTTAGCTCGCGCGTGGGATCTGAATCAAAAACATGGCGGCGACACTCCCGACATTGCTTTGTATAACTGTGCCATGAATGCATACGCATCCATCAATTCGTATCGAGTGTTGAAAAAGGTGAAGGACCTTTTGAAAAAATTGGAGAACGGAGAGACCGAGGGACTTCCGAAACCCAACCTGATCACTTACAACACGGTGATAAAAGCTATGCGAAACGGAAACAAAGAACGGGAGGCAATTTTTGCGGAAGAAATCTTGTCGAAATTGGAAAGCCTGGGCACACAGAATCCAAAGTTGTTGCCGGACAACTACTCGTACACTTCAGTGATAACCGCGTATGCGCGTTCTAGCTTGTCCAACAAAGCAGAGAAGGCTCTCGAAATTGTGGAACGCATGATGAAAGCTCAACGGACCGACAAAGGATCGGCCGTCATAACGTCTCATACCTTCAATGCGGCACTGAACTCCTGCGCATTTGTGAAAGGCAGCGTGGAACAAAAAGCAAGAGCATTCGAAATTGCAACCAAGCTCGATAAATTGAGAACGGAGTCCGGAGAATTGGGCGATAGCACGTGGTACGGCACGATGCTGCGAGCGTGTTCGTCGTTGATCGCACCGTCCGAATACAGGGAGAAGATGGTGGACCTTTTTTTCCAGGAGGCGTGTGACAAGGGCTGTGTTGGCATACTTGTGTTACAGCAGTTAACATTCGCTGCCACACGAGAACAAAAAATGCGGCTGTTGATGAATCAGAAGTTTGAAGAGGGTGATTACGTTGAACTTCTTGAACGGCTGCCGCGAGAATGGACGTGTAATGCACGAGAGTGGCAACCATCACATCTTAGATAGCATCTACGCATACTGTAATTTTTCGATTTCAAGTTTTTGGGTCAATACTGTAATAGATTCTCATAGTAATGTGATCAATTAAAAGTTTGCCGTTTTCGAATCGAGCTGTGGAAAACGAATACTATCGTTACAGGTGATCAGAGTCTTTGATGGCCATTAGTCGTATCGTACAATATGCTAAAACCCCAATATTAAAAAGTAGATGGAAAATTCTTTATTCTAGTAGTTTTTGTTTATCTCATAATAATATGATCAATTAAAAGTTTGCCGTTTTCGAATCGAATTGTGGAAAACGAACACTATCGTTACAGATGATCAGAGTCTTTGATGGCCATTCGTCGTGTCGTACAATATGCTAAAACAACACGAATGCGTGTTTGTGGAGCATTACTTTCGTTTTTGTGAGCGTCTGTCTGTGTTGAGCTCGAATGCTATTCTTTGATGTCTGTCGCCCTCAACTGATTGCTCCTCCGTCTACTTTTTCACCACGTGTTCAGTAGAATTAGCAGTTGAGTTGTTCATATGATGCTGCCTCGTTCAAACCTATTGAAGAAACTGCTCCTGAAACCAATCAAAGAATCCAAGCTTATCTGCTCCTTGTTCCACTATCAAGGTTCCAGCAGCTTTCCACATGGAACCGAGAGGTATCTTGCCAAGAGGAACTGTTTATGCATAACAGGAGATGATTTGAAAATGATCAGCAAAAGGTTGTTGAGTACAAGTTTCAGAACTGATGAGATTTGCTGTGAACGAGACATGATTCTCTAGGAACTTACCCATGGGTTTTGTCAACAAGTTTTGCTGGTCGTCGCCGTATCGTTGTTTCCAAACCATGATAGGCGGCAACACGAGGAAGAGGGTGCTTACACCAAAGGCCCCTCCATAATCCAGTGCCTTGAAGAAAATGTCCGGATCCGTGAGCGACAATGCCAGGGGTGGCAAGAAGACCAAACCGAACAACGGCGCCTTCCACTTTTCGAAAGCGGGTCCTTCGGTCGGCAGGTTGAAGACATCGGTCCATGCGTCCAACAGGCCGTACACGAATCCGATCAGGCTTGTCACCACGGCCAAGGAGGAGAACGCGGTCACGAGGTTGGCAAGAATGGCGCCGCTGCCGCCAGAAGCGGCTGCTGCCTGGAGGAGTGCCACCGGATCGGTGACGCCGCCTCCGCTGCCGTCCAAACCTACGTTGCTCAGCACGACTGCGTTCCACAAGAGAAACATGACTGTGGGAACGGACGTACCGTAGAGGATTGCCTTCGTGATTTTCGATCTATCACCTTCCAATTGGTTGACAACAGTTGGAACCACATTGTGGTAGACCAACGACAAAAAGATGATTGGCAACGCATCTACTACTTTTTCGGGATGTTGGTTCGCCGGATCGATAAGGGCGTGCAGGTCGGCTGTGCCGGCTCCAAACCCAATAATCCCCAAGAAGATAACCGCCAACACGCAAACGAACACATTGTTGGCTGCTTCGATTGCCGCAGGCTTGGCTAGGTAGAGACCCGTTGCGGCGGTGGTGGCGAAGGCTACCTGAGGGACACCAGCGGGAAGACCCATGGCATCAAAACCCACCAATGCATTGAGGTTGGATCCGCCCTGTGCGATGTAGGCAACCAGCAGACAATAGTGCAATCCAAAGTAGGCGAGGCTGCCGACCTTGGACCATTTCTTCCCGAGTGAATCTTCGTACAAGTCTAGCATGCCCTGTCCCGGCATACCGCTTTGTCCCATTCGATTGATGGAAAGCTCCGCAATGAGCAAACCGGACATGGTCATGTATGCCCATCCTAATCCCATGGCTCCTGTCGAAGGGATGAAACCGACGTCGGCAGTGGCGGCGGGCAAGGCCAAGATTCCTGCTCCTACCATCGTACCGGCTACCAAAGTTGCGGCGCCAAAGACCGAACCGGAATCGTGAGATGCTGTGATGCGCCCATCGTCGCTGCGATTGTACTTTAGCGAGGAAAAGACCCTCGAAACTTCCCCTGTTTCGTATTCTGGGTAAATGATTCGTTGATCGTCCACTCGACCAATCTTTTCCGAGATCTTGTCCGCAATCACTGCGGAGGAAGACAAGGGCGTCACCTCGAACTTCTCTTCCTCGTTTATTGAGATGTCGTCGATCACTTCGTCCATTTTTGCGTCATCCTTGAACGGTGTTTGTAGTACATAAAGCCCGGGAACCTTGTTGTCCCTTTTATCGGTGGTTGAGTGAAACGAGGAAAAGCTACTGCACTTCCCGGTGGGTGACACAAAGGCATCCACCATCAACTCTGTCTCAAGCAACAAAGATTGTGTTACAACAAAACAAGACAACGTAGCGACAATCATGGTCCTTTGTCTCTTCGCTCTGCCGATTCGTTTCGTCGTGTTTCTAGAATGGGAACTGTTGCTGCCGTTGTCGATTGTCATCTTGATGTCAACACTAATGTTCACGCTGTTGATGTTTTGTTTCAATGGATCACCTGAGGAAGGCTGTTCGGTAATAGTTGCAGTTGATGAAATAAGCAGAGAGCACTGGAGATTCTGCGATGAAGGAAGAAGCGAGTGGAATAGTGTGTGTAAGATAAGGCCAACAACAACGCTTCTGCTCCTTCGACTTCGTGAAATATTAAATCTGCTCTGCCGTGTCTTTAGTGAAGTATGGATGACGACGAATCTTCTGTGGTGATTTTCGCGGTGTTTTTCGTTCGCCCTTGGAACCTTTTTCTGTCGATCGGATTCGTACTAATTCATAACTTACCGATAGTACTGGTACTCGTAAGATCACGGGTTACTCGTACTTCCCGATTTTCACTCTTCAACGCAGCATCTAAAAAGAAAAAGTTGGGATGAAAAAAGCATGGTGATGATGACGCAGACAGAAAAAGTCAAGAACAAAACATATGCCGGTTCCACACGTCACGTCACATTGCACCACGACTGACTCGATCGACTGCTCAGATTTTTTGTGACTGAGAAGATGATGACTTCAGTTTTCGGCATGGCGCCCCACGGCCCAGCTGGAGTAAGTTACGAGTACATGGATCAATCACTCCTTTCGTTAGATTACCGTTGAACGACATCGAATGAATCGTACCCAGTACTTACCGGTACCGGTAGTGCCGATGCGGATCGCCAACTCAAAGTTCGGAATGGCTCACTATCGTACGGTACGGTACGGTACGGTACGTACCGTACCATTGTGGGCTCAGAAGAAGTTTTGTGGAGGCTTGTCAGTATTGGCAGTACTAGCTAGTATATGACAGGTATGACAACAACTTTTCAAACCTGCCTTCCATCCTGAACAATGCATAGACACTTCAGTCATGAGTCACTGACACACTCCATCAGTCCAGTCACGTGTCATTGACACCGTCACATAAACGATGCTCATGCTTTCGTAATATTCGTGCGATGTTTTAAAATATTCCGAAACATTTTGTTGCGCGCACAATAAATAATTCTCTACCTATTTTTGCACGCAACAATTTCAAGTAGGTCTATTTTCGCCACCGTTTTTTCCAGCCCCTTTTCATGCTTGCTTAAGAATCTTTCTATTCTACAATTTTGTTTCATGCTTACCCCGATAATATTTATTCGCCATTCAATTTTTGTTTTTTCCACACGAAACTCCTCATATTTTGTAATAATATCCTCTATGTACACTGATATTGTTGTAGCGTTGATACAAATTTCTTACCAAATATACAAGCTTCTTGATAACCAGCAATGTATTCTGTTACGTTGCTTTCACAATACTCACACTACATTTATCGAATATCAAAATCCAACAACCATATTTTTGTACTCATAAGAAAGTATTTTATCCGCATTTGCAATACTCTCCGACATTTTACAATATTCACGCTACGCTTATCAAATACGGAAATACAACAAACATATTTTGTAACAAATACGAAAGTATTTTATCAGCCTTTTGAAATTATCTTGTTTATTGTATTATATTCGAACAGAAGACCCGGAACAATATTGTGCAAACCATAAAATAATAATGAACTAGCCGTTCTACTATTGCTGTTGATATCATCAATTACTCTTGTTCGTTTTTATTATATTCCATGAAAAATTTGTAGTCCTCATCATCTTCGCCTAGAATCTCAACCAAGGTACGTTTTCGCTTCCGTGTTTTTCCCTCTTTGTTCTCCTCCTTATCTTGTTGTTTACGATTGCCATTTTTCTTTTGGTACATTTTAAGTATTTCCGTCTCTAATTCTTTTGACTGTTGTTCCTTCCTTCGTTCTTCTAATTCACTTACTAGGTATTCGTAAAGATCTTGTCCCTCGTTACTCCAACCCTCCTTATTTCCAGACTTACCGTCAGTGAATTTTTTTCTCAACCTCGTGCCCTTTGTTGTGTTTATCCACGAGTCGTAGTCGTTGTAAAGGAAAAGCAATGCAAAAGCTTCATCGCTTGGGGTGAAAATGTTACTGATTGTCATTCTGACTGATTTTCTTTTGAAGTCTGTCTGTTTTGGTGACACCGCTCCCAGAATTCTTTTCATGAAGTATTTGAATTCTGGTGAAATTTTCCGCCGATAGTCTTCGTGCAATTGGTACCTATTTTCTGAGTTAACGTCTTGTGTGTCCGTGATTAGAACCGTTCCTGGGAAACTATCTGGTATCAGGTTGTTTCTTTTATCGTCTACGTGTCAGTGTTCATACGACCAAAATGTTAGAATGGCTTATGAACGATTGCATGCCGGCAAACATTTTCTTGTTGGTTGCGTACCTTTGTAGTTTTTCCTGGCAAGAGTTTGAGCATTGTGCCTACACGCAGTCACTGCACGGCAATAAATTCCACTCCACTTTTGGTCTTTTATATCGATCGTATTTGGTATTTCATTGTTATTTGCTTGTTTTACAATTTTGAATATCGTCGCCTTCACGAATGTAATCTCTGGCGGGAATTTAAATTTCCTGAATGCTTTTTCTTTGACGTGTTTGACAATGTTGTTTTCCAAGTTATCGTTATCGGATTCTTTTGTTGTCTGTAGAATATTTCTGTTGCTACTGTTGGTGGTTCTATATGTTTGGCTATCGTTTGTGTTTGTTCGGTCACTTCCCGATACACTGCTGTTTGGGCTGTTTGTGTTATTGGTAACAATGGTTCTACCTGTCACCGGACTGCAACTAGTACTCAGTTCTACCATTATTTTTTTGTTAACTCGTGCACCTCAACTTACCGTTTTTTCCTTTGATTGATTTGGCGCGCTATTTTTATGATAATAATGTTGTTTGTAGGAATCGTTTGGCATGTTTTTTTCATTCCTACTGTACACACTGTAATCTCTTGATTTACTGTCTCCAAGGAATTGTTGCATTTCAACTAATTGTACTATCTGTGAGTGTTGTTCTTGTACTGTCGCCTGCCTATCTTATTTTCGAGCGTGCCGTGATATTCTGGAATGTGGAGTCCTCAAAATTTTGGCGCGGACCCGAACATTTTGATCTTCCCTACCCTACCGTACTTACCCTACGGTACCGTATCATTCTGTATTTATTTATTTACTTATTGTTTTTCAATTTTCTGCAACGGCGTTGCAGTAAATTCTATATTTTGGGTGGTTGACACTCCCCCCTGAATCAATTATGGATTGGATCACAATTTGTAGGTTCAACGGAGGGAATTTTGTTGTTGTTGTTTTGTTGCTTTCTGATGAGTATTTTTTTTTTAATGTATCGACTTTTTAAGGTGATATTTTACATAATTTCCGTTCTAATTTTTGCACTTAATTTGTACCGGTGATACCTTTGATATTGTCCTGGTTTTTTTGTTGGAATGGAATCCTTACAGAGTTGCAGAGTTAGTGTTTCACGCGTCCCCATGCTCCACAAGGAACGGGATAGTTGTTATATTCCTCTAAATCTTCCGGCGAATTCCATCGTTTTTCGTAAAGACTTAGCCATTTCTTAATTTTCCACTCGTTTTCGTCTTGTTCGCTCTTTTCCCCCCTGTTTGTCACTTCTTTTACTTTCCGTTTTTTCTTTTTTGACTGTTTTCTTGCTTTGTTCATGAACGAATCCCACTTATGTTTGGTACATTTGTTTTTCGTGTCTTTGTTATTTATGTTCTCTTCTTTAATTGTCGGCAATATTTCTTGTGTTGAGTACCACTCGTTATCGTCTTTTGATCTGCAATACCATTCCAATCTGTCAGTTTCGATGATTGCCTCATTCGTCATTTTGCGCCAGTTGTTGAACCAAATGTACGTTATACAAGGACGGTTCCCAGGGTGGTAATGTATACATTCTTTTATGTGTTCTCTTGCCTCCGGCGTCAGATTACTCCATTTTTTTGCCGGGAAAGTACGACCGTCTTGTATCATTCTCTCTCGTTCTATTGATTTTACTTCCGGTCCAATACCCACGTTGTCGTAGCACTTAATGTCTTCCGATGTTTTCAATGCGGGATAACCACATGTAATGTATGCAAGAATGACTCCCATTGCCCATACATGGTCCATCCCGTCAGTGTTCCCTTCTTTGTAGTCGGGAAATACTTCCTCGGTTATGTACTTGAAGCATTGTTCCCAAATGTTCAAAGCTTCGTCCTCCTCGAAATGACCTTTTTTGCTGTTGAGTCTTTGTCGCACTTCTTCTATCTTCTGGCATCCACTAAGGATTGTGTTAACCAAGTGTCCGTTTTTGGCACACAAGGCATCAAATCCTGTTTCGAAATGATATAGAAACGGGTTTCCGTCGTTGTTTACATCATCGTGGTTTAGCTTGTGCATCTGTTTGTTGTAATCCTTGGAGAAGACAGTACCCCGGGTTGGCACAACTGTTGTTCTGTGTGTCGGTTTCGGTGTTTTGTTTTTCATTTTCCTGTTATTTCCCATTTGTAACGCAGTCATGCACCTATTTGTACCACAGTACACCTAACGTTCGTACTCCCACGCCGCATCATAAAGTTGGTATTTGTTGTTTTCTCCAGGCGTTGTAACTTGCAGTTTTTGGTTGTGGCTGCTTTTTCCCGTTCACGCATAATTCTTACTATTGTTACGTACCGGTACCAACACTACGACGGTGCACGCAAATAGTCTGATTCAAAAACAGACAAGCTTCTTTAAGTAGTGTAACTTTCCTCATCTGCATGCGATTGGTTCTTGATGTATCGTAGAGATGAACGTGTCAGGTGGATCGATACCTCCATAGAGATGTGTACAAGATGTATTCTTCGTACTTGTTCCTTAGTACTATTTTTTTAATATTGTATTGGTACGATGCACATAAATTGTCTGATTCATAAACAGACTGCCATTAAGTAGTGTAACTTTCCTCGTTTTGACATGAATGGTTCTTGATATACCGGTAGAGGTGAACGTGTCCTTTGGATCGACTCCCCCGTAGATATATGTCAAATGTGTGTTCTACGTTATATTTTTTTATAATTTTTTTATTATTGTATTGGGACGGTGCACACAAATTGTAGGATTCAAAAACTGACCAGCTTTAGGTAGTGTAATTTTCCCCGAGCACGTATGATTGGTTATTGATATAGAGGTGAATGTGTCCACTGGTTCGATTCCCCCCTAGTGACCTGTACCAAGGGTAGTAGTTTCGGCATATTATTGTAATTTTTGGTGATTTTCTTATGAAGAAGTAACCAAAATAGAGTTTCTCAGTTCTTTTTTGAGTGCAAAAGTGTGTTCTTTTCTGAAATTTTTGGATGAATATTGCTCCTACTAATGATTGGGGAGACAATGAAACAATATTGATGACAATTCTCCGGCTATTACTTTAGTCAGTATGAATTGTATAATAATGGTTGTCCCTGGTCATGCATGCTCCAAAATTGTGATTCCTAGTCACTTTTTGAGTACAAGAGTGTTTCATTCGATTCAATTGAAGGATATGTGTGGCATTCACTGCAAGAATTTCTGGATGAATAGTGTTCATACTATGGATGCGGTAGACTATGAAACAAACCGGACAAGAAACAGGCTGATACTTTATTCTGTATGAATTATAGATTACATGCATGTACCAAAATAGTGAGTCCTAGTCAGTTGTAGAGTGCAAATGTGTGGCATTGACTGCAATTTCAGGATGAATAGTGTTCATAGTATGGATGGGGTAGACTATGAAACAAACCGGACAAGAAACAGGCTGATACTTCAGTCATTATGAATTTTAGAATAATGTTTGTCCCTGGACATGCATGTACCAAAATAGTGAGTCCTAGTCAGTTTTAGAGTGCAAATGTGTGGCATTGACTGCAATTTCAGGATGAATAGTGTTCATACTATGAATGTGGTAGACTATGAAACAAACCGGACAAGAAACAGGCTGATACTTTAGTCTGTATGAATTTTAGAAAAATGTTTGTCCCTGGACATGCATGTACCAAAATAGTGAGTCCTGGTCAGTTTTAGAGTGCAAATGTGTGGCATTGACTGCAATTTCAGGATGAATATTGCTCATACTATGGATGGTGTATACTATGAAACAAACTGGACAAGAAACAGGCTGATACTTTAGTCACTATGAATTTTAGAATAATGTTTGACCCTGGACATGCATGTACCAAAATAGTGAGTCCTAGTCAGTTTTAGAGTGCAAATGTGTGGCATTGACTGCAATTTCAGGATGAATAGTGTTCATAGTATGGATGGGGTAGACTATGAAACAAACCGGACAAGAAACAGGCTGATACTTCAGTCATTATGAATTTTAGAATAATGTTTGTCCCTGGACATGCATGTACCAAAATATTGAGTCCTAGTCAGTTTTAGAGTGCAAATGTGTGGCATTGACTGCAATTTCAGGATGAATAGTGTTCATACTATGAATGTGGTAGACTATGAAACAAACCGGACAAGAAACAGGCTGATACTTTAGTCTATATGAATTTTAGAATAATGTTTGTCCCTGTACATGCATGTACCAAAATAGTGAGTCCTGGTCAGTTTTAGAGTGCAAATGTGTGGCATTGACTGCAATTTCAGGATGAATATTGCTCATACTATGGATGGTGTATACTATGAAACAAACTGGACAAGAAACAGGCTGATACTTTAGTCAGTATGAATTTTAGAATAATGTTTTTCCCTGGGCATACATGTACCAAAATAGTGAGTCCTAGTCAGTTTTGAGTGCAAATGTGTGGCATTGACTGCAATTTCAGGATGAATAGTGTTCATACTATGGATTGGGGAGACTATGAAACAAATCGGACAAGAAACAGGCTGATACTTTAGTCAGTGTGAATTTTAGAATAATGTTTGTCCCTGGGCATACATGTACCAAAATAGTGAGTCCTAGTCAGTTTTGAGTGCAAATGTGTGGCATTGACTGCAATTTCAGGATGAATAGTGTTCATACTATGGATTGGGGAGACTATGAAACAAATCGGACAAGAAACAGGCTGATACTTTAGTCAGTATGAATTTTAGAATAATGTTTGTCCCTGGACATGCATGTACCAAAATAGTGAGTCCTAGTCAGTTTTAGAGTGCAAATGTGTGGCATTGACTGCAATTTCAGGATGAATAGTGTTCATACTATGAATGTGGTAGACTATGAAACAAACCGGACAAGAAACAGGCTGATACTTTAGTCTATATGAATTTTAGAATAATGTTTGTCCCTGTACATGCATGTACCAAAATAGTGAGTCCTGGTCAGTTTTAGAGTGCAAATGTGTGGCATTGACTGCAATTTCAGGATGAATATTGCTCATACTATGGATGGTGTATACTATGAAACAAACTGGACAAGAAACAGGCTGATACTTTAGTCAGTATGAATTTTAGAATAATGTTTTTCCCTGGGCATACATGTACCAAAATAGTGAGTCCTAGTCAGTTTTGAGTGCAAATGTGTGGCATTGACTGCAATTTCAGGATGAATAGTGTTCATACTATGGATTGGGGAGACTATGAAACAAATCGGACAAGAAACAGGCTGATACTTTAGTCAGTGTGAATTTTAGAATAATGTTTGTCCCTGGACATGCATGTACCAAAATAGTGAGTCCTAGGCTACCAAAATACTGAGTCCTAGTCAGTTTTGAGTGCAAATGTGTGGCATTGACTGCAATTTCAGGATGAATATTGCTCATACTATGGATCGGGGAGACTATGAAACAAACTGGACAAGAAACAGGTTGATATTTTAGTCAGTATGAATTTTAGAATAATGTTTGTCCCTGGACATGCATGTACCAAAATAGTGAGTCCTAGTCAGTTTTAGAGTGCAAATGAGTGGCATTGACTGCAATTTCAGGATGAATATTGCTCATACTATGGATGGGGTAGACTATGAAACAAACTGGACAAGAAACAGGCTGATACTTTAGTCAGTATGAGATTTAGAACAATTTTAGTCCCCTCTGGCATTGCTGCATGTACCCAAATAGTGATTCCTAGGCAGTTTTCGAGTGCAAATGTGTGTCATTGGATGAATGAAACAGAATTGACCAGAAATCTTCTACTTATACTTGAGTCAGTTTTAAAATTTATTAGTCCTAGTAATATTAGTTAGTATGTTTATGATTGTGCGAATTAGGCTGCAATTTCATGATCAATATTTCGCATAATATAGATTGAATAAAGAACTATGAAGGATAATGGATAAGTTACAAACGGATGCTTGCATTTGGTGTAACATAGTATGCCTCACTCATCCAATCTTGGATGATTTGGTGGAACTGGTGCTGTACTCTGACACGGTTGTGGTTGTGTCAGAAGATGAATCGGATACCTCCTCACTTCCATCCGTCGGGTCACGAATCCCAACATCCTTGCTGAAACATTTTACTAAATCCGATACTTTTTTAATGCGTCGAGGATTGGTTTCTTTCAGGCCGGAAATCTGAAAGTATGGGCAAAATTGTCGTTTCTCCCCCACCTTACGTTTGTGGAAAGTACATATATAACCCGCCACTCGTTCATATTGGTCGTAGTCTCCGAAAACGTACCTATAAACTTCTCCAATTTCAACTGGTCTGTTTTTTTCTGGAGTGTAACGAACTTGTTCGTTTACTTCGTAAATAGGAAACAATATCTCTGGATCCTGATCTTTCAACAGCACAGAACATTGGAATTCACGTTTGGTTTCCTTCTCATTGATCTTGATAGGATAAACTGGCAGTGTTACAGTGGCGTTAAGATGATTTTTCGCAACATCTATAATCATTTCTTCGCTTACATTTGAACCCTTTTTTTCACAGGTTTTAGTCGTTGTGTCAGTCAAACTAGTATCCTTCGAATTACCCTTACTTGTGTCAATTCCCGATTCTTTAGATTCGTTTGGCTTATTTTTCGAACCCTTACTGGTTACTTTCGATCCACTGATGTTCTTTCTCCCATCGTTGATATTGTTCGTCTTGCCAACATTGCCACCGTCAACGTTATCATCCCAGGGTGGTATGAATCCACGCTTGGAATCATTTGTCGTATTGAGATTGAAAGTAACCCATCCTACCCGGTATGTGTTATTTGATTTGTTGAACTCATTTATTTGAACCTTGGATCTTTTGAAGCAATCCCAAGTTAGAAAGTCCGATGGTTCGTAAAAAACAAAGTCACGACCCTGGAGGTGTTCGAATGCCAGATTCAATTCTCCCGTTCCCTTTCAATAATTGTTGACAACCTTATCGTCCAAAAATTGAACTACAAGGTTAGCCGATGATAGATCATCCGACTTTTCCAACAAATATATTGCTAGTTTTTCTGTCAACGGGGTAAATATGGTACCCATTTCTGGGAGGTAGCTATACTGAATGAATTCTTCCACCCAAGTATGACGTTGGAGAACTTCCGGATCAATTACGAATATCTCACGGAACACGTATGGAATGTGTTCCATAAAAACTCGTTGGTGCACCTCTTGTTGTGAGTTAACATCGTATTGAAGGAATCTTGTAACACAAGTTTGATTCTTATGTTGTTCTTCCAATCCGGACAGTTCCAAAATACCTGTTACAAGTTCTTCTGGTTTATCGTCAAAATTGACATGGGCAAATTTTGTCTTACTCAGAACACATGCCGTTGGGAAAATGTACAATCGATCATTCCTTTGAAAATACGGAACACTTCCCTCCGTCGATTCGGTGACCATAGCTCCTTTTAGAAAATTCCTCTCGGTCAATACCAAATCTTCAATGGTTTCCATCACATGATCGTAACTGACAAATGATTGGTTATTGGTTTTGAAAACTTTTGGTATCATTTTCTCACAAACATTGTCAATTGAACAATCAAAGGACGAACCAACGCCGTCGACTCGAATCATTGATGCACATAGTACTTGAGAAATGAACAAATTACATGCTGTTTCCAACGAATCGACCACGTTTACCCCAATCTTGTTCCTGTGTTGGACAAATTTTGTTATAAGCCATTGATGCACCAAATATAGGATTCCTTTCGGCACCTTGAAATATGCCAGATCTATTTTTCCGGTTCCATGTTTGCATGGCGACAGGGTGACAAGGTCCTCATCGATATCGAAATGTATGTTGTAATATTTTGTGACCGTGTGCTTGTAGTGGATGACGTAGTGGAAAACCAATTGAGTATTGAGTGGTAATAACACTTTTCCCGTTTCCGGAATTTGCGTGTCCCCTTTTCGATGAAATCCTACTGGAACCCACTTCTCCCCAGAAAGTACCGTGGTGCCCAAGACGAATGAATTGTTAATTAATTCGGGTAAGTAATACTGATAAAAACCTTCGTGTGTCAAAACTTTGATGTCGACGTGTCTCATGTCGATGATGGTACAAATGGTTTTCGCCTTCCCTTGAAAGCGTAACCAATGTTCACGAATGAGCTCCTGAAAAGCAGTTTCTCGTTCCGTTATCTTCATCAACTTATTGTTTGACACAATAAGTTCTTTAAACTCGATGTTTTCTGTTGGTAAGGATTTTAAGCATTCAATACGCTGCTTCTTGAAATGTTTGTCTAAGTCCACCTGATTGCAGCTATGAGTCATTGAAACACGTAGAGAGGTCTTTGCCATAAGGCAGTCCAAGAAGTTCCTCATTGATCTGACGTATCCTTTCAACTGACTGGGAGAACAATTGTCGCCTTTGGTATGGAAACACAAATCCTCAGACGAAATATCCGACCCAGGTGGATACTTCACATTCTTCATGTACCAAACCAATATCTCACGGTACATTATCATGTACTTCTTCATTGTAACGTAGTTGACGACGTTGCGCCCATAAATAGCATCCACGCCTGATGTGTCGTTAACATTCTTCAACAGTGACTCGAACCTATCCCACTTGTTCGCCATGTCGTAGTCATTGAATCGATCGGTTAATTGCTTCCTGCTCAAAAATTTCAACACTCCAGTCATACCGTTGTCAATTTCAAACAAAAATAAATCCACCATGACGTTTATTTGATGGGGAATAGGCCCTAAGTCACTTAAGGTTGTATCGGGTTTTTTCTTCTTTCCCTTCCCCTTCTTCTTTTCCGTAGAGTTAGTAGTAGACATTGACTTCCTGAAATCTGGTGTAGGTTCGGATTCAATAATTTTTGATACAAGGTAAACCCTCGTCAACAATGCAGTGAAACATGTTGTAACCTCAAGACTGAGGTTCCTCACAAACTCCTCTGTTCCATATGACTCACCCTTCAAAGCCTTTGTAAGGTTATTAATTACTGCCTGTCGATGATCTCTTTGATCGGTATCATGTTTGTCAAGACTATTGGTTGGTGGGTCTTTCAATCTACCCTTCTTACAACTTGTCGTTTTCTTATTTGAATTTGGGTTGGCACCGCGCTTGCGAGCACTATTAGTCGTCGGTGTCATTGGCAATGTAAAATGTTATCAGTATTTGAGACAATCTTTTTATTGTTTGAAAACAATGAGAATCACTGTTGTGTGAATCTAGTTTACCCGAGTTACGAGCAAACATTGAATGAAAGAAGGATAGTAGTACAACTTGAAACTTCTTTCACAAGATATCACCACTCACGTAGCGACGCGACAGTGGTAATCATGTCTCAAAAACCATTTCTCAAAAAATCGAAAACGTAGAAGGTGCCCGTAAACGTGTCCTTGTTCTCGTAAAGACGTTCTACCACTAACCTGAGAAAGAGTTAAACAATATCGTCACAATAATTGGACAAATAAAACCTGCAACGACGAATGCAAGGGCGGGGATTTGTCTGTGAATCCGTTCGGATCAAAAAACCATTTTTTGTAACTGGAACCGCCGTTCCCGAAAAACGGAAAAAAGGGTTTTTTGGGTGGAATGAAAGGTGAGAAGAAGAAAAGATAAAAAGGAACATTTTCCAATTTGGAAAATGGCCCCATCGCTGAATTGTTCCATTTTTTGTACAAAAGTACAGTCGTATGAACACCTAGTAGCGCTAAATAGGGAAAAGGGCATTGGTTGGTGTAACTCCGTTGCCAAAAAACAAATGATCCGATCGCTGAATTGGTGCAATTTGTGTAGAAACGTACAGTCGTATGAAACTTCTCACGCTAAATACTAAAAAGGGCTTTTGTTGCAACGCCGTTGTCAAAAAAAAAAATTGGTCCGATCGATGATTTGGTGCATTTTGTGGGGTAGAAAGGTACTTTGGTATGACCAGTACTATCCTATGAACCATGACGCTAACTACAAAAAGACCATTTCTTGCAACGCCGTTGCAAAAAATAAAAAATAAAAAACAAACCAAGTAATACTGTAGACAGGTACTTTGGTATGAACAGGACTATCGTATGAACCATATCACACTAAATACAAAAAATACCATTTGTTGCAACGCCGTTGCAAAAAAAACAAAAAAAAAATACTTAACGGACCAATGTAATTCTGACGTTCGAAGTTTGTTGTACTGTTGTATGATCCATATCACGCTAAATACCAAAAAGACCATTTGTTGCAACGCCGTTGCAAAAAAAAAAAGAACATACTACTTAACGAACCGATATCATTCTGACGTTCGAAGTTTGTTGTACTGTTGTATGATCCATATCACGCTAAATACCAAAAAGACCATTTGTTGCAACGCCGTTGCAAAAAAAAAAAAGAACATAATACTTAACGAACCAATATCATTCTTACGTTCGAAGTTTGTTGTACTGTTGTATGATCCATATCACGCTAAATACCAAAAAGACCATTTGTTGCAACGCCGTTGCAAAAAAAAAAAAAACATAATACTTAACGGACCAATATCATTCTTACGTTCGAAGTTGTTTACTTAGCAGAAAATGTATGGAACTGGTGTCATTCTTACGTTCGAATGTTGATACTTGATCTATCGAACCGATGTCTTCCTTACGTTCGAAGTTTGATATAAGTACTTTGTACGGAGTAGTTAGCTTACAATGAAAGTTTGTTGCTCACTAACTTCGGTCACTTTTTTTCACTTTCCGACAAACATCAATTTCCAACTTATCTGAGTAGAGTGTTGTTTCTTTCCAACAACACTCCGTCCGAGAACGTGGGATCCGACCCTCTTCGTCACATGCCTTAGGGCGACGATGTCACGAGCACAACGATCCGTTCTCAGATATTTCAGTCCGATATAACAGCCTTGTACTGCAAAAGAAGTAGAAAGCATTCGATTAGGGATTAGTTGCTGGAAAGATATTCTTGTTTGGACGGCCGCCTTACATAAACATCTTGAAAGCACAAAATCTGCATCAATTGCCTATATATCAACAGGAACAAGTCCCTGTTTTTCGTGACATAGGAATTACTACAAGTCTGCAAATCAACGGCAGCAGAAAGAACAACGACAACGAATAACAAACCGGCAAATGGAATCATTGGAGGCAACAACGTATCTGCGGCAACAACGTATCGGTGACATCAACGGTAAAACGAATCAGAACAAGCAACGGTACGAATGAGATAGACAACAATGATAATACTTCCTCGACCGGCATTACTGATAATGTATTTCCTCACTTATGTTTTTCTTCCTTATTTCATAGGACCGGAACGGAATAACAGATTGGAAACAACAGATTAGAAATTGGCAATCGCAACGGTAAGAATGAGAGAGGAGAAAGACAATGATCTTACTTCTTCTGGCATTCCTGATAATGCATTTTCTTCCTTCTCTTTTTCTTCTCATTTTCATAGGACCGTATCGGAGCAACGGATTTGAAACAAGGGATTGGAAACAACGGATCGGAAGAACCAATCTTTCCTGGTGTGGCAAATCTTTCCTATAGTTGCAAAGGATACAACGAATCGAACGCGACACTGAATCGAAGTCAACACAGAATCGAAGGTAACAACAACGGCAACAACACAGCAACACCACCAATCAACAACAACAACGAAAGGAAGCAAACGGTGTACGTTGGTAGCATGTAGATTATATTATTCTGTTGTTATTATTTACTGTACTACATCAATAGATACTCACCCATTTTGATCAATTATCATACCAAATATTCGAATAAAATCGTGTACAGCTGCGAGAGCAACAGCGGAAAGCAGCAGCGAGAGCAGCAGCGGCAGCGACAGCCGCGAGAGCAACAGCGGCAATCAGCAGCGAAAGCTACAGCGGCAGCGAAAGCTACAGCGGCAATCGGCAAGCAGCAGCGAGAGCAACAGCGGCAATCGGCAACGACAGCCGCGAGAGCAACAGCGGCAATCGGCAGCGACAGCCGCAAGAGCAACAGCGGCAATCGGCAGCGACAGCCTCAGGGGCAAGCGGCAAGCAGCAGCGAGAGCAACAGCGGCAATCGGCAGCGACAGCCGCGAGAGCAACGACAGCCGCGAGAGCAACAGCGGCAATCGGCAGCGACAGCCGCAAGAGCAACAGCGGCAATCGGCAGCGACAGCCTCAGGGGCAAGCGGCAAGCAGCAGCGAGAGCAACAGCGGCAATCGGCAGCGACAGCCGCGAGAGCAACGACAGCCGCGAGAGCAACAGCGGCAATCGGCAGCGACAGCCGCAAGAGCAACAGCAGCAATCGGCAGCGACAGCCTCAGGGGCAAGCGGCAAGCAGCAGCGAGAGCAACAGCGGCAATCGGCAGCGACAGCCGCGAGAGCAACAGCGGCAATTGGCAGCGAAAGCCACAGCGGCAAGCGGCAAGCAGCAGCGAGAGCAACAGCGGCAAGTGTCAAGCGAAAAGCGGAAAGCAGCAAGAGCAACAATTGCTACACCTACTCCAACCATGACGACAAATCAGTTCTCGGACAGAGCTATGAAGCAAAAAAGAGATAGGAAACATGAGAAAAGAAGAAAGCAGAGAATGTCATCGAACTTTCTTAGGATTGCAGCACCTGTGTCAACGAGCCATAAAACTTATACAAAGTTGTCCGACATAAAACCAATGAAGAACGAAAGGACAAATAGGCGTAGTACTTGCAAAGATTGTGTCAGTACAATAGCGTTGAAAAACAAAGACAGAACAACTGTGGTCAAAGGAAAATACATGGAGACAAACTGGGGTGGCAAAATAAGAGGAAAGAAAAAGTATCAACCGGAACAGGCTTTGTTGATAGATAAATTCGATAGATTGGATAGTAGAAACGACGAGCATATTGTTGCGTTTGACGAGAATAATCCGTCGTTGCGCATTTTCGCAAAAGTTTCCAGAAAATTTGCCAAGCGACACCTTGCTACGAAGAATAATATCAAACTGTTAAGAAAGTTTGCTCCGGAAATTGTTGGATCCAAACCGACAGTTGCCAGAGGTCAGAAGCGCGGCAGTATCAACGATGATTATGCTATCATTGGAGTTAGACCAGAAAGATTGTCTTCCAACAATGGTGAGTACGTATTCAAAAGTCATGTGAAACCAAACATGAAACTGGAGCTGGAACACACGACAGTGAGAATTGTGAAGCATATGCATCATAGTTTAACACACATCGAACCATTTGTTGAGGATGAAATGGATGTGTTGTCTCAGATTCTGACTCGTACGCAGCTCAATGCCATTGGGAAACAGGCATTAGCTTTTTCGATTGGTCGAAATTACCATTCTCGATGCCATGTTGATGATGATATGAATTATACTCGTTTAACAGTCATAGCTCCGTCGGGAGTGCATGCTGACGAAGTGATTTATTATTTTGTCTTCCCAACGTACCGCATCAAAGTGCCGTTGCGTTCTGGGGATACTCTGCTCTTTAATCCGTTAGTGTTTCATAGCTGTTCGAATCCCAAATACGAAGGGTGTTATATTATGAGCGCCTATGTATCGCGCAAAACTATACTAAGAAGTAATCCATTATAATAATAACTTGATACTCATGACAAAAAATTTATGACTGTACCGTACTAGTACTATACCGTCGAAAATACAGGAAAAGGGCATTTGGTGCAACGCCGTTGCAGAATATAGAAAAACGCTAAATAAACATGAGAAGGGGGGTATGATTGTACCATACTAGTATACAATCCAAAAAACGGGGAAAGGGCATTTGGTGCAATGCCGTTGCAGAATATAGAAAAACGCTAAATAAACATGAGAAGGGGGGTATGATTGTACCATACTAGTATACAATCCAAAAAAGGGGAAAAGGGCATTTGGTGCAACGCCGTTGCAGAATATAGAAAAACGCTAATTAAACATGAGAAGGGGGGTATGATTGTACCATACTAGTATACAATCCAAAAAACGGGAAAAGGGCATTTGGTGCAACGCCGTTGCAGAAAATAGATAAACGCAAATTACACATGAAAAGGTGGGTATGATTGTACTGTACTAGTATACCATCCAAAATACGGGAAAACGGCATTTTGTGCAACGCCGTTGCAGAAAATAGAAAAACACAAAATATACAGGAAAAGGGTGGTACGACTGTACCGTACTAGTATACCAGCATCCAAAACACGGGAAAAGGGCATTTGGTGCAACGCAGTTGCAGATAATAGAAAAACGCAAAATACACATGATAAGGGGGTATGATTGTATTATACTAGTATACCATCCAAAACACGGGAAAAGGGCATTTGGTGCAACGCCGTTACAGAAAATAAAAAAACGCAAAATACATCTGAGAAGGGGGGTATGATTGTACCATACTAGTATACAATCCAAAACACGGGAAAAGATAATAAACTTGTTCATTCAAGTCATGTGCTGTTTTCACCATCTCGTACTATTGATTGTAAATCCTTCTTTTCCAGTGAAGCCATTGTCTCGCGGAAATTAAACAACCATTGTTCACGATTACCCAGCACAAAATATTGGTCAGGACTACCATGGTTTCTAACAACGGCAGCTTCGGACTCAATGGCGTTGCAGTCGAACAAATACAATTTGTTCCGAAGCTCACCTAGCTTTACCAACGCATGATGGTGTTTTTTTCCTTTGTCCCTCTTGCTCGGTATGGGGTCTGCAGAAACAAAGCAACGAGCGACGGCATAATAACCATCGTGCACTAATTCGAAACCACTAACGGAGCTACCCACGGGGAAAGGACCTTTGAGGTAAAGTAGGCACAGAATCTGACATGGATAAACTTTCAGTCCACGTCCATCAAGGAGGTCGAGTTGAAAATTAGCCCAATCGTACCATACATTGGACAATTGTCCAGAATCAGACTTAAACGATGGGTGGGCACGAAACAATAATTTCATCTCGCGAGATTGGTCATACCTCTTGTGCTCCGTGGTTCCAAAAACCTTGCTGCTGCCCACAGCCGGTAGGACCACGTCACAACAAAATTTGAGAACATCAGATGGAAACCAGGGTAAACTTGAGTTTTTTTTTTCATCCCACTTCATGTAAGGGAGACCATTCATCACACCAATCCAAAACGAAGACCCACCTGACCAACCACCCTCCTTAGGATGATTTGGTCCGGTTACGGGTCTATGTTCGAACAAATCAAATTCATGGTCAAGTCGATCAATAGTTCGATACTCCATCACTCGGTTGCAAGTTTGCTTGATAAGTGTGGACTTGTTTCGTTGAGTTCTCTTAGCAGGAGCCTTCACTTCAGTTTTATGATTGCTCTCACTCGCGGCAGAGTCCCACCCAGTTGGAGGACCAAATAATCTCATGTACTGTGATAAATGAAAATACATGTGATTCTTCACAAGATTGTTACCCTCTCCCTTACTTCGTTGAAGATTGTTATTTATACAGTTAATGAAAAGAACAACCATTTTGTCCACATTCAAAACACCTTTCTTGTCTTGTTTGAAAACCTCGTCGAACGTTCCAGCATACTTTAGGAACTCTTCCATACCCAACAACAACTCAATGGCGTAAATACGTCGGTCAATTTCCTCTTCACACTTTCTGCTCTTGTTCTCGAGATTGGAAGGAGTCTTTCGAGACAACAACAATTGACGACCTCCAGCAGACAGAAGTGACAGCATCTGAATATAAAGCATTCCAATGTACTGGTTACCCTCCTTCTTCGCTGTATGTATTGATTCTGAAAAATTGGTTCGTGGGAAGTCACGATCGGATTGCCTCTGGACAGCACCACCGTAGTAACTGGCTAACCTTTCCATCTCACCAAGAAGCCGCTGGTTATTGCCTAAAAAGTCCTCGCGGAACGTCTCTGCTGCACGCTTTGCGCAACCAAGTTGGTGCATATGCAGTCTCTCTCCGGGAGACGCTAGATGAATGTTATGTGGGTTTTCCCCAAAATCAAGATCATAAAAAGCGTTGCCGTTATGTACACCATGGTGAGAAATGTTTTTGAAATACTGTTCAACATTCACTCCTTCGCCAACCATTGGAGCAGTAAAATCAGATATATTCCAGAGCCGAATGGATTGGTACTCTTCCCCATTTTGGTGCTTAGACACTTGCATGTTACCAGATTGAACTGAAACAGGAACCTTCAAAACATTCACACGAGCGTTAATACCAAGTGCTCTGGGACAATTGCAATGCCTACAGATCATCTTTGAATTCGACGTTTGATAATGACCACAAAGTTGGTCGTGCTGGGGAGTATCACCTATGAAATAAGCAACCGCAAATTTCATTCGAACCGACCATTTCTTCTTGTTCCACGGCAAATTAGACCATTCAATACCATCCGTTAGGTTGCAGGCATCTTTCAAAGATGAAAGAGCCAAACGAAGGCCAGAGTGAAGATTGTTCACATTGTCAATTGATTCGGCACCTTTATCACCGGGACATGTTGGGTGATAGTATATAGCCTCCCAGGCATCCGGCCGGGAGTTTCGAGTTAGGGTGTTGAATATGCCAAGAGTCATGTTCAGTGGGGTAAGAGTGGTTTGACAACTATTGTCAATTGCAATTCCATCCATGTAGAGAATAATAGGAACCAGAATTTCATTCGATCCAGATTTGCATCTCTTCTCCCAAGTGTTGATCCACCATTCACCGTGATGCAGTTCGTCAATATCAATATTCCCTTGAAGTTCTGGATAACGGACTGGTAAGGTGGGGTCTTCAGCATGGGGGAATGACAGATTATCTTCCTTCACCAAAGTCACATTTGTTAATAGGGAATGAAGTGCTTTTTGGAACGACCGGACGTAGATTTGTTTGCGACTGGAAACATCAGCATTCTGTGATTTCTTAGAACACCAGTCAATAAGATGAGGTTCAAACCCATCACCTTTTATTTCAGGCACAGTTGCAGAAATCTCCTTCATGACACTTGCCCTGGTCTTTATGAGATTGCCTTTAGTCCATGAAAATAAATTAAGCCGCTCGGATTCAATAGCCCATTCATACAATTCCTTCTCGGCAACTAATGGTATGCTATGATTCCGCATGATTTTCATTAACTTGATCTTGACCTTCAATTCGTCAGATATGTTCCTCCCTACATTGGGTGTCGTAATTAATAGCGTGTTTGAAGCACGATGGGAATCGTCAACATCAATGTTGATGCCTTCTTCATCATTGACAATCGAAGAGTGGGGGGCCTCTATGCTCTCACTACCTTCTTCCTCATCGTCATCGTTAGGAAAGAAAAAATTGTCATCGGAGACAGAATCATTGTCATCCTCTATGTTGGTGAATTCCTGACCGATCAAGGCACGCCCAATCGGTTCGACAGAAGGGTCATACATAACTTGATTGTCGAGAACCTCTGGTAATGCGACATCACTACTCTGCGGACCGTTACAGGTTTCGTTAGACCTAATTGTTGACTAACATCCTCAAGCTTCTTCTTCGATTTTCTAATAAATAACGAAGATGCAAAATCATCTACCCCCAAACACCGGTTGTAATAAGAATAACATGTACCCGGATTATGTGCAATATGGGACAGAAGACCGGGAGAAACAATTACTCCCGTTTTCTTTCTTAGTCGCGCTGTAAACAAGGGGGGCCTCTTCTTCTTGATAACCTTTTTCTTTCCCCTACCTATAGTGATCAAAGGAGAGTCCCGGTAGCAACGTACACAATATACCTGATATTTGGGAGTGCGGACCATTGTTACTACTGAAGTCGTACACTAGCCGGTAATAACAATAAAAATGGGGAAACGATTGAGATTGAAAAATTGCGACCATGCACTGTTTGTTTCAGGCATAAAATTCAGTAACATGCCACTACTTCGGAAACAGATGCCAGTGGGGTAGGAAAATGAAATGTGCATAAAAATATTATGAGTTCGACATTAATTTTAATAAATAGGGTGAAATTACAAAGGGGGACCAGTGGAGTTCGACCCAAATATGCGCGTGATTCTGAAATAACCCTGAATCTCGTTTGTGTGACGACACTCCAACAGTTATGAGTCAATGACACATTCATTGGTCATATGGCATTGTTGTTCAATTGTATTTGAACATCAATAGAACCTTCTCCTTGAAGTCTCATCCAAATTCCAATTTTCAAAGAACCCAGTTCTTTTCCAATCGTATCATTGAACTGGCTGGGAAGCTTCTCAAATCATCTCGAAGTCATTGTAGACACTAAAACTCAATAGCACACAATTTCATACACAGCGTACTAGTTCAGCAATCCAACATCCGACATCCAACATCCAACATCCAACATCCGTCATCCAACATCCAACATCCAACATCCAACATTCAATATCCAACATCCAGCATCCAACATCCAACATCCAACATCCAACATCCAACATTCAATATCCAATATCCAATATCCAATATCCAACATCCAATATCCAACATCCAGCATCCAGCATCCAGCATCCAGCATCCAGCATCCAGCATCCAGCATCCAGCATCCAGCATCCAATCAGGTTATCTATGGCAGGGCTTATTGATGTAGGCAATAGTATGGTGGTACATGCTGTATTCCAACTTTGGTAGTATAGTAGATCAAGAAAATCATGTTATCATCCTTGTTGTCACGGCTGTTGATATGATGATATTTGAGTTGGAGGGCCAATCTCCCCATTGTTCTCAGGGAGTAAAATTTTTGAAAGTCTCTAGTTCAGAAGTTGATAGCAGGGGGCAGAAAGCAACAGTAGGAGCAACCTGCTGAGGTTCTGGGTATCTGTGTGAAACTGGTGAGGATGTCCACTATGGCTAACAAGCTAGGTTCTTAACCATATCTAAGATAACTACAGGAAACCCAGCACAATCATGTACTTCATAGGGGTTGCTGAAAGCAAGAAGTAGTGTAAGGATTTAGGCATGTTGATCAGTTACTAGAAGTTACAGACTGAGCAAAACCTTTGAGCTTGCTGGGAAGCAAGGTTGCTATGTTGTTGTTGCTACTGCAAACTTTTAAGCACATGCTGTAAGTTCAATATTTTTTTATCCTGCACTGAATTTTTTGGACTGAATTAAGTGAGTCATGAAAGATACTTTGATTTTTTAACAACAAAAAGAAGCCCAAAAACTGCTATGTGTACCCTCAACCTGGTGTTGAGGACGGAAGACCCTACATGAGACCTCTTGGGGGGGGGAGGACAAAGGTACATTATGCCAGTGCAAGGGAGCATAGGCAATGGCTTCCGGAAGGTTGCTGGTAGCACCCTTGGCACAGCATTAAACAGGGAAGCTATCACCAGATGTGTGGGAGTTGCTTGCAATCCCATTTGCCTGGTTATATTGCATAGTTTGGTAGTACTGTGACAATTTATTCTTTTACATTTGTATGGTGGTTGAGACCTTGTTTGAACATTTCATCATGCCTTTATCAGTTGCCTATTGGTGGCGGTCATGGAAGCAACTCTCCTCTCTCTGATGAAAAATAAGTTCATGCATATGTGATTTTTGTTAGTAGAGCTCATATCTCAGTCCATTATGGCAAGAGCTGAAGTCAGAAAATATATGCTTTCATTCAGGATCTCTAATATTTATACCTACACATGTTGTATTATAATGTTCAATTTGTTGTCCAATGGACACTTTCTCACTTTTACACTCTACATTCATACATACAATACATACATACATACCGCTGATATGATATGTTCCTTCTCACCATGGAACATTTTACTCCTTGATGGAACATGATTAGTTTAGTTCAGTGGACATCAATATGATGCTCCATCATCTCACTTTCTATTTTAACATCAGATTATATCTTAGAGAGTCACTCCCACAGGTTATGAACACCCCATGACAATGTCAATCATCCGTGATTCAAAAAAATACCTGGCTTCCATCTTTGAGGTATTAAAGTTTAATCAAATAGAGACAATATTTAAAAGCCAAAGGTTGGACTTAATCAACTCCTCAACCCAGAAAACATTGGTTCTTAAACAAACCAGAATTCTTTGGCAGATGGCTACAATCTCAACTTCAAGTTCAAAAGATTGGACATATAACTTCAGCTCTATTGTTCTTTGATTTGGCTTATCGATCACTGCAGCTTCAAGGCTATTAAGTAATTTGGTGCTGGAAAAGGGCTAATCAGTTTTGGCATCTTGACACCACACAAAAGTGTGGCATCTTGACACCACACAAAAGTGTGCTGTATATGTTGATTAAAGTTCAACTTTTTGTCATCTTCGTACTCTACTATTTGTGGGTATTCATTCATGCAATATCTCATGGGATATTTTGTGATCATGATTGCCTTATTAACGAGGCACTGGATCAAAATGGCAACTCAGATGAAACATTATTGCGATTTAAATCCCAGCTTAATTTACACTGGTTTATATCTCAAAGTTAAAGTAGAATTATTTACAAGTATGAGACTAAAGTCCTCCTCTGTCGACCATATCCTCTTGAAACCAGTATATTTCCTCTCATTGCATCATTTTATCATGTTTCCCATGTTAATCCTCACGATGACACTTGTGCGGCAATTCTCATGTTAGTCCTTCCTTTTTGTCCAATTCTGATTTGCTAGATTGAACCTCACCTTCTTATTCATGTACGTCGGACGTATGGTAGTTTCATCATTCTCAATGCTCGGCTGGAGTAAACTGTCTTTTTTACCAATGGGGGGGGATGTGTGAGACTTGCCAAAGGGGTAGTATTGTGTGGCATTGTCCCCAGCGGCAGCGGGATCATAATTCCCGGCCTTCTTGGCCATTGTCCCCGGCGGGATCATAATTCCCGGCCTTCTTGACCAAACCATTGATATTTTCATCCCTGATATGTTTACCGGTATTTTCATTATAACCATGATTACCAGTAATTTCTTTATATTCACTGGCCTCAATGATACTTTCACTATGTGCTAAATTACCGGTATGAGCATTATAATTAGGCGTGACACGTTTATATTTACTACGGGTAGTTCTGCAATGCTTTCCCTTACTAGTTTTACACTTGCCGGTGGTCCTCTGACCCCCGGATTGGTATTTGGTTCAGTTCCTGGTGGTAGTGCTGGATTCTGTCCAGCCACAGGTTTTGTTCTGTCCACTTTTTCCACATCCGGACATAATATCTCAATAAACATGATCCATATTGAGTGATTCCCACCAATGATAAAGTAATAAAAGTTTTCGACCAAAGTAATAAATATATTCACTTTCTACATAGATTTATTAACTATTGAATAGAATTTAGCAGTCGTGACAGTCACGACTGCCAGATTTTATTAACTAAATAAAAACAGAATAAACTCGAACGGAATCACTAAAATCAAATATTTTAGTCACCCAACGCATGTGCACCTCTTGCACCTCCCTTGCCGGCATGCTTTTTTGGTGATCATCGCCAATTTTGCTGAGTTGAAAAATTGCAAAGAAAGAAAGTCCCGAAAGAAAGTCCGCGAAGAAACAGCAAACAGCAACAGCAACAAGCAACAGTACGACTTGTCTCTCCAGCACATTAGACACGGCGGCACCACCACCAATGACTACTGTTGCTGCTCTTGTGGCGCATGCTAGATTACTACTAGATGAATTAGACGATGAATCGATTCTGATTCAATTCGATTTCTCGGGACATAAAAAAAAAGAAACAGAAACAGAAACAGAAACAGCAACAGGAATACCATCGATCGTAACAATCAACACGACGATGCCCTCGACTGGAGGGAGGAAAGCCGGCAGCGGCAACTACACGAAGGCCGAGTTGGAGAACATGTTTGCTGCCATTAGAGCAATCCTACCATGTGGTAGAGAAGACTGGGATGATGTTGCAGACATACATGCTGAAACATTTCCTGGAAGGGATACTGAATCCATTCGCAACAAATTCAATCGACTGCACCGGAAGAAGGCGCCAACAGGCAATCCAAACATGAGATGGGATATCAAGGAGGCAAAGGAACTCTTCAGACTGATAGGTGACAAGGCATGCGTCATTGATGGAGAAGATATGTATGATATTGAAGCAGAAGACTTTACTCCTCCTCGCCCACCCCCCCCTCGCCCCCCCCCTCCTCCTCCTCCTCCTGATGCCTCAACCCAACCGGTACCACTTCTACTTGGTCAACCAACTCAACCAACACAACCCGAAACTCAAGAAGTTACACAGCCTGAAGAAGTTAGTACCATGAGCACTAGCAGGAAGAAACATTACAACAATCGCAAAGGAGATTTGAAGGTGATGAATACAATTGCTCAAGTATTGAAGCTTCAGCAGCAGGCATTGGAGCAACAGCAACGGTATCAGGAACAGCAGCGACGATATCAGGAACAGCAGCAACAATATCAGAGAACGGCAGATGAAGAGAGGAAGGTGTTGATGCAGGCAGTCCTTGCAATTGGTGGTAGTGGCGCCGGCGGCACATCTACTCCTAGTGTCGGCGCCGGTCGTGGTCGTGGTGGTCCTAGTATTACTCCACAGATTCTTACTACTCCCCAAGTTACTAATGTTACTGGGAAGCTCAAAAGAAAAGTGAACAGTCTCCAGCAGCATCCTGACTACAGCAGTGACGACGACATCAGTGACAGCAGCAGCAGTGACGACTTGTTAGGAACCAATTAGTGAAGACGAATCGCGATTCGTTGACGTCGATTAGTTAGTTAGGAATCGAATCGATCAATTAGTTACGAATCGAATCGATCAATTAGTTACTTAGTTAGTTAGTTAGTTAAAATAAAAGAACCGATTATTAGGTAAGAAACTCAACAACAACACCAACATTGCTCCAGACAGAAACTTAGGCTACAAAGGCAATAGAAAAACTCTGTTGCAACACCTTAAAAGAGGGATCAAAAACCACTAGAGGTGCGCTGGAGCAAAATTATTTGGAGGTACTGTCGACTGCTCGTAATCAACTGCTCGTAATCGATCAAATCGATCAATCGATCGATCCTCAATCGATCGATCAAATCGATCGGACGCCAAGTAATAAGTGATCAACTCTGCTAATTTGTAACTACTATTGATTATTATCTAATTTGTAACTAGGTCGATTCGTTGAATCGATTCAATCGATCGATTCTGATTTGACGACTCTAAAATACGTTGTTTGCGGTTTCAGTTGGTACCAATCCATAGGAGAAGAAGCCTTCAGTCTGGCTCATATAGGTGTTGAGTATGGTGTTGATTCCAATCTTAGATGTCTGGAAGTTGTACAACAACACGACAAGCTTCAGAATGATCCTCCTGTCTCCCGTTTCTTCCAGCAACATGTTATCTTTGAGTCTAGGGAACCCACCTTGGATCTGTCTCATTCCCCATTCAGACATCTGTCTAACACTAGTCGCATCTCTGTTCACTGCAATAGCCTTACGAACGGCCCGACTATTTATTTCTCTGGCCTCTTCCGTAGGCGTACCCTCAGGTATTTCTACAGGAGCTGTCAGAGGGTCATATTGACTACTTCTAAGAAGGTAGTTGTTTGTAAATAACTTAAAGGCGGAATCGACAACAAGCTTTGCGTTATACAGCTCATACATCCGCTCCATCTTTTGATACAACCCGTACTCGGCCTGAGTACTATCATGCCAAGAACCAGGACAGTTCAAGACACAAGCGCGGATCCTTCCATCAGGGCAGAAAAGGAAGACACTATTCACATATGTACCACCAGTCCAACCATTGTAGTATTGGTTCTGTTTGGTCCAGTCGCCAGACTGCTGGAGATGCAGTTTAAGCCCATCGCAAGCACCCCACACTCTGTGTGGACGAAGAGTTGGGTACTTTTCAGCAATAGCATCGATGTATTGTTGAGTCTCTTGTTCATTTGGCAAACAAACTTTTGCAGAAGGATGGTCTTGTAATGCACAAAGAAGGAGCTTCCGTCCAAATTTGAGCCATCTGTACATAGGAGAGGCTGTTATTCCAAAGGCTATAGCAACTGCTCTTGCTGCTGATCCTCTGGTTCGGAACCAGAATAAGATAAGAGCAAGACATCCGGTTGTATCAAACTCTCTACGACGAATATAATTCTGTTTGTTGTATTCCTTGAACTTCCGAATCGATCCGGTGCTCTTATCAATTGTGTATGAATTGAAGCATGGTTCGAATATATCTAGGAGCTCGCGGAATACTACATGATCAACTCCACAGCAGTTGAGAAGGGCTTGATCATTGCCCGATCAATAGAGATACATGAAAGCAGATTGGCTGTATCTCTTAATTGCTATCCTCGGGGTTCTACGGTCCCTTCTTCTCTTATCTTCCTCCCCAAGCAGTGGATTGTTGTAATCGGGGGTTAAGTAGTTATCCTCGTCATAGTATTCTAGTAACTCCAGGGCCATGGTGATTGTCGATTCTAAGTGTTTCGGAAAAGAAAGAGTGTTTCGCAAAAGAGTGTGGTTTCTTGCTGGAGAGCAACGTGAGTGTTTTAGCGAGGATACTACTAGTAATTTTACCAGCAAAGCCAATCGATAGTACGGTAGTACATAGAAAATTCTGAAAATTTCAACTGCCGGCCAGTCTCGAATACTTAACAGGCTTGCTTGCCAAAATAGGCCGTTAGTAAGCGCGGTTAGTGATTGAACAGACAGTTACTGTTTCTTATTTAGAGATTCCGAATTCCAAATTTGCTCCGAGTAATAGTTAATAAAATCTATTCATCCGTTGGGTGCGCCAAAAATATATTCAATCTATTCACTCGCGAATATTTTTTATTACTTTGGTCAAATCATTGGTGGGAATCACTCATTGATTGGTACTTTTCACTTCAACCCCATACAAACCCAGCAATCATTATCAATTAGCTCAAAATCTGACTTGAGTTGCTAGAACCAAAATAGGATACTCAGGTATCAGCTAAAATATCATCATCCAATATAGATTTTTTCATTTTAGGATAAACTCAGTTTTGGTTGCGGGCTTTGTGTTATCATGAGAATAGCAACACAGCAGAGAAAATTTTCCCATGATGATACATTGTATTTTGGGTATGACTAGTACAACACAAATGGAACGGAAAAAAGTTTGAATTTATCTTCATATCACGATGAATCCACTCATCAACCCCTACTCTGTACTTAAGGACAATATTCTATTCTATTCTTTTCTATTCTATAATATATCGGTTTACAATTATTCACAAAAAAACAAGTATAGAAACATGTGTAGAGAAGACAAAAAGATTTTGCATATGATATTGAAGCAGCTATTGGCACTTAACATGCAGGATTCCAGCACTTCTCGAAACCACAAGATTATCCAATGAAGGTCAATGTTCTGAAATGTACTTCATACACCATAGTAAGGGATAATACAACACATACATGCACAATGGAATGAAAAATCATGTAATTCAAATTCATAATTCAAACTGTATGGTACTTCACAACTTCATATGGACTGTCATTAAATTATCACTGATAGCGTTATCATCCCTTCTCGGCTTGATCTCTATTAGGAAGAACCTGTGTTTCTGTTGCTATTCAGAACATATTTTTAGACCTGTATTGTTGTCATTTAAGTTCTAGGTTGAGTCAGTAAATGGGGACCTTTAGGTTGTAATGATTGTCTTCATCAGATTGAACTTTGAACCTTGAAGATAAAAAGTTAAGATGGTTGGACTTTACACCTGAAGGATGAAAAACTCCATTGCAGACATTTCCTACATGTAGAGATCCCGCCTGTGAAAAATGAAGTTCTGTCCACTCCTGCTGCAAACACAATAACAAGAAGTACACAGTAATGTTGACTAGTAGGGTCAAATTGTAGCTTTGGTTGAGGTTCACAGAAGTTTTGCATACCTGCTCTTTGAAGACAACCCCATGAATGCTTAAAATATAAAACCACTTGCTTCATTGAAATGCATAGATGTGTGTTTTTGAAAAACCAAATCACGCAAGAGAAATAATAATAGGAGTATAATCTTGAAACCACTTCATGTACATGGAAAGGTGTGCATGACCTGAAAATGTTATTTCCCCCCAGACAAGGCACAGCACAACAAATCCTTGTAGTTGGGCCCAGACAAAGGCACAACAAGACAAAGAAAACTCCTTGTTGGGTTATCTTGACTGAAATGATCAAGATGAACAACTGCAGAAAAAATGTCAACAACAACAATGTCTGGTGCGTGTATGAAATTCCTTTCGTGTCCAAAGACTGAACAAGTCCCAAAATATGATACGAATCAAAATATGACCGATTGGTTCATATATTTTAAAACACATTCATGTGTTTAGAATAATGAGACTCAGAAGGTCGTGTATTTTTGTATGCAGGATTGGCATATTCTTCTTGGGTCATGTATATTTCAAGACCAACAATTCTCCTTTTGGTTCCAAGTCCACTGAACAGCTTGGTCATTTTGTTGGCATTGCAGAGCATGCTGGCAACAGCCTATGCTTTAAAATTTGGAACCCAGTCACCAACAAGAAGCTACTTGATAGATCTGGCGTCTGTACTGCATTAACACTTGATACCAGGAACAAGAAGCAAGCCTCTCTCTTCACTGATGATGGATTCATTGCATGGCGCAAAGCCAAAGATGAAGCAAAGCTTCCCCTAACCTCTGGACATGCAACTCAATATCTCAAACCAGTCACTGCCACTGATACACCAGTCAATGCCACTGACAATGTTTCCCCACCCTCCCAGCCCTCGTTGCCCAGTTTTCTTTATCAAAAAGTTGACAATAGCCCCGGCTGGTCCCCTTCTCCACTCCCTAATGACTGTGGGGAGATTTTTGATGGCCCTCCAACCTCCTACATCTTCAGCAACAAGACCCCTGCCGGCGTCACCCTCACTGAAGCCGATTTTGATCCTCCCTAGATAGCTTATTTTTATGTCAGTGAAGCCCTACCTCCACTAACTAATCCAGCTATCCCTTTGGTTGGTCCATCAGAGGTAGTAGTTACTCATGAGGAAGGAAACACTCTATTTGACGACAATGGCAAACCCACCGCCATTCCAGCTATATCTGCCAGAGACTTACAGGGCAAATCTTTTCTTGTGGCTAATCCTGATGGCACGCAAAAGCAAATGACTATTGTTGATATTGAAAGCAGCCTGGAGAGCAACAAGGATTTCATCAAGTTCAAATACAAGCATGGTGATGATGAAGTGGATGATATCATAGCCAATGTCATGAATTATATTCATCGAGATTCCATCCAAGAAGACGTCAAGCTATGGTCACGTCAAGCTATGGTCATTCCGGAGAATCCTTGGTCACCAAGGACCTCTTGGCAACAAGCATCCTCAGTATAAAGGCTCCAAGTATAATCTTTGGATTGAATGGGAAAACATGGAACAAACCTATGAGCCATTAATAGCAAATGTTGCTTCTGATGACCCAGTTACTGTTGCCAAGTATGCCAAAGACAATGATATGCTTGATAAACCTGGTTGGAAAAGGCTTAAACACATTATCAATCTTGCCAAACAAACCAAGAAGCTTGTTGATAGGCTCATCCATCAAGCAAAGCTACAATCATTTTGCACTGCTCCGCAATATCAATATGGATTCAAGGTCCCTTGCAATCATGACAAAGCCATTCAATTTGACATGGCTAATGGCAACAACAAATGGTAAACGGCCATTGATCTTGAAATACAGCAACTGAAGGAATATGATACTTTCATTGACAACAGTACATATAAGGTTGGCAATATCCCACATAGTTTCCAACAGATCAAGGCCCATATGATCTATGCTGCCAAACATGATGGATGACACAAGGCAAGACGAGGTGCAAATGGTGACTTCACTTGCCAGTGCACAGTGTTTATGCAGGCGTTGTTTCACTCCATGGATTATGCATATGTCTAGCCCTTGCTGAGCTTAATAGCTTAGAAGCTTGGGAAACTGACACCTACCTTGAAGCTGTCATATGCAAGAAAGTCTGCATCAAAGCCAGCCCTGAATTTGGTCCAATGGAAGGACACCTCCTTGTCATCCACAAGGCATTGTATGGTCTCAGGTCCTCTGGCAAATGCTTTTGCAATTTGCATGCTGCATGCCTCATTGAGCAAGGGTTTGCAAGATCCAAGACCAAGCCTGAGATCTTCCTCAGAGCTGGAACCAACAAACATGGGGAGCCAGTGTATGAACTCATATGCACGTATGTGGATGATCTCTGCTTGTGTATGGCCACTCCCAGTTCATTCCTGGAGGTCCTGCAATCTGAGCCATACAATTTCAAATTGAAGGGTTTTAGCCCCATGAATTTCCATCTGGTATGTGGTTTTGAAAGAGATGAGCATGGCGTTCCTTGCAGGAACCCACTCAAGCTCATTGAACAAAAGGAAGCTTTCATGATCAAGTTCCTTGCGCACAACGCGCACAACACATATCTTTCGTGTTTCTAGAAAAACACAGTCATTAAGCTGTGTGTTTTCAAGAAAAGACAGCAGAGGCTTGCACATGATGAAGAGTCTTCACTCACACGGAACATGTTTCTGCTGTATTAATTACATAGTGAAACAGTGCTTTCTACAGCGTTGTATTAGCGGCAACACTGTATTTCACTGTATTGAAAGAGATAGTACATGCTCCTTCCAAGCAAGATAGTAATCCCTTTGTTCTCTCATACCTGTAAACTATTTGATTACAAACCTTAAACTTGCATCAGTTGCCTAGCAACTCATTGTGGAACTACAAATCTAAGAACCAACTGCTGACTGTGCCAAACATTCGGTAGTGAGATTGCTGGGTCTGGTTGAATCATCATTCAGTCATACTACTAGTGGATATCAGAGAAAAAAATGGAACATAACAGACCGACACCTCAATCGACTGTAGCGCTAACACTTACAGATACAGCTCCTGTTGTTCTTCCAAGCCTTCTTTGGATTCTGTTGGCTTGCATCGATTTGGAAGCAAATGAACAGTGTGATGTTGCTCAGCTTTTCACTTTTTTGCAAAAGACAAAAACAGACGTTGATAATAGTACGGTATCTAACAAGGACAAAATCCAACTGTTTGTAGGCAGTGCTTGAGATGGAATATAGTAAGAATCTCTGCCACTACCTTGATCACACCAATCATCTACTAGCTGGAGTGCACCTTCCAAAAACTTCTGATTTTTGACTGCCATTTCTTACCCGTACCAATACACCATGCGTCAACACCATTAGCCAACGTTTTGCAAAAGTAAGCATGGTTGTTTTTCTATTTTAATTGTTCCAATTGAAATACAATCCGAAGTACGTACTCTTAATATTTTCTTAAATTTTTCATTAATTCAAACGAGAAACTAAAAATCGGTTGAGACAAGCTGTAAGAGAACGTTGGCTGAATGGAACAACCCTTTTTAACTTGTTCAATTTGCTGTCTTTTCTTGTGAGTAACAAACTTCTTGGATGGCTGTGCACAGCGAGCATTAATGAGGTAAATAATTTTACTATTAATGCTAATTTAACATGGGAGAAGTTAATGAACGATAAGAAGTTATATGTAAGAATCACATTTTGGCAAAGTTGTGTTCTAAGATGGTGGGCTCGACGAGATATCATCACGATCGTGGCGTTTTCTCAATCGAGTGTTCCCATCGACTTTGAGATATGCATGCTTAAGTTAAGAGACTGATGCTCGTTCCTTCTGCATTTTAAACAAGCTGCTGCCTGTTGTCTTTGTCTTCGCCGTTCACGGTGAGATCAAAGACGCCTGAACTCTCTTTTTTGCGTTTGGAGCGTGACGAGGAACGTCCCCTGCTGCTGCTACTTCTGCTACTTTTCTTGCTAGCAGTTGTATCAACTCCTAGTGAACCCGGTCGAATAGAACGGCTGCGACTGCCGCCATCACGCCCTGCTGCAGATTTACTTCTGCGACGAGACTTGCTTCGAGAGCGCGAAGCAGATCGTTTACTAGACTTGGACCGACGCGACGCACTGTCGAGCATCTTCTCGTTCAGATCACCATTCTTCGTCTTCCTTCTCTTTTTCTTCCTCTTGCGAGAAAGGTCACGGAAGAAGAATCCAAGATAACTTTCACCGCGTCTTCTCTTCTTACGCGCACGGGCCAAAAAGATAGAAATCGACAGAGTGACAGCCATGAAAACAACCAACATGACAGAGAATTGTCCAACAGTACCGAGAGCGTCCCATGCGATGGCTGATGCCTTGGGCTTGTATCGTTTGCGGAAGCACTTGTCAAGATGAAAGTTGTGAGGTTCGTCGCAACCACCTACCCATGTTGGTGCTGGCGAGAAGGTTGGAGGCATGGAAGCACCGTTGTATTCAACCCATGATCCTCCGAGATCAGGTTTGAATACTTGATAGACATCCAGTCGATTCAAAAACAGCGCCATACATCCCCCATTAGGGCAGAACTTTGTAGTTCCAACAGCAACACCCGATGGATAGAGAGAACGCCAGTAATCGACGTAGTTGTTGCACTTTTCCAAGTATGCTGCGGCCATTTCCTCCGAAATGAATCGTGGTTGGTAAGCCAGAGTCATTTGAGGACAGAAACCACCCTGGTTCGTACCGTCAGGTCCACACCCATATGAGGCACGATCATCTGCACCATGCATGGCACAATTAGTGTAAGCTCCAACGCTGTTCTCTGGCGACTCGTAGTTCCATGAAATACCCATTTCTTTGCAGAAACTGTTGTACAGGTAAGCCAAAGCCGAACTTGTATCCGCTTCAAATTGAAGCTTGACGTGCCCATCACTATCAACGAATACAAAGGCAGGCTTGATATAAAGAGTACCGAAATCGATGTCCTTCGCAATCTTGATCATATCACTTAGAGACATTCCTCCCTGACAATAAGCAAAAAGGAGAGACGAATTTTGTTTGTATTAGCTTCGCAATTATCGGGTCATCAAACAATACGACACGGGAAACATTTTGTAGCGCTAGACTTACCATATTTGGATTGGTTGTACCTGCGTAAAAGATAGGGATGTGGGCTGTATCCTTGTCAACGATGGAACCAACGGCATTACCAAGTTCCTCTCCTACCAACCAACCGTGGTTGGTACCGAACGATTTGATGTAAGTACCATTACGATCGACCAGATATTCGAAATCAAATTGCTCCTGGAAAGAATTCGACGATTGAAGTTTCGATTCGGAAGTACGGGATAGTGGAATCCCGAAGAACGTTTCACCTTCTTGGAGACAATTAGGGGGCAAATTCCAACCATCCGTCATGTCGTGTTTTGCCATTCGAGCATTGAATCCGTAAGGGTTGTGTTCATAATCCTCATCACCGTCATCGTGCGAACCACTGTAGTCGAATCCGATGGAGGTTGTACTTGCATAGAAGTCCGAGACATCCGTTTTCATGTAAAGCTTGGCGTAGTATTCTTCACTACTCGTGAGGTCTCTGTTAGGAGAAAATGCTTTCGTGATGTTTGCTCGATCGAAAAAGAAATAGAGATTACCATAACCAACCTGTTGTTTGGATCCGTGACGACCGGGAGGGAAGGCGGCATATCCCGCAGAACCAATGGGGGTTCCGTAGGGGTACATTGCCTGCCAAACAGCAACTTCTAGGTTTGTTTGGTACATGTACTGTTGTTTATGATAAGCGGACCAGAACTTAACACCTCGTGACATCGAAACGTGCGGATCAGTGTCGTGATCGTCCATACAAGGACCTCCACCGTTGGCATCCAGAGCATCGAACAAGTCATCCAAAAAGTACTCGTAAGCCGAATACGAATTATCATCTTCGTAGGTTTCAACAACGGATACAATTAGCGTAATATCCCCCGAAGGAACCTCTCCATCCTGGTCATCATCTCCCGAATGATGTCCACCACCACCCTTCAGATATTCAGGGAAAATAGAAAACGGAGGGAAAGTAATCGCAGTCATGGCGTCGTATACTTGGTCGATGGAGGTTCCTCCGTGGTTTGGATCAAGGTTACCAATACGAAGCAACTCTGTGTGAGAAGAGTCGATGTATCTGGAACAACACAAAAAGATAGAAAAAAATGAGAAAACATAACCATATCGAAATCGAATCGTTGTGTATCCTGAACCGTGGACGAATGCACAATGCACGCAAGTGCTTGTGAAACCTTCTTATGCGTGTTTGTGCATATGGCCAATGGTCACAACTCTAACTTACGGCATTTTCCCGGAATAATCAAAGGTTTTGTAACCTCCTCCTACAAGCCAACCATCCTCGTCCATACTCATGACGTAATCGTAATCGCGATCAATGATGTTTTCCATCGGAAATTGATCGCAGAGTTGGTAGGAATAAGGGTTACTGCTCGCTGTGTTGACACTGAATGAAATTCCAATGAACGAAAGCCCGTCTTGGGAACAATCTTCATCTCCGGAATCGTGGGAGGGGGTTTCTCCAGATTCGCAATCATTTCCGTACAGCGCACACATATCTGCTGCGTAATAATTTTGATAGTCATAACAGCAACCTGTCAACTGAGAAGAAAGTTTGCGCCCGTCTTCGTTCAATTCTTCGCCATTGTTGCTTGCATCTTTTGTGATTTGGCGCATTGCCAAGGCATCTTCTTCGACGAACAACGGGACATCTCCCTTCATTTTTCGCAGATTTTGTTCCTTGGTGGGACTACCACTACCACTACCACTATCATCCGCTCGTGGAAAATCCCGCTCCCAGGGAGCCTTTTGTTGTTGGGAACCCGCAGTATTCGTTCTTCGCTGCTTCTTTTCTTGAGCTTGGAACCGAGGCTTTTGGCTAATTTTGCGGGTTTCTTTTTCTTTGTTTTGCATGATTCGAGTCGAATCCTCCTCGATTTTCACGGAACGGTAGGACTGACCCTCGATGGGACGTCCATTGTCGTGAAAACGATCCGATTTGCCAGAGTCATGTCTTGCCTTGACAACTCGAGAACGATCGGCCAGTTTGGACTCAGCGCCTTTCAACGACAGAGTACCACAGACCACCAAAAGTTGAACCGCCGATATCATTGAACTTTTCATCGTCATTTAGATCTTTACGTATTGTTGTCTCATGAACGGAATTCCTCCCAACTAACCTAGTCTGAGACAGATTGCCAACTTCGATACTTTCTGTCTGCCTGTCTGTGTATATTTCTACGTATCACCGAGGGAGAATGGATTCGAAAGCCTTCCTGTAGATTGCCTTGTCTATTGTGGTGTTCTCACTTCAACGCGGCGATCAGTTATCACTGCTTTACTGTGAATAGTTTAATAATTAGGCTACACCCAGTCGGAATGCGGAGTGTTCTGCGTGTGTTATCACCCTTCGTTTCATCATTCACCAAAATTTGCTTGAATGTTCACCTGGTGTGTATTTCTCCTTATTTTGAGTCCTTCGTGCCCTAAAACGACTATCAATGAGAGCGTGACCGTCTCGTTTTCTGGCGATTGTATCGGTTTTTGGATCATTGGTGCATCGCCTTTTGACTAAAAAATACGTAGCGATAGTAGAAAAGCGTCGCTCCCGTCAACAAGTCAAACGGCTTTTTTTGAAATCGGATAGACGTTCTTTCGCGCCAGTCTCGCCGAGTCACTTCTTTGTGGGACTGAGATTCATTGTCAGTCTGTACATCGTACGGTGCGTACCGCAAGACCATCTCTAACTTACAAAGATACCGTACGAGTACGAGTACCGTACGAGTTAATCTTACTCGGTAATACCGGTGGGTGCTTGGTGCCGTCCCTGTTGTAGTTTTTGTGCAGAAGGGATAGCCACCACCGCACGGTACATAGCTGTCTACAGTACGGTACGAGTAATACTGTACGATAGCTACGTAGTTCGTAGTTCGTATAAGATTGTGACTAGCGTTCTTCCACTACGAGGTACTCCGTACTCCGTACGAGGTACCGGTACGTACTGTATTGGAGTAATCTTACGTAAAATTACGGTGGAGTCACATGAGTAATAATTAATGTGTGGTAATCTTACCGTAGCAAGCGCAAAATCTCGAAAATCACGTAGTTTTGGTCATTGTTGGACCTCTGGGCCCGACATCCATTGGATTCACTCTAGTATTGCGAGCTGCCGACTGTACACTCGACCCAAACCATCAGCGGTAACTTTTAATATAGAACAACAACAACAACAATAACAACAACAGCAACAAACAACAAACAACAAACAACAACAAACAACCATGTCAAAGAAACGAGCTGCGAGATCCGATAACGAAGAGGACGAGGACGAGGACGAGGACGTTGCGGACGACGACCAAGTCATGAATGGCAACTATGACGAGGAGGACGAGGAGGGCGACGGCGTCGGCGATAGTAGTAGTGACAACGAAAAGATGGCTGATTCAGAAGAGGAGAAAAAAGAGGCGAACAAAACATCGGTCTTCTCCCCACGAAAGACGAGACGAGAACGAAAACGTCGTCGTGGGTTGACGCCTCCTCCCGACTCGCAAAAAAAGAAAGCGAAACGAGCGCGGACGTCGGCGAATGCCACAAGCCCCAAACCCCCAATAGCATCATCACCATCATCCTCTCAAACAAAAGCCGCTCCAACCAACGGAGATTCGATACAACCCGATACAAAAGAACCCGGTTCGATCGATTCCAAAAGTCCAGCGATCGCACCCGATCGCAGGCGCATTGCCTACGACATAGCATCGGCCATCCCTCCCAGTATTCAGGAACACGAGGACGATGAATCAACAGAGAACGGGGCTTCGGATGAACTCAATCTTCTTCCACCAACAATCAAAGAGCTTATGAATGGGACAAGCCAGAATGCTGATGATGCCGGAGTAGATCAACCACTCGTATTGCACGAAGCCACAGCTTATACAAAAAATACTAATGGCACAACCGAAAACAACGCACAGGCCGATCCGGATGAACAATCCGCGTCGCACGATGAAATCGCGAAGCAACCGATGCCCCAGGAGAATACTGCGGAGGAAAAGGTTGAGAGCGATGAAGCACTGGAAGAACATTTATCAGACGGCACGAAAGCGGCTTCGACGGGGATTTCAAGGTTCGAACGGCTTGCTATTTTCGTGCTTCTTGGCTTTCTGTCTCTTCTGGTAACTATGCCACAAGTCATAAAACTGTCACAAGTTGTCGTGCCCCTGGACGATTCCATCCTGCCTCAACCTCCAAAATTGCCGAAACCACCCTTGTCGAATGAAAGTGAAGACAAAATCGATGAGGAGGAGGAAGACGAGGAAGAAGAGGAAGAGGAGGAGGACGAGGACGACGATGAGGACGACGAAGAAGATTTAATCGTTGCAGCGGAAGAGCGGCGACTCTGGAACAAACACTTCTCCGACAAAATGGAAGACTTGTCCAAAGCAAAAGAAGCTTTCAGTTCGCGGCACGAAGTTGTTGCCAATTACTACAAACACTTAATGGATCGCATCGAGGACGTACAGGGAGAAGTTCAAACCAAACAAAACCTAGTCGGAGCGAAATTGAAAGATTTGAACTTGTTGGAGAATTTAATTACGGAAGAAACCGACAATAGTAATTGGGAGGAAACTCGAGAGCTGGCACAACGACTGTTGGGAAGAACCTTATTTACAACCTCATCTATACCTTTGTGGAATGTTCCCGAACATGTAGAGGTGGATTGCGGTCTGGCAGACGTTGAAAACCATGACGGTGACGACGACTATGTCCATGTCGAGCTTCCAGTAACCAAACCGCTTCTTACGGAGCAACTTCTGGAACAAAAGGAATCGGCTCTCCTGTTGCGATCAACGATAACAGCGGAGAAGTTCATTGGCGGGGATGTTGCTAAGCAGAGGATCCGAAGTTGGGTCAGGACAAAAATCTCAACTGCTATCGTAGAAGACGAAGAGATGACCCAGATTATGGGGGAAATCGACAGTTTTGCGAAGGATCTGACGGAATTTGCTGCGAACAAGACTGCGAAAGATGACGATAATAGTGACTCTTCTGATTCTTTAGATCTTCTACTGACAGAATTGATCCAAAAGAGCTTCGATACTTACCGAGCAGATTTGACAGGGGTCTTCGATCACGCTTCACTCAAGAACGGTGCCGAAATTATTTACGGAGGAAAACGGGGGACTTCGAAATCATTGATCGACAGCTTACCAATCATGAACAGGGTACTGCAATCATCGAATTTACGCTTTTACGGATTCGGTCCCGAGGCCGCGTTGACGCCAACGTTTCCCCCTAATACAATCGGTCAGTGTTGGGCATTCCAACGTATTTCTCTCAAGGAACAGCTCAAGGAGAGAGAACTGTTCGAAAGCCAGTACAAGGTTCCCAACGACTTCAAGCGAGGTAACTTCGGAACGCTTACCATTCGATTACCCTCGCCCATCTGGGTCGACAGTATCATTATCGAGCATCCACCCATTCATTTAACCGATCAAGCAGGCAGTGCGATTCGATCCTTCCGGGTAGTAGGGTACGAAGACAAAGACGCAGCCACCAAAGCTTGGAGCTTGGGTTCCTTCGAATACGACCTGGTGAAGAACAAAGGAAACAACCAGTACCTGCAGGAATTCGAAGTCGCTAACACGGTCTATGGGAAAGAGATACCATCTCTCCGTTCGATAAGTCTGGCTATAGACTCCAACTATGGTCACGACTACGCATGTCTGTATCGATTCCGCGTACACGGAATTGAGGAAGAGGAATAATAATTTTCATAAAAAACAAATACTTGCCATAGCCTTTGCACTCTAGTATGTATTTACACTTTGCTTTGCCGTTCTATTCTTGGGTTTGCTGGAGTAGAGATCCAGAAAAACTGGTATCTAGCGACCATTTATCGACCTGTCATGGCACCCTGTATTACGTGAAGCTTTCAGTGATACAATATTATTATCACAAGAACAACAGTACCGTATTACTTTGTAGCTCAAACCAAGCACTTTCCCCTTGGTAATACAGCGCTTCCTTCCTAACAAACGCCTCTCGTCAAGATGGGGCCCCTTCCCGATCTCGACTGGGATGAATTCCTTCGAAAAGGTCAACTCGACTCGACTGAACTGAACTGAACTGAACTGAACTCTACCGTACGTACTCGTACGCATGGTACTCTCTTTTTTCTTCCTCGATTTCGACCCCGACAGATCAAGCAGTGGATTGGATTGAATTGAATTGAATTCTACCGAAAATCGGTCGGTGTTGGGACGAAACATGGCAAAGTGTCGGCCCGTTCCGTGTTGTTGTTGGTCGCACGCACGAACGCACGAACGCACGGTGCCGTCCGAGAGCAGCAGGGCAAGAGCACCACCGATTGCTGATCACAACTAGGTAGTAGTAGTATTATTATTATTTGGAAGAAAACAAGGTCTTCAAATACCGCTCGAGACTCACGGCACAGTGCACGTACGTGCTCGATTCGTCGTTGTAGAGCTTGCAATTGTTGACCATGAGCATCAGATCGGCGTATAGCATTTTCTTGGACTTGTAGTGATCGCCCTTGCGGATGCGCTTGTCGATCGTCATGAGATCGATCGGTTCCTTGATGATCTCCAGGTAGTCCTTCACCTCGTTGGTGTCCACCGGTTCCCGGAACGGCCACGAAAACTGCTGCTCCTCGACCTTCCGAACGATGGCGATGAGCTCGCTCTTGAGCGCGTTCTTGGCCCGATCTAGGTCCTTGCCCTGGCCGGTCGTGGCCAACAGATCGGCCATGGTCCACCCGGCCTCGATCATCCCGGGGACGGCGAGGGCCCGCGCGGCCGATTCGTTGGCCCTGGAGACGCCCTCCAGGTGGGGTTTCCAGTTCTTGGGGAGCGGATCGTAGACGACCCGGTGGGACAGCGCCTTGAGGCGGATGCGGCTCAGGATGAATTCGCGCTGGGCCGCCAGCATTTCCGGGATCCGTGTGAAATCGATGGACGGGTGGACGTAGCACTCCATCATGGTGCCGCCGTCGTACTCCTTGATGAGACCCTGGTACCTTCCCTTGGGCATGGAGATATTTTTGGTAAAGCCCTGTTTCTTGAAGTATCCGATGGCGTAATTGTCGGCGTACGTGATAAAGTACTCGATGCCGGTCCTCGCGCCCTCCTTCTTGACGAGGTTCATCAGTTTGGTGCCGTACCCCTTGACCTGGTGGGACGCATTGACGGCGCAAAACGCGATTTCCGCGAACCGCATGTCCGGAAACGCACGATAGCAAATGGAACCGATGACTTCCTCGTCGGTGTCCTTCGTTGCCGGATCGTCGTTGAGAATGACCAGGGAAGTATGCTTCCGATCAAAGACCAGCCGGGCAATGTAGGTCCGTGGCATTTTGGGAAGCTGCCGCGAAAATAGCGATTTTAGCGCCACCAATTTGATAAGGGATTCCGGTTTTCCGTCGTTGCGAACCATTATGTATTTGAGAGAGTCGTAGGGGTTGGAACTACCACCCTTTGTTTTGTTGGCTGCTGCATCTCTTTTCGTTTCCTTTGTGCCGGGGGAAGCCGGCGATGACGCTGTGCCCTCCGTCGAATCGTTTTTGTCTCCCTTTGTCGGTGGATCCTGGGATTTTTTGTTGTCACCGTCGGCAGAAGCCAAAGCGCTCTTCGTGTCGTTTGCGGCATTCTTATCCCCGTCCGCAATCCGAGAACTTTCGACACCAGAGTCGGGAGACGATTTGTCGTTCTTTTCTACTTCCATGTCCTCGTCCTCGGCACCAGCCTTGCTATCGTCTTTGTCCATGGCGGGCCTCGATTTATCTCCCTTTTTGTTGGCGTCTTTTTCTCCACCGGCATCGGATTTCTCGCCACCCGCGTTTTTCGATGATTCTCCCTCCCCTCTTTGGTTGTCGTCGTTTTTGTCGTCACCACCATCACCACCCACGGTGCTACCGGATGCTTCGCCTTGCTTTCGCCTCTTGGACCGAGATCCCGCACCGGCCTCTTCTCCTCGATCCAGAGACGCCTCTCCCTGAGACGGAGATCCCGCCTTGCGTTTGCTGCTGTTGCCGTTGCCGTTGTCATTGGTGTCACCCTCCCCAGAGGCTTTCGTTTCGTCTCCGGTGCCCGTCTTGTCTTTCATCTTGCCCCGTTGCTCCTTTTCGTCTTCCGTTCCGTTCCGTTCCGTTCCAATTCAGTAGTTGTGGCTCGGATCAGCAACGGATTCTTCGAACCAGGTTCGGTTTGTTGCCTTGTCGGATACAGTACAGTATCAATAATTAATTACGTGCAGTAGAAGGCCAAGATTTCACCGTTGACAGACGCGACTTGGTCGCCGCTGCTCGATCTACTCCTGTCGACGGGAAGGGAGCTACCGGTACGTAAATACAGTAATAACGACGCTTTCGTATCTTGCCAGGGTTTGCTACCATTTTTAAACGGCGAGTCGATTGAGTCGAGAATTGGACGAACTAAGTATGGTATGGTACGTACCCCGGTAGAAGACGAATGGTACGGTAAAATCTTACAGCATTACCGGTACGTATCGTACCGTACGGTACGGTACAGTATGGTTGAGGATTATTCGGATCGAGTTTTCGTTCTGATTATTCGGATCGAGTTTTCGTTCCAGTTTTCGTACCGTACTTGTGTTTGTGTGAGCATTTGCTGTTTGTCGCAATTTAAGATTGTGAGCTTTTCTATCCAGTCTCAGGATTTGCTCATTCTGTATTTCTGTGGTGAACGATCGATGAATGTTTCATCGTCTTGTTTCCTGAGAATTTAGTGTTCTCTTTTCTTTTGGATCTTCGGATTTAGTGTTCTCATTTCCATATCTTTGGATTTTCTTGCAAGCAGATGCTTGCAATCTGTTTGATCCAATCTGTTTCACCATCATCAGAATACTTGAGGCTCAATCTTTATTATTTTCCTTCTGAATCCGATCCGTTGAGAGTCTGATTCAAAGGCTTCTGAAGAACAGCAACGCTGCGTTAGTGTGTTAGTAGACAAACAATTGTACTCTACGCGTGACAATTGTGGTTGGATACTTTCGGCAACGGATAATCGGACTACAGGCGAGACTATGGAAACGCCAGATCTCTTCTTACTGTGAACTTATTCAGATACAGCGAGACAGACCTTAGTAATGTAGATTACAGATAGTTGGTAGCAACTAGTGTGAATTTTGGGATATAAATCAGTTGAATGTTAAAAGTATGAGATAAAGTGAAATCTTGCCGAAATGCAAGATATCTCTTTTATTGAGGTGAAATACGTTGCAACTGATGTTGCGTACTAGTGATGAGATTACTCGCTGATTATTTCTGTACATGCACGTTGACCGTATATATCTGTGTGTGTATATATATATATTGTGTGAGAATCACACGCCAATGGTTTTCTTCTCTTGTTCTGTTAGGAAGACTCCATGATATGTTTATCATTAAGATCAGGAATTGCTCCCGTAGCTCGTGTGATACTTTATGAAATCAGAGTTTGCTCACCGAAGAACAATGTCAATATTATAAAACAGAGATTGCTCACTGTTAATGCGTGATGGGAATCGATGCTCCGTGGGAATTGATATACTGTGGTTAATACGGGACTCATTGATTCGTACGAATAGAATATCTACCATCGGGTAGCTTTGGTACTTCTGGGCATGAAAGGAATTTAATACTCCCCATGTTTCCTTGTGAAAGGTCATCACGTTACATGATGCTTCCATCGTCTTGGAGGAGGTCGCCGGTATTCCCGCAGAAGTGGAAGATGGGCTTGAGCAGTGGATACACAACTGAGTGTCCCCAATGCTTGGTGAGAATATCTGCACAGTTATCTTTACCAGGGATGTGCAGCATTAGAATGAAGCCTCTCGCTATCATGCTTCGTACGTAGTGAAATGATAGGATGTTGTGACGCTTATGCAACCTTGCGTAAGGAAAGGTTGACGTTTGAATCATCTTCTCGTTGTCACCCACCATGAATAGGAGATGTCATGGACTCGTGTTCCGAGGTATTGGAATGAGTGACGTAGATCAACAATTTGCTCGATGTCAAGCAAGTTGTTGTCTTTCCCGTATTTGGCAACAGTAACAGGATCATCAGCCGCAATGTTGGCTAATGGTTCATATGTCCGTTCCATATTTTCCCATTCAATCCAAAGGTTGTACTTGGAACCTTTGTATTGAGGGATGCTTGTTATCCAGTGGACCTTGATGTCCTAGGATTCGGCAAAACGACCAAAGTTTTCCATCTTCTTGGGTCCAATCACGGTGGATGTAATTCATGACATCATTGTATGCAATGATATTGGCAAGTTCGTCATCAGAGTGCTTGCACTTGAATTTGATGAAGTCGTTATTGCGTTCAAGACTATCTTCTACATCGACGATGGTAAGACGCTTTCGAGTACCATCGGGGTTGGTTACAAGGAAAGATCTTCCTTGTAGATCGGCAATCGGGACCGTAGGAATGGTAAGGGGTTTACCATCATTGTCAAATTGTGCATTGCCTTCTTCACCGGTAACAACTACCTGTGATGGGTCTACTGAAGGAGTAGCGGGGTTGGTGTGTGAAGTTGTGACGTCACTAACATCAAAGTATGCTAGCTCCGGTGGATCAAAATCATCTTCAGTAAGGAGAACGCCATCGGATGTCTTGCTGAAGATGTGTGTTGTAGGAGGACCATCAAAACTCTCCCCATAGTTGTTAGGGAGTGGAGAAGGGGACCAGCTTGGGCTGTCATCGACAGTCTTATATAGAAAGCTCGGTAACGAGGGGTGGGCGGGTGGTTGAAGAATAACCTGATGACCAGATGCGGGAGGTGTTGTGTCCTTGTAGCTCGGTAGGTACAGACGGCGCGGGGTGATCATGTTTTGCAGGAGTGGCGATGCTTTGATTGGTGTCGGAGTCAGTGGTTGAGATGCCAAGAGTAGGAGTAGCTGGGACTGTCCTGTGGTGTAGAATCTGCAGTGGGACTATTCATAGTGGTATGCTCCCCATGTTTCGTGAGTGTAGGAGCGTCACCAGTGGCGTACAAGCGGGATAGGGAATCCTTGGCCTTCCGCCATTTGATGAAGCCGTCATCAGTAAAGAGGCCAGCTCGTTTGTTGCGAGACTCAGGTGTAAGAGTAGAGCGTACACCAGAACGGTCAAGCAATTTGTTGGTGACTGGATCCCAGATTTGGAAACAAAGTCCATTGCCAACATGTTCGGCAATGCCTACGAAATGACCGAGGCGTTCGGTAGACTGGGTATCGAAAGGGGAGTCATTGGTCTTAAAATAAACAGGTTCGAACCAGAAGAAACTGGTGTACGCGCTTATATTGCCAAGTGTGCCGGTAGCAATGAAGACCGGTTGTTTGTCTGACAGAGTAGGATCAGAAATAACATTGAGGAGTCCGGCGACTTATGTCATGCACAACAACCAGAGATGTGGTGGTGTGCCTGTACGGTCCATGACGTGATTGACAATACGCTTAAACGTTTGATATCGCTGTTCAAATTGATTCTGGTGTTGGTGATAGGGTTCACTTTGCCATAGTCCAATCCATAACATTTTGAGATAATTGGTGACCCTCTTACTAGATTGGTAGTTCCCATGATCACATAGGAGGCGAAGAGGCCTGCCCCATTTTCGAACGAAATTCTGAAAGCATGATAGAAAGTCGCCGGTGGTGCGCATTTCTTCAACATGTATGATATGGGACTTCCGACCAAAGAAGATCTGGGCAAGTTTGGAACCGCCATCAATGGCTGGGACATCAGAATAGACAGCATCAGACAAGACGTCGTCATTGAATGGCCGAACGTTCATAGCCGGCTGGGGGGAATGAAAACGTTTGAAAATGTTACCATCAGGGCTAACCGTTCACGAGCCATATTGCGTTGAATTGTCAAAGGTAGCTTTGATGCAATCTGTAGAAGCCCAGCAAAAGAAAGGTTTCAGAGATAAGTAATCATGTTCGTTGGGATAGCATTCACGGGGTGTAGTTGCGATACGTGTAGCATCACTAGCAGTACAATCTGTGGGAAAAGCAGTGATTGTCTCAGAGATTGGAGGGGGAATGCAGCATGCGAGGCGCTCCTGATGAACATAGTTGGTAGGTGTAAGCCAGAATGAGCGGCTGTTGGTTCCATGATCATCGATAGGGAGAAAGGGTGATCGAGTGCAGTGACTGGAGTACAAACCGAGAGACGTAACCGTGGACGAGCCAGGAGATACAGAGATATCTAACCCTTCAAGACAACGTGGGTTTCCATATTCGTTGTATTCGGGATATGGAAGTTGTTGCGACTGAGGAGGATATTTCTGAAGAACGTTTTCATCTTTAGCACTGATTGTGGTATCAAGGACGGATGGGTCCCAGTGTTTATTGGATGTCATGATAACATGTGGGAGCGTGTCAAATTCAATAGTCGTGTACTTTCGCATGGCAAGGTATGGTAAACCATGTTGGATGCTGAGAGGCAGTGCATATCCATTGGAGGTGGTGATTACTTGTCCACCGCCCGCTTTGATGGATGTGTCATCTACATTGGAGAAATATGCTTCCATCTGACCGGAGGACAAAATATAGGGGTGTCGTCCTGTATATGCACATTCATTGAAAATGAGGATGATGGGACCTCTATTTGAAACGGAATAGGCGCCGCATGTTGCAATGGGAATATTCTGCACTTGGTGATTGCTAATGCCTGTGACATTGACATATCGTGGCGGAATATCTTTGGAGATGAGGCATGCATCATTACCAATGATACAACCGTTTGCACCGCGGTCGACCATGGCGAAGCCGGGATTGGTGACCGTAGCTTTGTGAGCACGATAGGTGTAGGATGGTATTGATTATCATGTGGGAAGGTCAGATCGTCATCGGGGCTATACCATTGATGAAAATTGACGGAATAAGAGGATGTTCCCACAGGTATCTGGGTATCGCCATCCTTTTTGTACCGAATGTCAGGATTCTCAGAGAGGAATCTTGCGGGATGTGCAGGCGACACGGAAGACTTGAGGGGTCTTTGGTCCTTGGAGGAAGAAGTCTGAGACTTGTATACACCAAGTGATGCATGGAAGACACCTCTACGGTCGTTTTCCACAGCAGGGTGGAGGTCTACTGAGGCATTGGTATGTGCATCTCCGCTCGAGGTATCATCTTCAAGGAATGAGATGGAATGTCCATGTGTGTATGCCTTCCGGGTGATGGGTTTGACAGCATTAGGATCCGGCTGATCATCTGGGAGCAATTCGCGCCGTAATGATGCGACCACTATTTTCTTGCCTTCCGGGGAAAAATTCAGCCAACTCTTCATGTCTTGACATGATAGGGCCTTCCATATGCCAGTGGGTAGGCGTAGGGTAGGGTCAGGTGAACGTCCAGCCTTGAATACCGGATAGTCTTGGTAGTCACCTTCGAATTCGATAGGGAGAGCATAGTCATCATGGTTTTGGCCTTGCCCAGATGAGAAGTCGTGTACATGTGCAGGTACTGTGGACTTCGGAGCCGACATTGCGGACTGAGAATCAAGTCGAGTTGCTTCGAGTAGGAGCGTGATTTTGAGTTTGTGGATAGCAGCTGCTTCAGCGACTACATCTGTCACGGTACTATTTGTGCCGCCTGGATCCTTGACTTTGGCAAACTGTTCACTTAGCTGAAAGCTGGAATAACATGCCTGACATAATGCTGATTTTGCAGTATGGTACTCAAGGGGTTTGTTGGGAGGACGAAGCTTGTTGAGGTGATTCATTTCTTCAAACCAATGTGTGATAAACTTCACTTTAGATTCTTTCCAGTTGCTGAGATTCAACTTTAGCAAAGCTTGCAATTGAGTCGAGTTGTCATATACTTTGGCTTTTGATTCGCTGTGAAGACTCACAAAATCAAAATATGCTTGACATCCATTGCGTGTGATGGAATGGCTGTGAACGCATGATGCGGATAAGTCACTTTTGAAGACTTCCAACATAAGAACCCAGAAGAAGGCACACTGTTTGACGAAGAGGTCACGTGTATAGCCTTGTAGTGCAGCTGGAGGCCAAGTTTCATCTAGGAATGTTTCGGTGTCAATGTTGTATGCCTCGAGTTTAGCCTTGAAACCCACGAGCCAATGTTCGAATCTGGAGTCATTCGTGAGGGGCGTAAAGGACTTTTATCCCGTGCTTTTCGACACCAAGATTTGTACTTCACTTGCTGAGGTGACTTTTTATTGGTTCCCGGTGGAGGATCTGGGGGATTCAGGACAGATTCACTCTGAAGGCGCAGAGCGCGTCCCATACGGAAGGTTCTGAAATCTTCATGCGTATATGACATTACATCCTTCCAATTCTTGTTATTCTTGCGCAGGTCATTCGAGAATTCCGCAAGTGCCTCTATGGTCCGTTGGATGGACCGATGGAGATGGGTTGGTAACCCACTTTGAGTGTAAGTAAGCTCACGGGCAAAATCAGGCTCGATGAGTGCGTCGAGAAAGGTCGGCCACTCGCATAATCCTCCTTCTCGGAGAGCTTCACACAGGTTGCTATCTGCTTCCTTTGTTAGGCGGAATATGGTTAGGAGTATCATCTTCATATGGGTATCAAAACTAGGAAAGCTGTTTACAGTAACGGCGGTGCCATCCCCAGTACTGTTCCCACCACCGAATGGATTGGCAGGCATGTTCAGTCTTGATGATGATTCCGATTTGTCGGAGGAATCGCGTGGTGAAAGGAAACTGCTCCGTAGGCAATTTGCGATTGGCATATGCCAGCGTAGGGATTGTGTTCAATTTTGTCCCTGTTCTTTGTGTGCAAGCCACCTTGGAGCTTGCGACTGTTAATCTATTATTTTCCTTCTGAATCCGATCCGTTGAGAGTCTGATTCAAAGGCTTCTGAAGAACAGCAATGCTGCGTTAGTGTGTTAGTAGACAAACAATTGTACTCTACGCGTGACAATTGTGGTTGGATACTTCCGGCAACGGATAATCGGACTACAGGCGAGACTATGGAAACGCCAGATCTCTTCTTACTGTGAACTTATTCAGATACAGCGAGACAGACCTTAGTAATGTAGATTACAGATAGTTGGTAGCAACTAGTGTGAATTTTGGGATATAAATCAGTTGAATGTTAAAAGTATGAGATAAAGTGAAATCTTGCCGAAATGCAAGATATCTCTTTTATTGAGGTGAAATACGTTGCAACTGATGTTGCGTAGTGATGAGATTACTCGCTGATTATTTCTGTACATGCACGTTGACCGTATATATCTGTGTGTGTATATATATATATTGTGTGAGAATCACACGCCAATGGTTTTCTTCTCTTGTTCTGTTAGGAAGACTCCATGATATGTTTATCATTAAGATCAGGAATTGCTCCCGTAGCTCGTGTGATACTTTATGAAATCAGAGTTTGCTCACCGAAGAACAATGTCAATATTATAAAACAGAGATTGCTCACCGTTAATGCGCGATGGGAATCGATGCTCCGTGGGAATCGATATACAGTGGTAAATACGGGACTCATTGATTCGTACGAATAGAATATCTGCCATCGGGTAGCTTTGGTACTTCTGGGCACGAAAGGAATTTAATAATCTTCTGGCTCACATTGTTCTTGTTTTCAGTGAAAGATCAGTGTTCTTGGATATTGATTCCTTTCAGCTGACGCCAACCTGGGCGATTCTTTTGGATGAATCGTCCAGCCCTTTTCCCTTGCTTGTTTGCTGGATCTCGAAACCCGATGGAGCCTACCATCTTGGTTCGGATCTTTGGTCTCTTCTTTCAAGGGAGGCCGCCCTGGTGTTGGTCTGTTCCAGGGCTCCACAAGCAACTGCCTCTTTTACATCCTTGAGGGTTGATGCCGGTTGCTGATCAGGCTAGTCCGGATTCTTTTGTCTTCGAGCTCAACTGCGTTTCTCGGTGGGAAACGCCGTCCCTCAGCATTGTAGGATGCTGGGTCTGATAAACTAAAGAAACTGTGTCGTAACGAATGCGGTAATGCATTGTTACAGTAATAAAACAAAAAGAATTGTAAGAATAATCATTGTACACGATCAATCAAACGATCGAATCGAACGATAGGTTAATTACTCTCGTCATCGTCATATCGATTATTGGCATATTACCGTGTAATTTGCCACAATAAGATGCAAAACACATGTAAAAGGGAACCGGCCATCTTGGGTCGGTCTTTTACTGTAATCGGAATATCACATGTAAAATCGTATCTTATCATGTAGAATTAGTACTAGGGTGTACGTAAATTTAGGGCATGATAGTGCTTTTAGAGTTGTTAATTCTTCAAAGAGTGAGCTGATGGGGAAATCCGGTAAAGAGTCAATCCACATGATCGAAGCGCCGACAATTATTCACTCAGGTTAAATAACCTTATGAATAAGGTTATTTGCCTTTCATGACTCTTCGTACGTGCGCTCTCTTAGTACGAACATACGCGGTGAATTCTTTTCATTTAGACAAAGCGTCTCATTTCCGTAAATAATTATTTCAATTCTGTTTTCAACGCTTTTAGTCGTAGCGTTTGTACCAAGGCTACTTGTTAAAAATAGATTTTAAAAATATTTCTAGATATTCCCCCCCTCCCCCCAAACTCCCCATAAACTCCGTCTACAAGGTTACGTTGTCAACTCTTAGGGTTAGTGTTTAACGTTCAACCAACAACTATCACTCACTACGTTTGTGATAGCTTCAGTAGCTAACCTACTTGTAGTACTGGATGTGAAATGCTTGTAGTTCATTGCTGTGTTGGTGGGTTAAGCAGTGCTAGAGGGGGATCCGGAACTCTGGTGGTATTGCCCAGAGGCCGGTCTCTTAGTTTGCTTTGCCCACACACACCGGCGTACAGCCGGGCTTAACAGCTTGGGTGGTTAAGCCTATGGCTGTTAAGCCTTTTCTGCGGGCGGGCGTGGCGGGCTATTTATTTATTCTACTACTAATCATTTAGGAGCAAAAGAGTGAGCTGTGGGCTTGTATTCTGCTGGGGGAATCCTCTACAGGCTTGTTAGCGCTTAGCCTGTAATTTGCAGAGATTTTCGATGCTTGCAAGAATTGCTTGCAGAATTCGCTCGCAGAATTCGATGCTTGCAGAATTTGATGCTTGTTATTGTGTAAGGTTCTTACTGTACCTACAGGGAATGTTCCGTACGCACCAATGTTGTGTATAATAACTGTCGTGGTACTCGCGCAGCGAGTGAAACGTCACACAAACGAGATTCGGGGTCCTTTCGGAATCACGCGCATATTTGGGTAGAACTCCACTGGTCCCCCTTTGTAATTTCACCCTACTTATTGAAATTAATGTCGAACTCATAATATTTTGGTGCACATTGCATTTTCCTACCCCACTGGCATCTGTTTCCAAATTAGTGGCATGTTACTGAATTCTATGCCTGAAACAAACAGTGCATGGTCGCAATTTTTCAATCTCAATTGTTTCCTCATTTCTATTGTTATTACTGGCTATCGTACTAACGATGGTGACGACACCTAAATATCAGGTTTATTGTGTACGTTGCTACCGGGACTCTCCTCTGATCACTATAGGTAGGGGAAAGAAGAAGGTTACCAAGAAGCAGAAACCCCCCTTGTTTACAGCGCGACTAAGAAAGAAAACGGGAGTAGTTGTTTCTCCCGGTCTTCAGGACCATATTTTGAATGACGCATCATGCTATTCTTATTTCAAGCAATCTTCGGGGCTAGTAGATTTTGCATCTTGCATATTCATTAGAAAATCGAAGAAGCTCGAGGATGCTACTCAACAATTAGGTCTAACGAACACCCATAATGGTCCACAGAGTAGTGACGGCGCATTGCCAGAGGTTCTCGACAATCAAGTTATGTACGACCCTTCTGTCGAACCGATTGGGCGTGCCTTGATTGGTCGGGAATTAACAAACATAGAGGATGACGATGATTCTGTTTCCGATGACAATTTTTTCTTTCCTAACAATGACGATGAGGAAGAAGGAAGTGAGAGCATAGAGGCCCCCCACTCTTTGAGTGTCAATGATGACGAAGAAGACAACAACATTGATGTTGAGGATTCCCATTGTGATTCAAACATGACAATTACAACACCCAATGTAGGAAGAAACATATCTGACGAACTGAAGGTCAAGATCAAGTTAATGAAAATCATGCGAAATCGTAGCATACCATTAGTTGCAGAGAAGGAATTGTATGAATGGGCTATAGAATCGGAGCGGCTTAATTTATTTTCATGGACTAAAGGCAATCTCATAAAGACCAGGGCAAGTGTCATGAAGGAGATTTCTGCAACTGTGTCTGAAATAAAAGGTGATGGGTTTGAACCTCATCTTATTGACTGGTGTTCTAAGAAATCACAGAGTGGTGACGTTTCGGGTCGCAAACAAATCTACGTCCGGTCGTTCCAAAAAGCACTTCATTCCCTATTAACAAATGTGACTTTGGTGAAGGAAGCCAATCTGTCATTCCCCCATGCTGAAGACCCAACCTTACCATTCCGTTATCCAGAACTTCAAGGGAATATTGATATTGACGAACTGCATCACGGTGAATGGTGGATCAACACTTGGGAGAAGAGATGCAAATCTGAATCGAATGAAATTCTGGTTCCTATTATTCTCTACATGGATGGAATTGCAATTGACAATAGTGGTCAAACTACTCTTACCCCACTGAACATGACACTTGGCATATTCAACACCCTAACTCGAAACTCCCGGCCGGATGCCTGGGAGGCTATATATTTTCATCCAACGGGTTCACGTGATAAAGGTGCCGAATCAATTGACAATGTGAATAATCTTCACTCTGGCCTTCGTTTGGCTCTTTCTTCTTTGAAAGATGCCTGCAACCAAACAGATGGTATTGAATGGTCTAATTTGCCGTGGAACAAGAAGAAATGGTCTGTTCGAATGAAATTTGTGGTGGCTTATTTCATAGGTGATACTCCCCAGCACGACCATCTTTGTGGACATTATCAAACATCGAATTCAAAGATGATCTGTAGGCATTGCAATTGTCCCAGAGCACTTGGTATTAACGCTCGTGTGAATGTTTTGAAGGTTCCCGTTTCACTTAAAAGTGGTAACATGCAAGTGTCTAAGCACCAAAATGGGGATGAGTACAAATCCATTCGGCTCTGGAATATATCTGATTTTACTGCTCCAACGGTTGACAAAGGAGTGAATGTTGAACAGTATTTCAAAAACATATCTCACCACGGTGTACATAACGGCAACGCTTTTTATGATCTTGATTTTGGGGAAAATCCACATAATATTCATCTAGCGTCGCCGGGAGAGAGACTCCATATGCACCAACTTGGTTGTGCAAAGCGTGCAGCAGAGACATTCCGTGAGGACTTTTTAGGCAATAACCAGCGGCTTCTTGGTGAGATGGAAAGGTTAGCCAGTTACTACGGTGGTGCTGTTCAGAGGCAATCCGATCGTGACTTCCCACGAACCAATTTTTCAGAATCAATACATACAGCAAAGAAGGAGGGTAACCAGTACATTGGAATGCTTTATATTCAGATGCTGTCACTTCTGTCTGCTGGAGGTCGCCAATTGTTGTTGTCTCGAAAGCCGCCATCCAATCTTGAGAACAAGAGCAGAAAGTGTGAAGACAAAATTGACCGACGTATTTACGCCATTGAGTTGCTGTTGGGTATGGAAGAGTTCCTAAAATACGCTGGAACGTTTGACGAGGTTTTCAAACAAGACAAGAAAGGTGTTTTGAATATTGACAAAATGGTTGTTCTTTTCATCAACTGTATAAATAACAATCTGCAACGAAGTAAGGGAGAGGGTAACAATCTGGTGAAGAATCACATGTTTTTTCATTTATCACAGTACATGAGATTATTTGGTCCTCCAACTGGATGGGACTCTGCCGCGAGTGAGAGCAATCATAAAACTGAAGTGAAGGCTCCTGCTAAGAGAACTCAACAAAACAAGTCCACACTAATCAAGCAAACTTGCAACCGAGTGATGGAGTATCGAACTATTAATCGACTTGACCGTGAATTTGATTTGTTCGAACATAGACCCATAACCGGACCAAATCATCCTAAGGAGGGTGGTTGGTCAGCTGGATCTTCATTTTGGATTGGTGTGATGAATGGTTGCCCTTACATGAAGTGGGATGAAAAAAAAAACGCAAGTGTACTCTGGTTTCCATCGGATGTTCTCAAATTTTGTTGCGACGTGGTCCTTCCAGCTGTGGGCACCAGCATGCTTTTTGGAACCACGGAGCACAAGAGGTATGACAAATATCGTGAGATGAAATTATTGTTTCGTGCCCATCCATCGTTTAAGTCTGATTCTGGACAATTGTCCAATGTATGGTATGACTGGGCTAATTTTCAACTCGACCTCCTTGATGGGCGTGGACTGCAAGTTTATCCATGTCAGATTCTGTGCCTGCTTTACCTTGAAGGTCCTTTCCCCGTGGGTAGCTCCGTTAGTGGTTTCGAATTAGTGCACGATGGTTATTATGCCGTTGCTCGTTGCTTTGTTTCTGCAGACCCCATACCGAGCAAGAGGGATAAAGGAAAAAAACACCATCATGCGTTGGTAAAGCAAGGTGAGTTGCGAAACAAATTGTATTTGTGCGACTGCAACGCCATTGAGTCCGAAGCTGCCGTTGTTAGAAACCATGGTAGTCCTGACCAATATTTTGTGCTGGGAAATCGTGAGCTATGGTTGTTTAATTTCCGTGAGACAATGGCTGCATTGGAAAAGAAGGATTTACAATCAATAGTACGAGATGGTGAAGACAACACATGACTTGAACGAACAAGTTTATTATCAGTGATATTTGTACTTAAATTGATTTACGTATTATTCATTATTCCACTATTCTACAACGCCGTTGCAGAATTTTTTGTTTTTGTTTTGGAGGAGTACTTGTAAATTGTTCTTTGTAAAGTTGTGTATTTATGGTTTTTGATGTACCCCCCTTTTCATGTGTATTTTGCGTTTTTCCATTTTCTGCAACGGCGTTGCACGGAATGGCCTTTTTTTCAGTATTTTCAAGGGTACAGTCATTGAATTCCAGTTTTCTTCAAAATGGTGCAATTGCGTTTCAAAATATCAGCAGGAAGCCAGCAGCAAGCAGCGGCGTTTCCAGCGGCGTTATGGACCAGCAGGAAGCCAGCAGGAAGTCAGCAGTGAGCTGAAGTAGCAGGAATCCAGCAGCGACCAGTGGCGATAGGGTCTAGTGAGAGCAACAATAACAGCGAATAGCGAGAGCAACAGCAACAGCGACTAGTGCGAAGCAACAGCAACAGCAACAGCGACTAGCGGAGTGGCGTTTTGGAGGAGCAGCAGGAAGCCAACAGCAAGAAGACCAATCAATTGCCATTGCCGATGCTGATAGAGTTGCCAACGTTGATGGAGCGCCAGGTGGAGGAGGAGGAGCGATTCGATGCTGACAATTTGATGCCGACGATTTGTTGCCGACGATTTGTTGCTGTTGTTGCCTAGCAACGTCGGTGGAGCGCCGGTGGAGGAGGAGGAGGAATTCAATGCTGACGATTCGTTGCCGTTGTTGCCTCCTACTAGGGGTTGCGCCGGTGGAGGAGGAGGACCGATTCGAATGCCGACGATTTGTTGCCGCGCCGGATGAATCCCACTGATCGATTCGTTGCCGTTCTCGTTGCCGACGATCCTATTCGAATATATGATAATTGAACAAAGTGGGCGAGTATCTATTGATGTAGTACATAGAGTAAATAATAACAACCGAATAATATAATCTACATGCCGATCGAGTCAATGCTGACGGCGTCAGACCTCCAGCAAAATAATTATCACCAACCGCAAAAATTCGTCACACCTACAGGGAAGAAGACGATGCAGCTCAAGGAACAATCCTATGTTCCGATCCGTTGATGCCGGCGTTTCCAATCCTTTGTTCCAATCCCGTCCAATTCGATGGTTGCTTCCGAATCCAATTCAATGGTTGCTTCTGATTCGTTGCTTCCAATTTGATCGTTACTTCCGATTCGATGGTGGCTTCCGATTCGATGGTTGCTTCCGATTCCGATTCGATGGTTGCTTCCAATCCGTTCCTATGAAAATATGAAGGAAACCAGAAGGGAGGAAATGCATTATCAGTAATGCCGGAGGCAGTATCCCTTATAGTCATTGTCTATCTATCTCATTCTTACCTTTGCTTGTTCTGATGTTCCGACAATCGTCCCGATGAAATTGTTGTTGTTGCTGCTTCCAATTCGATGGTTGCGCAGCCTTCTTACTCCTCTGTCACGAAAAACAGTACCTCGTGCCTGTTGATATAGAAGCAATGGATGCAGATTTATTGCTCTCAAGACGTATATGTTTGGGTGATCAAGTCCAAGAACACTACTATCTATCGAGCAAACCTCCTCTTCTCCAATGCGAGCTAATTCTTTTTTCAGTACAAGGCTGTTATTTCAGACTTAAATATTTGAGCACGGATAACCTGCCTAATGCTGATCAAGGATCAAGGGATCATTGAAAAGGATTAAGTGGAATCCCACGTTCACCGACGGAGTGCCGATTAGCAACTCTACTCAAATAAGTTGGATGTAAGAAGGCAGATTATGAAGTGATTGTTTTTTTTTGTCAAGAGGTAAAAAAAGTGATTTTTTTGTCTGTCGCAAGGTAAGAAAAGATTATTGCTGTTTGTGTGGGAGAGATTTTTTTTTTTTTTTTCGCGAGCGAAAATTGATCGATCGATCGATCTAGAGGATACTTTCAGTACATCCTGTAGAATTTTACATGATTTTGTACTAGTGTAGAATTCTACACATTTTTTGTACTATATAATTCCTAGTACTGAATCCGCGTACGTTTCTACGCCTGTACACGCTTTTCGTACTAGATACGTTCGAAGAAGAAAAATCTCGTACGTACGAGAAAAAAAAAATCCATACTTCAACTTAAGTACATTTCTACACGTTTTTTGTACTAGGAAATTTCTGGTATTTAATTTGTGTAGGCTTCTACAGGCGTAGATTTCTACACGATTTTTGTACTAGGTAGTACATGGTATTGAATTTGCGCAGGTTTCTACTCCAGTAGCTTTCTACACAATTTTCGTACCAGATAATTACTGGTATTGAATTTGTGTAGTATTCTACTACTGTAGCTTTCTACACGCTTTTTGTACTAGAGAATTCCTGGTATTGAATTTGCGTAGCATTCTACGACAGTAGCTTTCTACACAATTTTTGTACCGGATAATTCCTGGTATTGAATTTGCGTAGTATTCTATGACAGTAGCTTTCTACACGCTTTTTGTACTAGATAATTCCTGGTATTGAATTTGTGTAGGTTTATACTCCAGTAGCTTTCTACACGCTTTTCGTACTAGATAATACCTGGTATTTAATTCGTGTAGGTTTCTACTAGCGTTGATTTCTACACGCTTTGCGTACTAGATAATTCCTGGTATTGAATTTGCGTAGGTTTCTACTACAGTAGCTTTCTACATGCTTTGTGTACAAGATATTTTCTGGTATTGAATTCGTGTAGGTTTCTACGAGAGTAGACTTCTACACAATTTTCGTACCAGAGAATTACTGGTATTGAATTTGCGTAGCATTCTACTACAGTAGCTTTCTACACACTTTTTGTACTAGAGAATTCCTGGTATTGAATTTGCGTAGCATTCTATGAAAGTAGCTTTCTACACGCTTTTTGTACCGGATAATTCCTGGTATTGAATTTGCGTAGTATTCTACGAAAGTAGCTTTCTACACGCTTTTTGTACTAGATAATTCCTGGTATTGAATTTGTGTAGGTTTATACTCCAGTAGCTTTCTACACGCTTTTCGTACTAGATAATACCTGGTATTTAATTCGTGTAGGTTTCTACTAGCGTTGATTTCTACACGCTTTGCGTACTAGATAATTCCTGGTATTGAATTTGCGTAGGTTTCTACTACAGTAGCTTTCTACATGCTTTGTGTACAAGATATTTTCTGGTATTGAATTCGTGTAGGTTTCTACGAGAGTAGACTTCTACACAATTTTCGTACCAGAGAATTACTGGTATTGAATTTGCGTAGCATTCTACTACAGTAGCTTTCTACACACTTTTTGTACTAGAGAATTCCTGGTATTGAATTTGCGTAGCATTCTATGAAAGTAGCTTTCTACACGCTTTTTGTACCGGATAATTCCTGGTATTGAATTTGCGTAGTATTCTACGAAAGTAGCTTTCTACACGCTTTTCGTATTAGATAATTCCTGGTATTCAATTCGTGTAGGTTTCTACGAGCATTGATTTCTACACGATTTTCGTACCAGATAATTACTGGTATTGAATTTGTGTGGCATTCTACGACAATAGATTTCTACATGCTTTTTGTACTAGATAATTTATGATATTGAATTTGCGTGGCATTCTACGACAGTAAGATTACTACATGCTTTTTGTACTAGATAATTTCTGCTATTGAATTCGGGTATTTTTTGTGCAATTCCAGGGCACAAACTAACCTTATTGGGTAATGACTAAAATTATTCTAAAATTCATACTGACTAAAGTATCAGCCTGTTTCTTGTCCAGTTTGTTTCATAGTCTACCCCATCCATAGTATGAACACTATTCATCCTGAAATTGCAGTCAATGCCACACATTTGCACTCAAAACTGACTAGGAATCACTATTTTGGTACATGCATGCTGTCCAGGGACAAACATTATTATAAAATTCATACTGACTAAAGTATCAGCCTGTTTCTTGTCCAGTTTGTTTCATAGTCTACCCCATCCATAGTATGAGCAATATTCATCCTGAAATTGCAGCCAATGTCACACAATTGCACTCTAAAACTGACTAGGAATCACTATTTTGGTACATGCATGCTGTCCAGGGACAAAAATTATTCTAAAATTCATACTGACTAAAGTATCAGCCTGTTTCTTGTCCAGTTTGTTTCATAGTCTACCCCATCCATAGTATGAACACTATTCATCCTGAAATTGCAGTCAATGCCACACATTTGCACTCAAAACTGACTAGGACTCACTATTTTGGTACATGCATGTCCAGGGACAAACATTATTATAAAATTCATACTGACTAAAGTATCAGCCTGTTTCTTGTCCAGATTGTTTCATAGTCTACCCCATCCATAGTATGAACACTATTCATCCTGAAATTGCAGTCAATGCCACACATTTGCACTCAAAACTGACTAGGAATCACTATTTTGGTACATGCATGTCCAGGGGGACCAAAATTATTCTAAAATTCATACTGACTAAAGTATCAGCCTGTTTCTTGTCCAGTTTGTTTCATAGTCTACCCCATCCATAGTATGAACACTATTCATCCTGAAATTGCAGTCAATGCCACACATTTGCACTCAAAACTGACTAGGACTCACTATTTTGGTACATGCATGTCCAGGGACAAACATTACTATAAAATTCATACTGACTAAAGTATCAGCCTGTTCACTTGTCCAGTTTGTTTCATAGTCTACCCCATCCATAGTATGAAGCACTATTCATCCTGAAATTGCAGTCTAATGTCACACATTTGCGCTCAAAACCGACTAGGACTCACTATTTTGGTACATGCATGTCCAGGGACAAACATTATTATAAAATTCATACTGACTAAAGTATCAGCCTGGCACTTGTCCAGTTTGTTTCATAGTCTACCCCATCCATAGTATGAACACTATTCATCCTGAAATTGCAGTCAATGCCACACATATGCACTCAAAACTGACTAGGACTCACTATTTTGGTACATGCATGTCCAGGGACAAACATTATTATAAAATTCATACTGACTAAAGTATCAGCCTGTTTCTTGTCCAGTTTGTTTTGTAGTGTACCCCATCCATAGTATGAACACTATTCATCCTGAAATTGCAGTCAATGCCACACATTTGCACTCAAAAACTGAGTAGGAATCACTATTTTGGTACATGCATGGCCAGGGACAAACATTATTATAAAATTCATAATGACTAAAGTATCAGTCTGAGACTTGTCAATATTGTTTCATAGTCTCCCCAATCCATAGTATGAGCAATATTCATCCAAACATTTCAGAAAATAACACACTTTTGCACTCAAAAAGTAACTGAGAAACGCTATTTTGGTTACTTGTTCATACAAAAATCAAAAAATAATAACCAAAAATTACGAAGACTACCCTTTGTACACCACATCTCTACGGAGGAATCGATCCACTGGACACGTTAACATCTATATCAAGAACCAATCATATGCTGACGAGGAAAGTTACACTACTTAAAGTTAGTCTGTTTTTGATGGACTAGTACAAAAAGACGTCGGTACATTCAAAAAATGTACTCCATAGAAAATAACAAAACAACACAAAGGGCTTTTCCTGCAACACCGTTGCAGAAAATGAAAAGACAATAGGTACGAGAATCAATGCTTGGGCTACCTACGATTACCCTCAGTGGAACCTACGGATTGTGGTCCGCGCCAAAATTTTCAGGACACCACATTGCAGAATATCACGGCACGCGCAAACAAAAGATAGGCAGGCGCCAGTAAAACAACACTCACAGGTAGTACAATTAATAGTAATACAGCACTTCCCGGGAGGCAGTAAATCAAGCACTTACAGCGCGTACAGTATGAAGGAAAAAAACATGCCAAACGCTTCCTTCAAACAACATTATTATCATAAAAATAGCGCGCCAAATCAATCAAAGGAAAAAACGGTAAGTTGAGGTGCACAATTTAACAAAAAAATAATGGTAGAACTGAGTAGTTGCAGTCCGGTGACAGGTAAAACCATTGTTACCAATAACACAAACAGCGTGAACAGCAGTGTATCGGGAAGTGACCAAACAAACACAAACGATAGCCAAACATATAGAACCACCAACAGTAGCAACAGAAATATTCTACAGACAACAAAATAATCCGATAACGATAACTTGGAAAACAACATTGTCAAACACGTCAAAGAAACAGCGTTCAGGAAATTTAAATTCCCGCCAGAGAATACATTTGTGAAGGCAACGATATTCAACATTGCAAAACTAACGAATAACAATGAAATACCAAATACGATCGCTATAAAGGAACAAAAGTGGAGTGGAATTTATTGCCAAGCAGTCACTACGTGTAGACACATTGCTCAAACTCTTGCCAGGAAAAACTACAAAGGTACGCAACCAACAATAAAATGATTGCCGGCATGCACTCTTTCATAACCCTTTCTAACATTTTGGTCATATTAACACTGACATGTAGACGATAAAAGAAACAACCAGATACCAGATAGTTTCCCAGGAATGGTTTTAATCACGGAGACCCAAGACGTGAACCCAGAAAATAGGTACCAATTGCACGAAGACTATCGGCGGAAAAGTTCACCAGAATTCAAATACTTCATGAAAAGAATTCTTGGAGCGGTGTCACCAAAACAGACAGACTTCAAAAGAAAATCAGTCAGAATGACAGTCAGTAACATTTTCACCCCAAGCGATGAAGCTTTTGCATTGCTTTTCCTTTACAACGACTACGACTCGTGGCTAAACACAACAAAGGGCACGAGGTTGAGAAAAAAATTCACTGACGGTAAGTCAGGAAATAAGGAGGGATGGAGTAACGAGGGACAAGATCTTTACAAATACCTAGTAAGCAAATTAGAAGAACGAAGGGAGGAACAACAGTCGAAAGAATTAGAGACGGAAATACTTAAAATGTACCAAAAACAAAATGGCAATCATAAACAACAAGATAAGGAGGAGGAGGAAGAAAGTAAAAAAGGAAAAAGACGGAAGAGAAAACGTAGCTTGCTTCAGATTCTCGGCGAGGATACCGAGGAATACAAATTATACCTCGAATACATGAAAAATGAACCAGAGTAATTGGTGATAACAACATCATTAGAGTAGCACGGCTAGTTCATTATTATTTTACGGTTTGCACAATATTGTTCCGGGTCTTCTGTTCGAATATAATACAATAAACGAGGTATTTGCAAAAGCTGATAAAATACTTTCATATTCGTTACAAAATATGTTTGTTGTATTTTGGTATTTGATATGCGTAGCGTGAATATTGTGAAATGTCGGAGATTATTGCAAATGCGGATAAAATACTTTCTTATGAGTACAAAAATATGGTTGTTGGCTTTTGATATTCGATAAATGTAGTGTGAGTATTGTGAAAGCAACATAACAGAATATATTGCTGGTTATCAAGAAGCTCGTATATTTGTTAAGAAATTTGTATCAACGCTACAACAATATCAGTGTATATAGAGGATATTATTACAAAACATGAGGAGTTTCGTGTGGAAAAAACAAAAATTGAATGGCAAATAAATATTATTGGGGTAAGCATGAAACAAAATTGTAGAATAGAAAGATTCTGAAGCAAGCATGGTACGAGGGCTGAAAAAAACGGTGGCGAAAATAGACCTACTTGAAATTGTTGCGTGCAAAAATAGGTAGAGAATTATTTATTGTGCGCGCAACAAAATGTTTCGGAATTTTTAAAAACATCGCAGGAATATGACGAAAGCATGAGCATCGTTTATGTGACGAACCCTTTTGCAATCTGGATGTGCACCGTCCAATTCAGTACTAAGTAATTTCTATATGTAACTACCCCTCCTCTGTTTTGGTTGCGCGCGCGCCGAGAATTTTTCTTTAGATAGGGGATGAGTCGTGCCAACCAAATGACTTCGAGTAGTATCTGGGGGGGGGAGTTTTCTTTAGGATGCTTCCTTTTTACGAGGGCCCCCGGCCCGAGGAAAAAGGAAGCATCCTAAAGAAAACTCCTCCCCCAGATACTACGAGGAGGAGAGCAAGGAGGAGGGGTGGTTAGGTATGTAATACCATGGTCGTAAGGGAGAGCACAAAGGGAAGGAGGGGGGAGCTTTTGCTTGCTATCGAGCGTCGGTTGCTTGTTGTTGCTGCTGTTGGGGGGGGCTTCTTGTTGCTAGTGAGCGTTGCTCTTTGTTGCTGCAGTTTCGCAGGGGGACAAGGATAAACCTGCTCTCCCCTGAGTCCACTGTGTTGTATGTGTGAAAAATTACTTTAGTACCGGTTTTGATACTAAAGTAATTTTTCGGACTCCGTGTTAATCCAATCAAAAAGTATTTTTAGAATATTTTCACACACAACTCCGTGAAAATATTCTAAAAATACTTTTTGATTGGATTAACACGGAGTCCGAAAAATTAATTTACCGGTACGGTAGGATCTAGTAGAATCCCTACTAAATCCTGGATTTTGGAAACTTCCCCGTACAGTAGGATCTTGTAGTATCTCTACTAAGTCCTGGATTTCAGAAACTTAATCACGCATATATTTTCAGCCGTTAATACCGTTCAAAAGTATTTTTAGTGTTTTGTCTTAAGTAACTTAGTATTTTCAAGCTTTTGTCACATACTACCGGTACGTCCTGGATTTAACAACCTTTTTTCGGTTTTTCCCTGTAGGATCTAGTAGAATCCTTACTACATCCATATATATTCAGCCTTTCTTACCAGTCAAAAGTATTTTTAAGCATTTTACCCTAAGTAACTTTTTGGGTTGTTGAGCAATATATATGACAAAGAGGGAACTAATGCGGGATTAGCAACAGTCGCAACAGGGATTTCGCTCATTTGATTCCTTCACATTGTGTAGAATCAAGTAGAATCCCTACTGCAACCTTGATTTATTGCTGTTTTTCCCGGTTGTAATTCATTATTTCGAAATCAACCACTATTTTGCTGCTTCCTATCCTATTACAACAACAAGCAACCCATTCTATCACACTGTAAGTCATTGCCGGTCCTTCATTTGCTTGGAGGGGGAGATGTTCAGGGTGTTCTGTTTGATTTGCCATCGTCGTTGTCGTCGTCAACAGTCATTTGTTTATTCATACCACTCACGATGACTCCTCTTCTTTTTGCTTCTTTTGACCATGGGAATAGTCCCTTCTTCCAGCAACCATGGTTCAAACTATTCTGCCCCGGAAGAGCAAGGTTTCTTCACCTCCTTGGACTAGATCTTGATCTTCGGTCTCGGCCATCTACAAACGCAACGGACTCGGTCATCTACCGACGCAACAGCAACAACAACAACCCAACGTCAGTCTGTAGCAGCCAGGAATTCTTAACAGACGCAACAACAGCAACAACAACAACAACCTCTCTCCTCACGGTGTCTGCCTGCTGCTCCAATCTAGGGGAATGGTGTATTCACGGCGTGCGAGGAACTACGTCCTGTTGCTGCTACTCTCCCCCCGGCATCCAAACTACAAGCACTGCGCTGCTCTGATCTAGGGGACTAGTGTATCAATGGCATTTGAATTACAAGCACTGCCTTGGATCATTGCAATTGACATGAGCAGCAATACGAGGATTGATTCAAGCAGCGTGACGAGCTGCGATACAACAAGAAGTTCCTCTCCCTTGTACGCGGTCCTTCCAACAGCCTCGGTATTCATCATGACTTGCTCTCTAGCTAGAAATAGGTCTACAGACTAATTCTAGCTCTTCTTTTGGCATATACTCTGGTCTAATGTGTATTAATGTGTTCTGGGAGTATCAAAAAGAGTGCTAGGTGAAGAGTGCTCAGAATACGGCTGGAAATCACGACCGAAATTTCTACTACTAGTAGTACCGTCTCGTACGGTAGCTACAGAGGCACCGAGTAACACTACTACTAGAAAATCACGTACCACATCTACTCATATTCTTAATTATGTACCCCAGAGTTGCCGAAGTATCAATCCATTATCAGAGCAGAAAACACTACTAATATTTGTGTAGCATTTCTACGGCATATTTTGGAAATTACTTTAGTATCATGCCATTGTCAGAGCAGAAAACACTACTAGAAATCGTGTAGCATTTCTACGGCATATTTTGGAAATTACTAAAGTATCATGCCATTGTCGGAGCAGAAAACACTACTAGAAATCGTGTAGCAATTCTACGGCATATTTTCAAAATTACTAAAGTAACACCCCCTCCCCGCACCTTTTTGGCGCCTGTTGAGTCTGTTTTAAATCCGTGAGTCCCTTTTTTTAATTTTACTTAGGCATCGATTTTGCGAGTGCACGTGCTCTCCCGTATGAGCCATGGTGTTACTTAAGTAATTATGCGCACACAAGAGCGAGTGCAAAGAGCCGGAGTGTGGGCATAATTACTTAAGAAATTACTTAGTACTGAATTGGACGGTGCACATCCAGATTGCAAAAGGGTTTCACACTGCAATCCACCTGAGGTCAAAGTGGAGTGCAATGACAGTGAGACCAAAGGGGGATGTGCAGCAGTAACACTCCTGAGGTTGAAGTGGAGTGCAACGACACTGATACCGAAGGAGTGTTACTTGTTGGAGGGAGTATCCTCGACAGTTATATATGCGTCCGATAACTGTCACGCGACCCCACGCGACCCCTCGCAAGCCCTATTTTCAGAAAATCGACCCTGCGTTTGTTATGCGCAAGGGTATTTTTTTAAATTCACAATTTGTGTGGTAATGATTTTCGACCCCCCTCAGGTTGCGACCAAAATTCTCCCCGAAGACTCAAAATGTCCATTGATCTCTCCATTTTGACTAAATTGATTTAAAAAATCTACTTTTCACTTCCACACTTTCTAACCTTATCCCAAAATATGAAATAAATTTACTTTCAGAAGTGTTAGTTCGCTATTTTTCCGCGTTGTTTTCTACGGTATGTCACGTCGTGTCTTCTTTCATACCATCGTGCCTTTTAATGCTCGCTTCGATAGCATCATGCTCGTCTTAACGAATTTTCGTACAACTCTACAGCACTAACTTCCTCCTACACGACTTCACCACCATTCTTTCTTTTTTAAATTGTTTCCTAAAAACCTTTTGTCTTAGATATGTGTCCGTGTGTATTATGATAGTACTAGTAGTAGTAGTAATGTAGGTATGATAGTATCAATTTCTGTTTGAGTGGTGAAACGATCTTTTGTACAATTCATGTCAACAATGATGGAACGGCGTTTCAGAATTCAGTAACCGGAACGGCATTTCATGCTTTTGTGTTCGAAATCATGTTCAAATTTGAAATCTCGGTGCCAAACAACTTCCTAACCTTAACCCAAGATATGAAATAAAATTATTTTCCGAAGTGTTTGTTTGCTACTTCGTACTAGTACTATGTTTCTGCCTTGTTTCTATGTCACGACGTTTCTTTTTTCATACCATCATGCCTTTTCATGCTCGATCCGATAGCATCATGCTCATTTTCATCATGTTCATTTAACACCCCCATCGAAACCATTTCTCCCCCTCCCTTCTTCCATTAGAAGAACATGTCACAACCTAGTAAAAATCGCCATCACTTCAAGAGTGGTTGTTATACCAAAATTCCCAAATCATTTATATGTCGTAGCTGCCTGACCTGTAAGGGCAAATCGAAGACATTCATCGGAAGCAGACAAGATTCGTCTACACACAAATCATACCGATATGTATCACGAGGCCTTTCACGTCACCTTGATTCAATATCTTTTTGCCGTGATTTCTATTTAAAGCATAACCTAATGGAATTTTCATCATCTGCCAAAGAAGAAACCACTAGTACAGTTCGTCATTCACCTACACAATATGGCCTGACATTGACGGAGAATGGTCCAATCGTTCCTTCCGCTTCTTTTGCTGCCGCTCACACTAACAAGGCATCCTCAAACGAAACGTTCAACTCTGTTCTAAACAGTCAGGTAGTACACAACTTATTTGTTCCACCAATGGATAGAAATGTAATGGAATCACAGTTGTTTCCTTCAGAAGACAACAGCAACAACGATGACATGGTTATTCATGAAGACAATTGCCTTCCTATTCAGAACGATAATGGTATGGATGCTTCGGAACCCACCGCATCCCAACCAAACATCAATGAAAAAGAGGAATTGATCCGATCTCATCTTTCTTTTTCACCTACCAATAGGCTCATTGCTGAAATAAAGCTCATGAATCTAATGACGAAACACAAGTTACCTCTAAACACATTCAAATCTATTTTTCAATGGGCAAACGAATGTCAAACTATTCATGGTGTTGACTTTAGCTCTATCTACCCCCGCCATCGAGAAGCCATATTTAGTGAAATCAAGTCCAATTTGGGTATTTCAGAGACCAAGTTCGAGCCACACATAATTAACTGGTTACCTTGCAATTTACCCACCCAAATATTTGTTCGATCCTTCCCAGACGCACTTCATTCCCTTCTGACCAATAAGGAGTTGATGCAAGAAACCAATTTGTCTTTTCCGAATGTCGAGACTCCTCTTTCACCCGAAAACAACCCACCACTCACCAATGAAACATACATAACAGAACTACACCACGGCTCTTGGTGGACGGAATCGTGGAAGCAGATCTGCAATGAAAATGATGAAATCCTTGTTCCGATCATTTTCTACATGGATGGAATCAGCTTGGATGCACATGGTTGTCTGTCACTCACTCCTCTCAACATGACTCTTGGTATTTTCAATACTGAAGTAAGAAAACGACCTGACGCTTGGACTACAATTTATTTTCATCCCGACACTGAAATTGAGAGCATAAGACACACGAAAAAAACCACGGCGAAAGATAATATTCAAAATCTACACACCGCGCTTGCATCAGCTTTGCAATCTTTCAAGGAAGTATGTGAAATGCAGGGCGGGTTGGAGTGGGATTATCTTCCGTATGCAGGAAAAGTGTTCAAAGTGAAAATGAAATTTGCAATTGCCTATGTTGTTGGGGATACAGAACTTCATGACAAACTATGTGGAAAGTATGGATCCTACACGCAAAAGGTGAAGAAATTGTGCCGACATTGTACATGTCCTACACGTGCCATCCATAAACCAAAAGCCCAAGTGGAGGAACTGACTCGTCTCTGGGTTCCAGAAGATTTTGAATCCCCCCCAAACAATTCTGCACGGGAACACCTGGAGTACTTCAAAAGCATATTGCACCATCCCATAAAAAATGCTTTTCACAGCCTCAATTTTGGTAGTAATGTCAACAACATTCACTTTGCTACTCCCGGTGAGTGTTTGCATATGCATCAACTGGGTGTAGCACGTCGGGCAGTAGAATCACTCGATTCATTGTTAAAAGGTAGTCCTAAGTGTTGGTATGCCCCTGATTTAAACACGAATGGCACATCAGCTACTATTGGTTCACTTGCGCAGTTATACGGTGCTCTTTTGTCAAGGCAATCGGACAGAGATTTCCCCAGAACCAAGTTTTCCAGTCAGCTTCTCTCCATTACGAAAAAGGAGGGTAATGATTATTCGGGAATGCTCATTTCCATTCTGATCACCCTTTGTTTGGATGTGGCAATAAACATCATCAAGGACGCGACATTTATTCAGAAACAAGTAGAGGTAATTCAACTGATACTGTCCATGGAAGAATTCTTGAAGCATGGGAATATACCCATTTCTGGATTGGAAAATCTCCCCAAGATGATAATCCATTTTATCAATTGTATTAATTCGACCTGCCTCAGAGAGGGAATGGGTACGAAACTGATCAAAAACCATCTATACTTTCACGTTGTTGATTACATCAAACTTTGGGGACTTCCATGCGGATGGGATTCTTCTTATTCCGAATCACACCACAAAACTGAAATCAAAGCACCCTCGAAGAACACTCAACAGAATGCTTCTACATTGATAATGCAAACGGCAAAGCGACAGGAAGAAAAAATGCTGTTACGAGTAGCTACTTCCAAGTTTAATTTAGTGACGGCAGAAGATGTTTCTGGTAATCGAGTCCCTCCCGAAGTTTCTGGTTCAAAATTTCATGTTTTCACTAACGACGATGGGGCAAGTACTATGAGATGGGTTAGGTCATCGAACAAAACAAAACCCTATATTTCTCCCATCGTGTTGTCTTTTGTATGTCAGAATGTGCTTCCACTTTTGGAGGACTGTAAGTTCGTGAAAGGATTTACTTAACATAACAGGTTTGACGAATGCACACAGCAAAATTACTTGTTTCGGAGCCACCCTTCATATCGTTCCGATGGTGGCCAACTAAACTCTGTCTGGTATGATTGGGCGTTGTTTGATGTCGACGCATGTGAAATACCCTGCCATATTATGTGTTTCCTTGAACTCTACAATCTGAAGCAGCCTTACTCATTTGTTTCTGAGTACAAAATTGCCGACGAAGGCATTTATGCAGTAGTGACCAAGTTTAAATCCACTCCACTACCAACAGCTTCGTCGTTTGTGACGAGAGGTGAAGTAGACGACAATTCCCTGTTCTTATTTCATGTCGACAGCATACTTTCCGATGTAGCAGTTGTCCCTGAACTTGATGCAATTGGTACTTTGCAATCTAACTCATATCTAGTTGTCTCTAATCGAAGGGCTTGGCTGGATGAATTCCACAAGACAACGTCATCTTTACCTAATGAAGAGGCACTCTACTCCCAATGCACTATTGTTGAAGAGGACAGCGACAATAATGATGATTCTACTAATTCAGGTGATGATTGTTCAATGTCATCGAACGATGATGACTATAGTGATGTCCTCTTTGATACATCCAATACTTAATTGTTTTCGTACTACAATATCCATAATCACTTAGTATTAGTGAAGAATTGAATGCTCCTCCATATTGATCGTAACATATTTCTCCTACGTTTTGATTGATAGGTACTCCGAAACGATTGCACAATGTCGCAGTAAAACAAACAAAGTGAATGTAACGTCTAACTTTAAATTATTGTTTAATATATTATAGAGGATCAGCTCTTCTCACAGTTTTTGCCGACACATAGGCACTCATAATATAACAGCCTTCGTATTTTGGATTCGAACAGCTATGTAATACTAATGGATTGAACAATAGAGTATCGCCTGACCTCAATGGAACTTTCACTTTATACGTTGGGAACACAAAGTAATAAATCACCTCGTCATCACTTACATGTTTTGGAGCAATAACCGTCAGCCTTGTATAGAACATATCGGCATCAGTATGGCATTTCGAGTGATAATCCTTTCCAATAGAAAAGGCCGTTGCGTGATGGCCGATTGCATTCAGTGTTGTACGACTAACAACCTCATTCATCACAGTTGTTTCAAGGTTGACAAATTTGGACATTTTACTCAAACAAAGCTGCATTTCCTTCACAATGTGTAGGGCTTTCTGTTCAAGGTGGTCTTGTGTTTTCGGTTCCACATTCTTGTTGAAAACATACACACCATTTCCCGATTTCAATCGATTTGGTCTCATCCCAATAATACCATATCCACTGTTTACACTGTCACGTTTGGTTCCCCGGCCTATTTTGGGTTTAGATTGAACAATTTCCGCAGCAAATGTTCTTGTAATTTCTATATTTTTGGGAGTACCCAAGCGTTGTTTTGCACATTTTTTGGAACCTTTTGCAAAGATTCTCAATGATGGTTCCGATTCGGCTACTGCTAAAAGCAACTGATCGTCGGTACTATCCAATGTCTTGAAACTATCAATAGACACCGCCTCTTCCAATGTGTATTCCCTTCCTCCAATTGTTTTAAAACCCCATCGTGTTTCCATGAATTTACCTCGAAACCCATTCTTGTGAACTGTTTTCAATGCTATTTGCTCCACATGTTGTACAATTTCCTTCATACTTTTACGCTTCTTGTGTTTTATCTCTGACAAGTGTTTGTAAGTCTGGTGGATTGTTGATGATGACGTTTCTCCGTTTTTGAGAAATTTTGATTTCATTCTCTTTCTCTCTGTCTTCCCCCGTTTCCTCTTTGATTTTTGCTTCATTGATTTTGTTGCCAATTGCTTTGTTGTTGTAGTCAATCCCATTGCACCGGGTGCCTTTCTTGTGTGACCGTTGCCGGACTCTTTGCAGATAAGATGTTTGAGGAAGACGATGAATTGATTTGCCCATGGAGTGTGTTTCCGTGTCAACTTTGTGGAACGGCGTTTCATATTCAGTTGTTGGTAACCGCATTTGTGACTTTTGTGGCCGCTTCAAATCTTCCCACCTGTTGATATCGCTGCCGCTGTCGGTTAGTTCGTTCCCGGTTCCGTCTGCTTCAAAATCTGCAGAATCTCTGTAGTGGCGTTTCTGGGTCAAGTTTGTGGAACGGCGTTTCAGATTGAGTTGTCTGGAACGTCAATTCTGATTTGAACGTCTGGTGTATTGGCGTTTCTGGGTCAAGATTCTGTAATGGCGTTTCGGACTTACTATTCTGGAACGGTAATTCTGTCTGTATTGGGGTTTCAGGGTAAACTTTCTGGAACGGCGTTTCAGAATGAGTTTGTTGGAACCGCAATTCTTACTTTTGCGGGCGGTTGGATTGTTCCCTATTGCTGCTGTTGCTATTGGTGTTGCCGCTTGCTGCTGTTGCTGGCGCTGTTGTTGCTATCGCTGCCGCTGTTGGTTTGATGGTTCCGGGTTGCGTCCGCTTGGATAGTTCTCGCTTGCTGCTTTTGCTATCGCTGTCGCTCTGTTTCCGGTTGCTGTTGTTGCTCTATGTCGTTGCCGTAGTCTACGATTGTATTCGAGTTTATGATGATATGTGAATTGAACCAAATGGGTAAGTATGTATGGATGCGCTACATTTAGTAAATAATAACAAAAGAATAGTATAATCTACGTGTCACTAACCTACACTGTTGGCCTTCTTTTTGTTGTTGCGTTCAATTCGTCCGATCAAATTGTTACGATCCTGCATCCGCCTTGTCCGACGTTGTCTCAAATTGATTGTTCTACTACTGATCCGTACCTATGAAAATAAGAAGGAGGGAAACACAAGTAAGGAGGACATCATGAGCAATGCAGGATGCAGGCATCATGTTCCCTCTATCTTACGTTGTTGTTTTTTCCGCCTTCGACCCAGTGTTGCCTTCCGATCCGTTGTTTCCAATACGGTCCTATGAAAATAGCAAAATAGAAATAGGAGGAAATACATTCTTATCAGCAATGCAGGTGGCATTGTAATCATTGCCTATCTCTCCCATTTGTACCGTTGCTTGTTCTTACAATAGTTGTTCACCGTACCTCGGTCCGTTGTTCCGATATTTTGTTCCGAATCGTTCTCTCAAACATCAGGGGAAATTTGTCGGTCAACTTGTTGTTGCCGATACGTTGTTCAATCTTACTCCTTTCTCACGAAAAACTGGATCTTTATCCTGTTGATATATCTACGCAATGGATGCAGATTCATTGATTTCAAGACGTATATGTAAGGCTGCAGTCCAAACAATATCTATCCAGCAATTCCTCTACAGTCCAATGCCGTCCAATTCTTTTTCCAGCAAAGGCAGCTTATTCGGATTAAAATATCTCGAGCCTGAATTCCCTGCATAATAGTGACCATTGCTGATCAGTTAAGTGGGATCCCGCGTTCTTGGACGGAGTGCTTTGTCGTACAAGTACGGTAAACCAACTCTGCTCAAGATAAGTTTGGTAAGATGATTATGAAGGGAAACAGTATTTTTTGACTCGAAAAGAAAAAAAATTCACGCTGTAAAATCACACTGTAAAATAACACTGTACAATCACCACACTGTAAAATCACGGTGTTAAATCAGTTCGAAAAAAATGTTTTCACTGTGTGTGTGTGTTTGTGTGTGTGTGGCCATGTGTGTTCCAAACAAGGAATCGAGACTTACTAACCTGTCAGATATACCGCTGTAAATCTAGAACAATGAAGAATAAAACCATTTTCTTATTTAAAAATAAGAACATTAAGTAAATAAATATCCACCCGCGCTCCTTTTGAATAGAGAACAAGAAAAAGTAGTGCAATGACTTTTATTCTTAACGTTCTCAACTTGTGATGCACTGAGAACTTTTATGTACCGGTGAGGTTGTACTTCTTAACAACAACACATGTGTGCCGGTGATCTTACTGGTAATGAATTTGCCTAGTTTTGTCCACCAGTATTCTATGACAGTAGTAGCTACGTAGACAGAAACCTTTGTGTATACGTATAATACGATAGTACTATACGTTGTAGTACTAATGTACGTATGATAATACTAATGACTTCTGTTTTGGTTGTGAAGGGTGATTTTGTATAATTCATGTCATCAATCATGGAACGGCGTTTCAGAATTGAGTCACCGGAACGGCGTTTCAGCCTTTGTGTTTGGATCATGTTCCAATTTGAAATTTCGAATCATGTTTCAATTTCAAAACTCAAAATGAAGTACTACGTATGGTTCGGTGGTGAAACGGTTTCTTTGACAATTCATGTCAACAGTCATGGAACCGCGTTGCAAAGTTTGAGTTCCATTTTGGTTTCAATTGCAAATCACCAAATTACTGGGTTTGAAACTATTTGTTGGAAAATCTTAACATACATTACCGTATCTCAAAATGGATGATCGGTGTTTCGTACCGTTGTGGTTCGTTTTGGTAACGTTTTCACTTTTTGTTTGCAACGGCGTTGCAGGCTGTACCATTTGTTTACCGTTAAAGTGGAAATATTTGCACATAGTTGCGTGATGTTTGTTTGTTGTTAGAGTTGCTGAGGTTTGAAGTTGAGGCGACTCTGTTTTCCTTTACCTAATTTACGAATCTCTTGATATGCGACAAAAAAAACACTTGTAGCAACTTAGATTGCTTTTCACACAATTTTATTTCGTTGTTCTCTCAATTAGCAATCAAACAATGTCGAGACTTACAAGAAGTAGCGCTAAACGTAACAAGGCTAATTCAACACCAGATGAAGTCACAGATGCAGCCGCAACTCCAACCAATGTAGCCGGCGCAAATGCGGCGGCACAAGTCAACGGTACTCCAGCATCTACTCCACCACGAGATGAAGGGGCAGCCGCAGACCAAGACAGACCTTCAGGTAATAGTACCCCAACAACGTTGCTTGCAAACGATCCAAAAGCTCATCCGGTCAGTCAACGGCGTGCAGTCGATAAACGAAGGCAGAGGAAACACCACACATCAAAAAGACCATCACAGAATAAGAAAAGAACTCAAGTGGTACAAATACCAGCAGTCGTTCCCGAAACACCACATCAAGCAGTCGCAGGTGCCACTCAACCTTCGTCGTCTACGGGAAATGTAGGCGGTCGAAGTTTGTCATTGGAATTATTTGATGATGACTCCCAATACAAGGATCACACGGATGCAATGAAAAGACGTGTCAAAGCTTGTCTGAAGCAACAGGGTCCTAACGGATTCTCTGAGAATATTTTGACGGACAAACTCATCACTGCCGTCAGTCGTGACATCGAATCTGTCTTCCGCCATCTCATGAACAAGGTTTTCATTGTTACTAAACTTTCTTCTTCTGGAACCCGTCCTGACTTCAGAGAGCAAGAAACGTCAGACAAACCATCCTCGGGTCCTATACCAAGGGTTGTTGACGTGATGGTAAATCTTTTCCTATGTGACTCCGGGTCGCAGTTGACAAAGAAGGTCTGTATCTTGAATGCAAAGGAACTGACAACTCGTTTCAAGGAGTACAAAATGAAAGAAAAATGGAACTCCTTCCAGTCAGCCCTCAACTCCGTTATCAAAGTCGATGAAAATACAATGGAAGGCAAAACACAATTCACCCGGGTTCAAGGACAAGACGAATTATCGGAAGGCACGTCGCATTCTGTCTGGGCAAAGAATGTGGTTAACTACGACACCATACTGAAGTACATGAAAGTTTATTTAAGCTTACTGCGTTGGTACGTACGTTGTGTCCAATTCCCCCCTGCGCCTTCACCGGAAAAAGAAGGACCGTTTTTCAATCATAGGTTTAAAGACGATGTAAAGAAAGGGAAGCTATACGTCCGGGAGATGGTCTCGTTCTTTGAAGGTCTTTCCTTTAACCGCGAATTGAGGCATTTTCTTTCCTCTAGTCACTCCTTTGATGATTTGGTGAAAGAAATCAATTCTATTAGGGGTAACGAAGTTGTTGGTGGACCAATAAGAGATGGTGTCGCAGCAGTCGAGATAGTGCCCTTGACTGATTCCCAAAAATACCTCAAGTTGGAATGGCCCTCCGACGTGTCCAAGATACCCCTTGCGTTTGAAAAGGTCCTCATGTATTTGTGGGTATGCTTCCAAAGACAGAAGGCCAGAATTTTTGAAGCACTCAGCCTTGACCACTTCCCCAATGAGTCATTACTACATGACAATTTTTACAACAAACTATTGCCCAATCTCTATGAGTCTTCGTTTTTGATTGGAAAATACACAATAAAAGGAGTGGACAAAAAGGTGGGGATTATTCGATTCAACCTGTTATCTTCTCTTCACTTTTGCAAGATTATGGAGCACCGGAAAACTCTTAACCAGTTCTACAGAATAGGCGTTGACTTTGACAAACAATTGGTCACTCTCTCCACTGAAAAGAAATCGGCCGAACGTGACATATTTGTGGACGAGTACAATGAAGAGAAGGAAGTTCACGTGAAGACATTGTTGCAACATTACATCCTGAGTTTGTCCTGTGTTGACAATGTTGTTTTGACTTCTGACCAACTTGAAGACGTGAATCTTGTTTGCGACGAATTGCTGGACTATGTTCTAACATCTCGTTTGTCACGTGATGCTGACGGTACACGTGTTTCGGTTAGTAGGGATATGGTTTCAAAGGAAATAATGAAGGCTGTACTTGGCCACGAAGAAGAAATTCCTTTTACCGTTGACCATGCACATGAGGTTCTGGACTATTTGTCGCGCTCTAATCAAGGTGAACCTCACCGCAAAGATCGGTTATTCATTTTCACCTGTGACGGTGCTCGATCCGTTCAATTTGAAGAACCAAGTCCGCCTGAGCTTGTGAGAGGTAAGGAAAGTCGACATACTTACCCTATCGCAAAAGAGGACTACAGCTTATCCGTCACAAGGTTCCTTAATTTTGATGAGAACTGCACGTACACGGTGGACGATCGATTGTTCTGGGAACATACGAGATTCGTATTCAGTGATATTTTCATCACACGACCGGAAATAGTACTCGGAGCTTCTAATTTTTTTGAGAGGTCTTTGCGGTTTCTGACAACTTACAATTATCTACCTGAAGGGGGACAATTGTTCGTCCCCTTGACAAAGGAATTTTTGTGTTCGGTTTTCACTAACAAAAGACACCTGTTGGAAGCAGGCTTGCAAGTAAGTTTTGTTTCACGAGAGGATGAAAAGACTTTACAATCCGATGGCGACTCATTGATCAAACTATTTGAAAAAATCAAGGTACCCAACAGTCAGAGTTACAAAGCTACCGACATTGCAAAGTGGGACTTCATGAAGAAACACTTGAAGAACTTCGAGAAGTTCATCGAAGAGAATGATACGTATTCCGTACGATGGATAGTGTTCACTAACACAGAGATCCATGAACCGGAATCATTCTTTCGATTTCCTTGGGAAGGCAAATTGACCGACAACTCTAGTGAACCCTCAATTGATGGAGGTAACAAAAGCAATGATGATGAAGAAGAAGACAACGTAGAAGTAGTAAACGGCAACGTACCTCCCACAGAACCAAACGCAGTTAAAGAGAACGCATCCATGAAGGCAAAGAAGAAGTCGTTCCTCAGGAAACCAAAAAAACGAAACAAGACTGCATCAGACGAATCCAATGGAGAGCGGAAGTACAAGGAGAGGAAGGTCTCTCCAAACCTGGGCCACGTTGAAGATCTTGGATACCTTCTGCAAGTTCCTCGCCCAAAACCAGCCAACGTAATAAGACAGAAGCGCTCCGGAAACGTGAAGGTGTTGTTCGAAGATCCTGACCCGGTGATCTCGTATCCTAAATTTGCAATTGGTAGTGAGGTGACAATCACGGGTTTGCCAGTACCTGGAACTGGTGTTGTGAAAAGTTATGCAGCGAAGAAGAAGGACCAATATCCTCAATACCCTGGATACATGGTGCACAAGAAACTACAAGATGGTACAACAGTGAAGCGCGCCACCTGGTTCCCTTACGACAGAGTGGGATCGGATAAACCACAGTTCACCAAGTTGTCGGATGTATTCAAATAATGAAACTATGCTGTATTGGGTATACGTTCATAGCCTTCTCCACGCACCACCATAGAACACAAGAGCAAAGAGGGCATAAACGGGAAAGAATTTATCATATTACGGTGTACAAGAAACTACCGGATGGTACAACACCAGTGAAGCGCGCAACCTGGTTTCCTTACGACCGTGTGGGGTCGGATAAACCACAGTTCACCAAGTTGTCGGATGTATTCAAATAATGGAACTACGCTGTAGAACACAAGAGCAAAGAGTGCCTAAGCGGGAAAGAAGTTATCATATTAGTACAACAACGTCGACACTAATAGTAGTTCTTCTTCTCCAACTTGGATTCAGATTAACCAAAACATTATTCTGTACGTAAGAAATAGTATTCAAAAGTAAAATAGAGTAATCTGACATTTACTGTGATTAGTCCATGAATATTGTTCCTGTTATGGGTGAAATGAATCATGAAGGAAACAGAAGTGAGTTATTATCTGTCATAGTTTGTGTGACACCACCTTGTACTGATAAGTGCATTTGGGTACTGGATTTGTAGGGAAAAAAAAAAATACTCTGCAATGAAAATATAGAAAATCGTATATTTACTTGGATTGAACCACGAATATTGTTGTTCCTATTATGGGGGACATGCACGAATCATGAAAGTAACAGAAAGGAAGTTATCTTTCAAAGTTTGTGTGTCACCACGTAATGAGTGCATTTGGGTACTGGATTTGGAGGGAAAAAGCACAGTTATTTGCTATTATAAGATAGAAAATCTGAAATTTATTGTGAATAGCCCATGAATATTGTTCCTGTTATGGGTTAGATCAATCATGAAAGAAACAGAAGTGAGTTATCTGTCATACTTTATGTGTCATCATCTAATGAGTGTATTTGGGTCATGGATTTGGAGGAAAACACACAAATTTGCAACTAGAAAATAGAAAATCTGATATTTTGTGTGATTTGTCCATCAATATAGTTCCTGTTATGGAAAAGTTGAATCATGAAAGAAACAGAAGTGAGTTATCTGTCATAGTTTCTGTGTCACCATCTACTTAGTGCATTTGGGACATGGATTTGGATGAAAAATACACACAAATTTGCAATTACAAAGTAGAAAATCAGATATTTTGTGTGATTAGTCCATGAATATTGTTCCTGTTGTGGGTGAGATGAATCATGAAAGAAACAGAAGTGAGTTTTCTTGCATAGTTCTTGTGTCACCACCTAATAAGTGCATTTGGGTCCTAGATTTTGAGTATAAATACACAGTAATTTTCAATTAAAAAATAGAAAATCACATATTACGTGTGATTGAACAATAAATATTGTTCCTGTTGTGGGTGAGATGAATCATGAAAGAAACAGAAGTGAGTTATCTGTCGTGATTTTGGTATCACCACCTAATGATTGCATTTGGTGACTGGATTGGGAAGAAAAATACACACAAATTTGCAATTACAAAATAGAAAATCCCATATTTTGTGTGATTCAAGAATGAATATTGTTCCTGTTATGGGTTAGATCAATCATGAAAGAAACAGAAGTGAGTTATCTGTCATACTTTATGTGTCATCATCTAATGAGTGCATTTGGGTGATGGATTTTGACGAAAAATACACACAAATTTGCAACTAGAAAATAGAAAATCTGATATTTTGTGTGAGTAGTCCATGAATATTGTTCCTGTTATGGATAAGTTGAATCATGAAAGAAACAGAAGTGAGTTATCTGTCATAGTTTGTGTGTCACAATCTAATTAGTGCATTTGGGTCCTGGATTTGGAGGAAAAATACACACAAATTTGCAATTAGAAAATAGAAAATCAGATATTTTGTGTGATTAGTCCATGAAGGTTGTTCCTGTTATGGGTGAGATGAATCATGAAAGAAACAGAAGTGAGTTATCTGTCATAATTTGTGTGTCACCAACTCATAAGTGCATTTGTGTACTGGATTAGGAGCATAAATACACAGTAATTTGCTATTAAAAAATAGAAAATCACATCTTTCGTGTGATTGAACAATTAATATTGTTCCTGTTATGGGTTAGATGAAACATGAAAGAAACAGAAGTGAGTTATCTGTCATACTTTATGTGTCATCATGTAATGGGTGCGTTTGGGTCATGGATTTGGAGGAAAAATACACACTAATTTGCAATCAAAAAATATAAAATCCCATATTTCGTGTGATTGAACAAGGAATATTGTTCTTGTTATGAGTGAGATGAATCATGAATGAAACAGAAGTGAGTTATCTTTCATAGTTTTTGTGTCACCACCTACTAATAAGTGCATTTGTGTACTGGATTTGGAGGATAAATACACAGTAATTTGCAATTAAACAATAGAAAATCCAATATTTCGTGTGATTGAACAATGAATATTGTTCCTGTTATGGGTGAGATGAATCATGAAAGAAACAGAAGGGAGTTATCTGCCGTGATTTGGGTATAAACACCTAATGATTGCATTTGGTGACTGGATTGGGAAGAAAAATAAACACTAATTTGCAATTAAAAGTTCCAAAATCAGATTTTTCGTGTGATTGAACAATGAATAATGATAGTGTAATGGATAAGATGATTAATGAAAGAAACAGAATTGACTTATATGTCAAGGTGGTTTGTGTGTCACAACCTAATTAGTGCATTTGGTTACTGGTTTTGGACAAAAAATTACCAGGGAACAACAGAACTATTAAAACTTTCATAAAGACTAAAGTATCAGCCTTAGAATTGGCAATATACTTTCATACTCTAACCAATCCATAGAATGAACAGTATTCATCCTTAAAACAACAGAAAGTAACAAACTGTTCCACTCAACAAAAACTTAGAAACAATCTTTATTTCTTAGGTTACTACTTGTTCATAGAAAAATAAAGAAATAGAACTAGTAGTAGGAACATAAAGTAAGGAGGGAAGTACTACGTATGGACCGTTCTAAGGGGGAGTCGAACCACGAGACACAGTTACTTGAATATAACCGAATCGTTGCGAGATGACGAAATTTACACCATTTAAAGTGCGGTAAGAATTATTCCTTCACAGATTGCAACGAGTAATTGAACGAAAATACCTCGGTATTTGCCAAACGTAAATCATTATTACAACGAAGAGCAAAATGGAGAACATAACAACACAATCAGCGTACAAGAGGAAGCCATTGAAGCCTAGGTATCTTTTGGATTCGGCGGAGTACTGTGCAAGAATGACTGAGCTAAATGACGGTGACGAAAACAATGAGAATAATCCATTCTTATATCATTTTGAAACTGGGTTCGATGCGCTATGTGCCGAAAACGGCAACTTGGTACTCACAATACTTAATGGATGCAACAAGATAGACGACGTTAGAGATAGACTCGACAGCCCAAAAGGGCATTTCGATGAAGAAGAAGCTTTAGAAATTTGGGAACAATGCTTGAAGTACGTAACTGAGGACATATTTCCTTTCTACAAGGAAGGCGACACTGATGCCGTTGACCACGTATGGGCTTTGGGTATCATTGTGGCACACATTTTATGCGGTTATCCGGCATTGAAAGGAACGGAGGACATACAGTGCTACAACAACGTGGGTATTGGACGACCAGTACAATCAGGAGAACGAGTGAGGCTCGAACTCAATGGTCATACAGTTCCACCAAAAAAATGGAGTAACCTTACGCCGGAAGCCAGAAAACACATAAAGCAATGCATACATTTTCACCCGGGTAACCGTCCCTGTCTGACAACCCTTTGGTTAAACGAGTGGCGCACAATGACTGAAGAGGCAATCATTGAAAAAAACAGTATAATGTACATCGAAGAAACCGACGACGGAAAGGAACGAAACAAAGAAACGAAGATAAACAACAACAATAAAAACAATTGGAATTCATTCATGAACAAAGCGAAAAAGCAGTCTAAGAAGAAAAAAAGAAAACTCAAACAATTTGCAAACAAAGAGAAAAGGGAGGAAGAGGATAGAAACGAGAGAAACATTGTGCACTGGCTACAACTTTACGAAAAACGTTGGAATTCACCGGAAGATTTAGAGGAATACAATAACTATCCCATTCCTTGTGGTGCGTGGGGACGTGTGAAATAGTCCTAGTAACAAGAAGCTTTACTATGGAAAAACTTACCCCTACTTACCACGAATACGTGCAGAATCCTGTCGTACTTAAATACGTAAATATAAAAATTAACTACTGTGAAAAACGTTAGTTACAAATGAAAAAGTCAGAATTGCCGTTCCAGGAAGCTAAATCTGAAACGCCGTTCCAGAAATTTAAACCGAAAACGCTAATAAAGACGTTCTGTAAATTTTCCAAAACAGTGAATTGTTAGCTGCAACACCGTTCCAGACACACAACACGGAAACACCGTGGCAAAAATCGTGCTGATTTTCCATTACAGGCTCATCAATGCAACTGGTTCCTTACAAATGAAGAAGTCAGAATTGAGGTTCCAGACAACTCAATCAGGAACGCCGTTACAGAAACTTAACCTTAAAACGAAAATGCATACGTTGTGCGGATTTACCCTAACAGAGAATTGTTATCTCCAACACCTTTCCATACAATGTGCCTGTTTTCGGTTCTACAGATTTCAATATGAAGTGATGTGATACGGTACTAGTAGTAGGATGGGGAACATCAAAATAAATTGGTATCGTACAATCTAGTACCGTTACTAGTACTAATTGTTGGGAAATAGGAAGCGAATGTACGGAAGAAAAAAAATGGCGCGGCTAGGCAGACAGTTCTTTTTGGTTGGCCCGCGCTCACAAGCCCGCTTAGACAAAGACAAATGTATTGCGAATTGCTGAATTCGTACAATCGATCACAAAACAAGGCAGCATAAAAATTCACAAAATTGCCAAAAACACCAACAATTGAAAAATTTGAAATACAAGATGACGAAACAAAAATGGTCCAACCTACCCAAGGCAAAAATAACACGTCTCCAAGAAAAGAAAATAGCAGAAAAAGCAACCGCAGTCAGGGATGGAGACACTAGAGATAATACCAAAAATACAGGCATTACAACCAGGTCCAGCGAGACGAACACAAACATTGCAGCAACACAAAAAGGCACCACCACGACGGAAAGAGAAAAACCAATAAAAAGGAAAGCGGAAAACATTAGCATCATGGACAGCAGCGACAGCGACAGTGAAAGTGACACTGACAGTGACACTGATTCGAGTTCGGTTAGTGAAGACAATTATGGGAGCTCCAAAAAGAATAAGGATACTAGAGAAAATACCAAAGAGAAAAAAAGACAAAAAACTACGGAGGGCGGACGACAGAAAAAGAAAAACGAGAAAGAAAAAATATTAACAGAAATAGCGAATGAGGATCCGGATCTAGTACAGGATTGGGTGAAAACGTGGAGCAAAGGTAAGAAGGGAGAGAATTCTAAAGAGAATGCTGCAAAAACTACCAACACGGTACCATTGAAAACAGTGCGGGGCGGCGATAGCAGTGATAAAGTGAGTACATTGAGTGGTAGAACTATACATAGTATCGAAACGGAAACTATGAAACTATTGAAAACATATAAAGATACAATTGAAGGACAGGTGAGGGCATATGTGAAGAAGAAATGGTACGGTGGCCTGAAATTTATGACAACAAACACACTCTCCAATAAAATAATCGTGCAAGGAATCGATGAGTGTGTAATATCCTATCCAAAAGATATACCCATTAAGAAAATCTGTGAATACTTTCATAATGCAGTACCAAAAGCCCTGGCTAAATTGAGACACAATAATCAAACATTGGCTAGAAAAAATTGGTTTGGTAAGTGACGGCGTAATTGTTGAGTCATCTGGAAATTATGGTACTTTCGACATTCTTCAATATGTGCCTACGACAGACATACAACTAACCCAACCATACTATGATATCATACTGCCATTTGATGACATCACCGCAGTTGATAGTGAAATGGCAAAAGTGCCGGCATCATTCCCTGGTACTGTAGCTCTAAATACGGACTCGATGGAAATTCTGGCGAAAGAGTACCGGCGATACGGAAATGCGGCAAATGAAGAATTTTATTATTTTGTGACAAGAATCCTGTCTGCCATTAATCCGGGAAAGACGAACTTTAGGCTGAGGAAGACAAAGGATCTTATAAGTACCATCTTTAGTGTTACGGATGAGGCTTTTGCCCTAATGATAATTGACAACGAGTACAGAAATTGGGAAAAACAAAAGGAAATGAAACTGGATGGAACATACACGACACACAAAAAAACAAAATACATGAAAAAAAAATATTGCAATTCAAAAAGTGGAAGTGCAAATGGATGGGACAAAGAAGGGCGGAAAGTGTTCACTAAATTGTGCAAGAAGATACAAACGTTAAGAGAAAATCCCGAAACGGGTATAAATTTGGAGAAAATGATGCTACAAAGATTCGACTCAGAAAGCAATCCTTCCAGTACTGTGTCGAATAATGGTGGCACTGTTGCCAGTAGTCTTGCTGAAGAGGAAAGTGAGGATGAAAACTATATTGATCCGGCATGGAGACAATTGCTTGACGAAATGGAGGAAGTTTAGGCCTTGTTTTCAGAATCGATACTGTTCATTTTGTCAGTCCATTCACTAATTTGACGAGGGTTCGTTCTGTGTGACAAATACGATTAAATTGTACAGAAAGAAGTACTCGTACATATCATACATATTTTGCATACGATAGTACTATTAGGCAAATTCTTTACACGAATAATTCAACTGTACCGGTAGTGGTAGGTAGTCGCAAGCGATGATAGTAAATTTCAAGGGTTGTTTGTTGCGAGCACAAATATTAAATTATAAGGGTAGTGGGTAGCGAGCAATGGAGATACATTTTAAGGGTTGCGTGTCGCGAGCACTAATGTTGAATTTTACTGGTTGTGAGTCATGACGTTGCAAAATTCATTTTTGTACATGTGATTCGCGAAGGTACGGGTAGGTGATATTAAAAATTAAAAATCAATATTCATGACCCAAGGAAAAAAATAATCGCGAACCAGGGGTTGAGAGTTAGAAAAATGAGCATGATACGAAGCGACCGAATCACAGGGGGGGTTTGGTTGTGAGTCATGACCTTGCGTATTTAATTCTAGTAAATGTGATTCGCGAGCGTACGGGTAGGTTTTATTAAAAATTAATAATAATTATTCATGACCCAAGGAAAAAAATAAACGTGACCCACGTATTGAGAGTTAGAAAATTGGGCATGATACTGACCTAGCGAATCACAAGGGGGACTCGTGTTAAAATTGTTAGAAAATTGGGCATGATACTGACCTAGCGAATCACAAGGGGGACTCGTGTTAAAATTACACACAAAAAGGGGTTGCGACAGTACCTTGCAAAAAAAAAAAAGGGTCGCGTGACAGTTATCGGACGTGTAACTAGTCGAAGTAGCACCTATTTTCCTTGCATCCTGCGCGCGAGATTGCAAAGTGCCACAAACTACAAGCAAGCACTGCCTCCCCCACTCTAGGGGAACAGTGTATTCTCGCTCCAGCATCTGAACTACAAGCACTGCCAGCTACGATATAGGGGAATGGTATATTCTTGCTCTGGCCGTCCGAACTACAAGCACAGCCTGCTCTGATCTAGGGAAATGGTGTATTCTTTGTTGCCCCAGCGTCCAAACAACAAGCACTGCCAGCTATGATCTAGGGGAATGGTACTATATCTTCGCTCCAGCATCCGAACTACAAGCACTGTTCGCTCCGATGTAGGGGACTGGTGTATTCTTGCACCAGCGTCCGAATAGGTGAAAACGGCAATGAACGATGACGATGACGATGATGACAATGACGGCAAAATTAATTTTCGTTGCTCCCCTAAGCTACGAACGCAAAGCCGTGTAGAATAATTGATACCGCCTTGTCATTGCGGACATTTTGGTACCAGTTTGGTCTCATAGCTCCCAATATTCAGGGAGATATCAATTTTTTACTGTCACCATTGTTGGTCTCCATCTGACATGGGTTGTGTATAATAACTGTCGAGGTACTCGCGCAGGGAGTGAAACCCTTTTGCAATCTGGATGTGAACCGTGCAATCCAGTACTAAGTAAATTAATTTCTTAAGTAATGATTATGCACACACGAGAGCAAGTGCAACGAGCCGGAGTGTGGTGTGCATAATCATTACTTAAGAAATTAATTTACTTAGTACTGGATTGCACGGTTCACATCCAGATTGCAAAAGGGTTTCACACTGCAATCCCCCTGAGGCCAACACTGAGGGCTTGCCCGAAGTGGAGACCAAAGGGGGATTGCAGCAGTAACACTCCTGAGGTTGAAGTGGAGTGCAACGACACTGATACCAAAGGAGTGTTACTGTTCATGTCGGAGCGAGTATCCTCAACAGTTATATATGTAACTAGTCGAAGTAGCACCTATTTTCCTTGCAATCCTGTGCGCGAGATTGCAAAGTGCCACAAACTACAAGCAAGCAGCACTGCCTCCCCCAATCTAGGGGAACAGTGTATTCTCGCTCCGGCGTCCAAACTACAAGCACTGCCAGCTACAATATAGGGGAATGGTGTATTCTTGCTCTGGCGCCGTCCGAACTACAAGCACAGCCTGCTCCGATATAGGGGAATGGTGCATTATTTGTTGCCTGAAATTAATTTTCGTTGCTCCCCTAAGCTCCGAACGCAAGGCCGTTCAGCATAATTGATACCGCCTCATCATTGTGGACATTTTGGTACCAGTGTGGTCTCCTAGCTCCCAATATTCAGGGAGATATCAATTTTTTACTGTCACCATTGTTGGTCTCATTGGTTGCAAGTTTCTTGTTTTCGGTTTTCCGGTTGCAAGCTTTGTGTTTTTGGCCGGTTGCAAGTTTCTTGTTTTCGTTTTCATGGGCCGGTTGCAAGTTTCAACTGGGCCGGTTGCAAAAACAAACAGAAACTGCCTGGTAGAGGTGCCGTGATAAATATACGGAGTGTTGAAACCTGATTTTATTTATTAAGAAAATTATATAAGGAGAACTCGAGGTTTCATAATCAGGTTCTTTTTTCAGCTGAGCTTGATCTGAAACCTGACGAGGTGCACATATTAGGTTAAAAATTAACTAGTGTTTCTAAGTGTTTGGGCACTCCAATTTTTTAAGAACCACTATGCAATCTCGAGCGCAGGATTGCAAGGAAAATAGGTGCTACTCGACGGTTACAAGTTTCTTGTTTTCGGCCGGTTGCAAGTTTCTTGTTTTCGTTTTCGATGGGCCGGTTGCAAAAACAAAAAGAAACTGCCCGGTAGAGGTGCCGTGATAAATGGGTCATTCCCGAAAACACAGAATATGTGTGTCACATGGCACGGATGTGTGTATTCGGGAATGAAAATTGTTAACAGATATCTGTGCCTTAAAAACTCTTCCCACGTTCATGTTCATTTTTGGAATAAGGAATTACAAACTCTTCCCATATTCATGTTCATTTTTGGAATAAGGAATTACAAAACACCGTAGAAATACTACGGTAGTATGTAACACGAATCAATGCTAAAAACCATCGTACCTCCACCACCTCAAAATCCTTAAGTGGAAAAACCTATTCCACTTAGCACCACAAATAAACGGGTTAAAAGTAAAAGGTGTGTACCGTCATTAGGTACGAAGACATTATTAAAGACCGGATCAAGAAGTGAACACTTTGAACTCCTCCAATTCACCCCGATTAACTCAGTAACAACAAGCACCTCTAATGTATCGGTATAGGACGAGAAAACAAACACCACTCCGGACTACTACAACAACGGTGGTGGCAAGACAAAGACAATTGGCGATATCGAAGACGGGACCGACAACGACAACGACGAACAACAACAGCAAGACCAGCAACTGCAGCTGTGGGAGGAGATGGTTGCAAAGAGATACTCGTTGTCCTCCGATAATGATCGTCATCACAACGAGCAACAACAACAAATACAACAACAACAACAACAACAACAAATACAACAACAACAACAACAACAAATACAACAACAACAACAACAACGACAACGACAACGACAACCATCCGGGCAGCCTGACACTGACACTGACAGCACGAATACGAATAGCTACACGAATACGAATACGAATAGCAACACGAATACGAATACGAATAGCAACACGAATAGCAACACGAATAGCAACACGAATAGCAACACAAACACAAATATGAACAGTAAATCAAATTCCCTCCCGGGAGCCTTTTCCATTCGCAACTCGTTTGCTAAAGCCAACAACAACAACAACGATGAAGATGAATACGACAACATTATCGATCACGATACTGATAACAACTATATTGAACACGATCGGGATGGCTGTGCCATAACCGTGATCAACGGCGATGGCACTTCGGTGATTAATGCCGACGTTCTTCCGATTGTACTTGCGGCGATTCGACCCAAGCAAGAGCGACTCGGCGTGGGGGTTCGGATTGGCACAACAAGCGTTGGTGGAACAACAACAACCGCGGACAACGGAGGCGCCGCGATTGATGAGGCAACAACAGCAGCTCTCACACCACCCAACAGCAACAACAACAACAAACGGAGAACGCGTCTGCTCGCGGCAGCAACCGCCATCGTCGTCCTCGTGGTGGCGGTTTCTGTTTCGACTCCCCTGCTCCTCAATCAAAAGAACAACAGCGGCGACAACAACAACAATGACAATGACAACGACAACAACGACAGCAATCCCGGTGACAACAAGGGTTTGACCCAAGAGGAATCCGATCTAGAAACAACTACCTCGGTTGTGCCGCTCCAGCTCGAAAAAATCGTCGAGGGGGGGAGAGAGGCCCTCGATCCGGAGAGTCCCAACGCTTCTTTCGATCGGATCGACGCCCTGACCATCGCGTGGACGACAGCATTCTGGGTTATCAACATGAAACAATTCGTATTGGTCTTGTTGTACTATGCGACCCAAGGGGAGGGATGGTGCAGGCAGCACTCGTTTCTGTCAGAATTGACACCATTCGTGCGCCAAACAAAAACAACAGGCGCGTGCCTCTGGAATTCAGCAGAAGACAGCAAGAACAACAACAATAGCAACAGCAACAGCAGCAACAACAACAACGAGACCAACTACGACTGCCACAGCAACGACGAAACCGATTCGGCAGTCGACGACGTCTTCGAGGGGATCGAGTGCGACGACGAAGGTCGCGTCGTCCGGATTGTATTGCGTGAGTAACGAACAAACGAACAGCTTGGTTGGGTTGTGTATGTTGTGTATATGTGCTGAAGTCTGCAGCTGTTGTCGCTGTCGTTATTGTTATTGTTGTCGTTGTCGTTATTGTTATTGTTGTCGAGGTCCTCCTTTGTCCTCTCGCGAGACACTCGTGTGACTCACACACCAACCGTTGTACCGTTGTTGTGTCGAACCAATGGTATCGTTCCGCTCGGTTCTGTTTCCTTCATCGGATGCAATGCATCCTCCACCACGTTGTGCTAACACAACACACAACATACAACACACAACAACAGCCTGGAACAACCTGAGGGGGACGATCCCCCCCGAGCTCTCGTATTTTGCCGACTCGTTGGTCGAACTGAATCTCGGGGGCGGGGCTCTGACCGGAACCATTCCCTCCTCGTTGGAACAACTCACCAAGCTGGAGATCCTGGCACTCAACGACAACTGCCTGACCGGAACCATCCCGGCGGGCATCGCGTTGCTACCAAACCTGTCGGTACTCTCGTTGTACCACAATTCGGGTCTGGTCGGATCGTTGAACTATGGCAACATCTGCGACGTTGGCGTTGACAACGTTGACGGCGTTGGTGGTGATGGTGGTGATGGTGCTGCTGCTGCAGTAGCGCTTGTTGTTGCGGGTTCGGGAGACTGCCCGGACAAGGTCGGCAGCAGCAACAGCATCGACAACATCAAGTGCGATTGCTGCGTTTGCTGCAGCGACGCAACAGCAACAGCAACAGCAACAGCAACCACCACCGATCTCTCAATGATCACCGGCAACGGCAACAGTCACGGAACCAATTGCATCGACCCGCACTGGGTGCCACCGTCCTCCGATCGGCGGTCTCGTTCCGAATGTTAGTAGAGTGTTCTTTGGACTCGGTTGAACCAGTCGTGTTGCTTCTTCTACAGGAATCCGACTGGATGGAATGGAATCAGGAATGTGGGAATGGAAGTGGGAATGAGATTTTACCACTTACCTCGTTCGGATTTCCATCGTACTAAAAATAGGCTCATATGTATTGGAGCCTTCAGGGGCAAAGTATGAGGCTACAGCCCCTGGTACTATGCCGGTGATGTGACACCAGGTGTCACCATGTGATGGCCGGTAGAAATATTAGTGAATTAGTGAGTGCATTGGAGTATTAGTGCTTTGCAGGGGCCCTGTGGAGTTGTTGTGTACGTATTTTTCTTGCATATTTGTAGTATTATATGATTCCATTCCATTATCCCATTCTATGATTCAATTTTATGATTCAATTCCACGATTTAAATCTATGAATCAAATCAATGATTCAATTCTATAATTCAATTCTGCGACTCAAATCAATGATTCTAATCTATGATTCAAGTCTAAGATTCTAATCTACGATTCAAATTCTATGATTCAAGTCTATGATCTGCAAACCAATTCTAAAATTGTAGTCTCTGAATGAATTCTATGATTCAATCCTATGATTCCATTCTATTATTCAAAACTATGATTCAAAATTATGAATCAAATCAATGATTCTAGTCTGTGATTCAAAATTAAGAGACGTCAAGTCTAAGATTCATTTCTGTGATTCAACTGTATGTTTCAACTGTAACATTCAATTATATGATTCAATACTACAATTCAAGTATATGATTCAATTCAATGATTCAATTCTAAGATTCAATTCAACCATCCAATTCTATAATTCTATTGAATTACTAAGCCGAACGTAATAAAACTACTGAGCATCGATACGAGAATTATATGTGCCAATGTTACGAACACTCGATGGTACGATCCCAAGGTGCACACATTAACGTCCGAGAACTGTTTGGCGGGGTTCAAATTTACTTCTCACGCAAAAATTTTGTGCGTGAATTTAACACGGCTATTTTTCTGTAGCACCCTGAAATTCGCAACGATCGTATAAGGGGTATATGTAAACTCAGCTCTATTTCTGTGCGCGTGATGCACATTACTCTACTCTCAAATAAAAATAATTTATTTCCATCTCTAGCAGAACCCAATTATTATTCCGTACCAACAACACTTACTTCTATTCACGAATAAAAATTTACTCAGTATTAATTCCAAAATATTAATCTCCCAAATAACAATTCGATTCTGCTCTCCTAATTGTGAATTCTATTTCTCGACTACAATATTCCCTTTTTAAAATGTAGATTCTATTATGCTTGATTTATTCCTATTGCAACATATTACGAATCCTCCATTATTTCTAATATTCTCAATATTCATGATTAGTAGTTGTTTTGTATTATGTATGTACTGTTATTTTCTACATTAGTTCACCAATAGATAAACTTTCATTCATCGATGCTGTTATTTCCGGATCAATATAGAACTTCCTTTTCTTTTTCTTTTTTGGTCCACTACAACTAGTGGAGCTGCTACTAGTAATATTTGCATCGCCATGCTTATTTTTCTTGATGTAATTTGTCGAACTTTCGTTCCTAAATCTGTCCCTCATCATTTCTTCCAATTCCCTTCCTGTTTCTGGTTGTTTTTGCATCTCGCCAATTTTGTCGCACAAATCACTGAACAACTCTCGTCCTTCCTCCATCCATCCATTTCTGCTTCCACTGTCTGAATCGCAGAATTTTTTTTTGTCGCGGAATCGTAGCATCACTCTTTTGTTGCTGCTGGTTCACCCATACATGATGCTCATTGTAGATCACTGTCAATGCAAATGCTTCATCCGCTACAGAAAATATATCACTCAGCAAGTGCTTCTCCTTCCATCATTTGAAATTGGAATTTGTCGGATTGATTGCCAACATGATTCTTGTAACAAAATAATAAAAATCTTAATTTTCCGCGTTGTTGTATTTCCTGTATTGAGGGTTTAAAATACCTGTGTCCTCATATTCTGTGTCTTGAATAACTGCAACAGTACCAGGGAATGTGATAGGGACTCGAACCTTTGCTGTAATCGTCTGTACGGAAGTATCATCAGTATCAACGGGCAGCATGTTAGTGTTGTCGGACCAAAAATAGATTCCAAAATTCCTAACTTCAACAACCAATTCCCCAACCTGTATTTACCTATCCAGTTTTTTCTCGCTAATGTTTGTGAGTTGTGCCTCAATGCAGTCAGTACTGTCCCTACTTGTTTCCTATAAAAGAAAGAGAATGACGCAAGTGGAATATTTGGTGGCACCATAACCGCATTTGATTTAACAGCCTTTTGTATTACATGTGCCGTTGCGTCATCATCCATAGGGAACTTCATGTTATGGTACCAATGTTTTTTAATGTAATCTCTTAGCTGCTTGTCCAGTGTTTCAGTCATATTACTCAAAGCCTTAAGCATATCGTTGTCTGTCATATGCCCATATTTGTCTGTAATTGTACTTACTGCTCGTTCTCTTGTGTCGCCGGCATTATCAGTCCCCTCTCCCTGCATGGTTGCCTCCGTTTGTTTATGTACCATTACTACCTTTCCCACCCCTATATGTGGTTCCCTCTCTATTTGCTGTAAGTGTTTTGTCACTTCCTGTTCCACTATGTCAGTGATTTTTTTCATGACACGGTTCACAACATCCTCTGTATCGAAGCATTCTCCGTTGGAAGTTTTCTCTACCACATTGGTTTTTGTTCCTTCTTTCTGTTGGTTCATTACTGTAGTGGTGGTTTTGTTGGTAATGCTCAGTGCTGGTTCGTTACTCTGGTTGATGGTGTTGTGTTCTTCCATGTTTGTAGTAGTAGAAATTGTGTTGTCGGTATCATTTTTTTCACTGTTGCCCTTTGTTTCGTTCATAGTTGTGGTATTACTGTTACACACTTTGTTAGTAATTGCCGTGTTTGTTTTAACTCTTCTTTTTTTCTTACCGTTGTTGTCCCCTGTAGTTTGATGATCACCGTGCCGGATGGTTTTGTTGTTTCGAAGTGTCCTTCCCTCAGATTTTTTGCTTCGTCGTGTCTTTCTGATAGCATTCATATTTTTTTATTTTATTTTCTGAATACGGTGTCGATCAAGAATCATGTGTTTCTTTTTGTGTGTTTTTGTGTGTGTACTAATAATTTTTTCGGGTTCTTTCTTGTGCGTGTACAGTGTTTCCTGTGTTTACGTTTTTTTTAATTTGCGTGTGTGTGTGTGTGTGTGTGTGTGTGTGCGTGTACGGTGTTTTGTGTTTTGTGTTTCGTGTGTGTGTGTGTGTGTGTACGGTGTTTCGTGTAGTATGTGTACGATGTTGTGTGTGTACAGTTTTTCCGTTGGTTCTGTACTATGATGTTTGCCCTAACTTCTTCTGTGTGTTGTCTGGCTTGGGCGCGCCCTTATGTATTTGTAGAAGGAGATCACGTACCTGTACAAGCCATCCCTCCTGCGCCATAATTTTTTCAAAAGGGAAACTTTTGATAACACTAAGGTTATGTATTTCAATCCTCTAGTCACATGTAGAATCTTGTAGACTGCACCTAACATACCGTACTGTCTTGTGTGCCATTTGTATCTACAAACCACAACATTTTCTGTACTGTGTGTGGCAAAGTTGTTCCCAATATGTATTTGAAAGTTGTTCCCAACATGCATTTGATGAGTCATGTGATATGCATTCATGGCCTGGTACGCAAACTTTGGTAGTCATTACCAAATGAGACTGTTTGTGCCCTGTATTTTCACCAAAAACACCCTCATGTTTGCCATTTGGAGTGTGAAACCCCAACATTTCCAGCATTCTGTGTGACAAAGTTGTTCCTAATATGCATTTGATGAGTCATGATAAATGTATTCATGGCTTGGACCGGATACTTTTTGAGTCATTACCCAAAAAGTTAGTTTGTGAACTGGAATTCAACCAAAAATACCCTCATTTGTGCCATTTGGAAAGTCAAACCACAACATTTCCAGGATTCTGTGTGACAAAGTTGTTCCCAATATGCATTTAATGAGTCATGATAAATGTATTCATGGCTTTGACCGGATATTTTTGGAGTCATTACCCAATAAGTCAGTTTGTGCCCTGGAATTTCACCAAAAATACCCCCATGTTTGCCATTTGGAGAGTCAAACCTCAACATTTTTGGCATTCTGTGTGACAAAGTTGTTCCCAATATGCATTTGATGAGTCATGATAAATGTATTCATGGCTTGGACCGGATACTTTTTGAGTCATTACCCATTAATACGGTTTGTGGTGCCCTGGAATTTGACCAAAAAATATCCTCATTTCTGCCATTTGGAGAGTGAAACCACAACATTTCTGGGCTTCTGTGTGACAAAGTTGTTCCCAATATTCATTTGATGAGTCATGATAAATGTATTCATGGTTTGGACTGGATATTTTTGGAGTCATTACCCAATTATTCAGTTTGTGTTCTGGAATTTTTGCACCCAAAATACCCTCATGTTTGCCATTTGGAGAGTGAAACCTCAACATTTTCGGGCATTCTGTGGGGCAAAGTTGTTCCCAATATGCATTTGATGGGTCATGATAAATGTATTCATGGCTTGGACCGGATACTTTTGGAGTCATTACCCAATAACTCAGGTTGTGCCCTGGAATTGCACCAAAAATACCCTCATGTTGGCCATTTGGAGAGTCAAACCTCAACATTTTGGGCATTCTGTGGGGCAAAGTTGTTCCCAATATGCATTTGATGAGTCGTGATAAATGTATTCATGGCTTGGACCGGATACTTTTGGAGTCATTATCCCATAAGTCAGTTTGTGCCCTGGAATTGCACCAAAATTACCCCCATGTTTGCCATTTGGATAGTCAAACCACAACATTTCCAGGATTCTGTGTGACAAAGTTGTTCCCAATATGCATTTGATGTGTCATGATAAATGTATTCATGGCTTGGACCAGATACTTTTTGAGTCATTACCCAATAAGTTAGTTTGTGCCCTGGAATTGCACAAAAATTACCCCCATGTTTGCCATTTGGAGAGTCAAACCACAACATTTTGGGCAATCTGTGTGACAAAGCTGTTCCCAATATGCATTTGATGCGTCATGATAAATGTATTCATGGCTTGGACTGGATACTTTTTGAGTCAGCATTCAATAAGTCAGTTTGTGCCCAGGAATTGCACCAAAAATACCCCCATGTTTGCCATTTGGATAGTCAAACCACAACATTTTGGGCAATCTGTGTGACAAAGCTGTTCCCAATATGCATTTGATGAGTCATGATGAATGTATTCATGGCTTGGACCAGTATACTTTTTGAGTCATTATCCAATAAGTCAGTTTGTGCCCATGAATTGAACCAAAAATACCCCCATGTTTGCCACTTGGAGAGTGAAACCATAACATTTCCAGGATTCTGTGTGACAAAGTTGTTCCCAATATGCATTTGATGCGTCATGATAAATGTATTCATGGCTTGGACCGTATACTTTGAGACAGTCAGTAATAAGTCAGTTTGTGCCCAGGAATTGCACCAAAATTACCCCCATGTTTGCCATTTGGAGAGTCAAACCACAACATTTTGGGCAATCTGTGTGACAAAGCTGTTCCCAATATGCATTTGATGCGTCATGATAAATGTATTCATGGCTTGGACCAGATACTTTTGGAGTCATTATCCCCTAAGTAAGTTTGTGCCCTGGAATTGCACCAAAAATACCCCCATGTTTGCCATTTGGATAAGCAAACCTCAACATTTTGGGCATTCTGTGGGGCAAAGTTGTTCCCAATATGCATTTGATGAGTCGTGATAAATGTATTCATGGCTTGGACCAGATACTTTTTGAGTCATTATCCAATAAGTCAGTTTGTGCCCATGAATTGAACCAAAAATACCCCCATGTTTGCCATTTGGAGAGTCAAACCACAACATTTTGGGCATTCTGTGGGGCAAAGTTGTTCCCAATATGCTTTTGATGAGTTGTGATAAATGTATTCATGGCTTGGACCGGATACTTTTGGAGTCATTATCCCCTAAGTAAGTTTGTGCCCTGGAATTGAACCAAAAATACCCCCATGTTTGCCATTTGGATAGTCAAACCACAACATTTTGGGCATTCTGTGTGACAAAGTTGTTCCCAATATGCATTTGATGCGTCATGATAAATGTATTCATGGCTTGGACTGGATACTTTTTGAGTCAGTATTCAATAAGTCAGTTTGTGCCCAGGAATTGCACCAAAAATACCCCCATGTTTGCCATTTGGAGAGTCAAACCACAACATTTTGGGCATTCTGTGTGACAAAGCTGTTCCCAATATGCATTTGATGAGTCATGATGAATATATTCATGGCTTGGACCAGATACTTTTTGAGTCATTATCCAATAAGTCAGTTTGTGCCCAGGAATTGAACCAAAAATACCCCCATGTTTGCCATTTGGAGTGTCAAACCACAACATTTCCAGGATTCTGTGTGACAAAGTTGTTCCCAATATGCATTTGATGAGTCATGATAAATGTATTCATGGCTTGGACCAGATACTTTTGGAGTCATTACCCAATAACTCAGTTTGTGCCCAGGAATTGCACCAAAAATACCCTCATGTTGGCCATTTGGAGAGTCAAACCTCAACATTTTGGGCATTCTGTGGGGCAAAGTTGCTATCACGCGCTACGTTTGTGATAGCTTCAGTAGCTAACCTACTTGTAGTAATGGATGTGAAATGCTTGTAGTTGAGCCTTGGTTGGGGCTGGGGGTAGTCTTGCCGGGCGTGGGGGTGCCTGGGGTTGCAGCAGGGGCAGCCACGGCGGCTACGCGACGTAGGTGCCTCAGAGCCGGCACATTGGTGACATTGGGGAGCCAGTAGAGGTTCTGGGTGATACGGAAGGCTTGGAAGTCCTTCCCAAAGTCGGGGGAGGGGACAGTGAATGTTGATCCCCATTGTTCCTCAAGCCAACCCCGCACCCGGATTTGGAAGTAGTATACCACAATGGAGGGAGTGATGAGCTCCCCTAGTTCATCGGCAATTGCTCGGCGGAGGGGCATTTGCTGGAGCTTGAGCTTGGCGAGTCCATTCTGGTAGCCCTGCACGACAGGGTGATGCATGCCTAGAATGGTGGCCAGGACGGCGAGATAGCTTTCCAGTTGGGTGGTAGCTTCAGTCCAGTCGATGGGTAGGTAGGCCTTGGTCTTCTGGAGTTCGAGGGAGTCCTTCAAGGTGAGGGAGTTGCCTTCGGTGGAGATCATGGTGTCGTAGGCCGCCACAGTGGCTGCAGCTTCCTGTTCCCGCTTCAAGGAGGCGGCAGATCCACCGGGGGGAGTGAAAGCTAAAGGGAGTATGCCGTCCGCCACGTCAAAGGGGTCAGTCCCATGAAAGTTGCCATCTTGGAACTTCTTGAGTGCCGCCGTGGTGACCAAGGGTGCCTGGATGAGGAACTCGGCGGCGCATGTGACTACCTGGCTCTGGAAGATCATATGGGTCTTCTCGTGTTTGCCTTTCTGTGCCCAGGCTTGGTATATGGGGGGTAGGTCGGCTTCCTCAAGCTTGCCACACAGCAGCAGCAAGCGCTGGGTGTACAAGGGGCCCCAGGTGTTCTTGACTGTGGCAGGGGGGCGACGTTGGTCTAGGCCCTCACTGAGCTTGAGCTGTTGGTTGGCGAGGGCGGTGAGGGTAGCTGCTAGCGTGGGATCTACTCCGGCTGGTTGGCCGGGTGCCGGCGGCTGCCCTGGATGGGAGGGTTTCTTCAAGCCCGGGAGGTCCCGGTATAGTACCTGATTGCGCATGTACAAGGTCAGGCCGGGCTCCCCTCGAAAGGGGGTGCCGGGTGTGGCAAAGTGGACACCTCCCTCTACAATGGTGGGGTCGGTACCAGCAGCTCGGAGGGTATTCAGTAGGGGGGCGCAAGTGAGTGCCAGGTTGAGTGTGTCAAGGTAGGGGTAGATGATGTTCAAGGCGTGGATTGGACTCAGGCCCTTGCCTAGGAGTAAGGGCACCAATTGGAAGGGGATGAAGCAGGCCTTGAAGGGGGTGATGACTTCCATGTGAGGATCATCGCCTAGCACCATGGGGATCATGTGGGAATGGTGAGCATGCTTGATGACGTCAAGGTGGCGATCGAGGGACAGCACCAAGGTCTCGGGCGCCTGCTCGAGGAGGGCAGCATCCACTAGCACTAGCTCTCCTGCATCGCCTTCGATGTCGTCCAGGTAACCAAAGGCCTTGCCCTTGTTGGTACTTGGCGCGGTCAAGGGCCCCGGGTACTTCCGAAGGCCATGCACCAATCGGAGGCGCGCCTTTCCAAAGGTGTCGGTCAGGAATATTCCTAGGGCCCCCACAGGTTCTGGTTCGAAGAGGTCCAAGAGCCGGCCCAGGAGAATGGGGGTGGCTGTTTCCTCAGCGAAGTAGTCATAGATGGTTTGGTAGGCCAGGTCCCGGGCAGGTCCAACTCCAAGGGGACTGGGGGTGCTCTGGTAATACTCAGTGTAGGTCAGCATGTTGTGCCTGAGCTTGGAGATGGATGGAAGGCGACTGGCTAGGTGCTATAAATCCAATAGGAGTTGATTGGAGGTGCAAACTGGTACCCAATAGATCGCGGACGATTGGCGGGCGTTGCTGATCTGTGGGGACCAATTCGAGTCAAATGGAGGTGCAGACCGGTACCCCAATTGGAGGTGCAGACCGGAAGCGACTGGCCACTTGGTGCGGATCGACTGGAGGTGCGGGTTTGTCAAGCGTAGGAGTGGGCGTCCTCGTTGATTGGCTGAAGGTGACGCTTGGATGCGGATCGTCGCCACTTGGAGGTGTGGATTGTCGGAGTAGACCGTATCTTGGTAGATTGATTGGAGTCAAAGGGAGGTGCAACCTCGGAAGCTTGGCCCACTCGGTTGACTGGAGGTGCCGCGGAGGAATCAACTGGAGGTGCAACCTCGGAAGGGCGCTTGGCGAACGCGGGGGAATCGAATCGATCGGAATCAACTGGAGGTGCAACCTCGGAAAGAAAAGAGAACAACACTCAGGATTCCAACGTGGTCCCCCACCGTAGTACTAACTGAGCCTGAACGTGCTTAACTTCGCTGAGCAGACGGGAAGCGGTGCTGTCACGTTAGTATGGTCGTTCCCGCGTTTGGCCAAACTCTTGACTGGCTCGAGGTGCCGCGAATCGACTGTAGGTGCTTGGGTAGTAGTCGCCGGGCTGCTGTAAGTACGGGGACGAGGATGTGTGAGTAGTAAGAGACTGACTGCTGTACGGGTACACTAGGCAAGACTAGGGGACCAGGACAGGAGACTGCTGTATGGTTACACTAGGCAGGCTAGGGGACCAACAGATAGGCTTGTCGTACGGGTACAATAGGATAAGTATTGGACCAGGACGCGTTACCTATTTATTTATTCTACTACTAATCGGTTTAGGAGCAAAAGAGTGAGCTGTGGGCTTGTATTCTGCTGGGAGACTCCTCTACAGGCTTGTTAGCGTTTAGCCTGTATTTGCAGAGATTTGCTTGCAGATTCGATGCTTGCAGAATTCGATGCTTAGAATTCCCAGTAAGATTTGTACTGGTGTACCTACAGGGAATGTTCGTACGCACCGATGTTGCTTGCTGATACAGTGAGATCTTTCTCCAAGTACGTGCGCTGTATACTCAAGGTTGTTCCCCGGTCTGTACTTCACTACCCTTCCCCTCATCCGGTTTGCTACATCAAATCCCAATAAGCATTTGATGAGTCGTGATAAATGTATTCATGGCTTGGACCGGATACTTTTGGAGTCATTATCCAATAAGTAAGTTTGTGCCCTGGAATTGCACCAAAAATACCCCCATGTTTGCCATTTGGAGAGTCAAACCACAACATTTTGGGCATTCTGTGTGACAAAGCTGTTCCCAATATGCATTTGATGAGTCATGATAAATGTATTCATGGCTTGGACCAGATACTTTTGGAGTCATTACCCAATAACTCAGTTTGTGCCCAGGAATTGCACCAAAAATACCCTCATGTTGGCCATTTGGAGAGTCAAACCTCAACATTTTGGGCATTCTGTGGGGCAAAGTTGTTCCCAATATGCATTTGATGAGTCGTGATAAATGTATTCATGGCTTGGACCGGATACTTTTGGAGTCATTATCCCCTAAGTAAGTTTGTGCCCTGGAATTGCACCAAAAATACCCCCATGTTTGCCATTTGGATAGTCAAACCACAACATTTCCAGGATTCTGTGTGACAAAGTTGTTCCCAATATGCATTTGATGCGTCATGATAAATGTATTCATGGCTTGGACCGTATACTTTGAGACAGTCAGTAATAAGTCAGTTTGTGCCCAGGAATTGCACCAAAATTACCCCCATGTTTGCCATTTGGAGAGTCAAACCACAACATTTTGGGCATTCTGTGTGACAAAGTTGTTCCCAATATGCATTTGATGGGTCATGATAAATGTATTCATGGCTTGGACCAGATTCTTTTGGAGTCATTATCCCCTAAGTAAGTTTGTGCCCTGGAATTGCACCAAAAATACCCCCATGTTTGCCATTTGGATAGTCAAACCACAACATTTCCAGGATTCTGTGTGACAAAGTTGTTCCCAATATGCATTTGATGAGTCATGATGAATGTATTCATGGCTTGGACCGTATACTTTTTGAGTCATTATCCAATAAGTCAGTTTGTGCCCTGGAATTGCACCAAAAATACCCTCATGTTTGCCATTTGGAGAGTCAAACCACAACATTTCCAGGATTCTGTGTGACAAAGTTGTTCCCAATATGCATTTGATGAGTCATGATAAATGTATTCATGGCTTGGACCGGATACTTTTGGAGTCATTATCCCCTAAGTAAGTTTGTGCCCTGGAATTGCACCAAAAATACCCCCATGTTTGCCATTTGGATAGTCAAACCACAACATTTTGGGCATTCTGTGTGACAAAGTTGTTCCCAAAATGCATTTGATGAGTCATGATAAATGTATTCATGGCTTGGACCGGATACTTTTGGAGTCATTATCCCCTAAGTAAGTTTGTGCCCTGGAATTGCACCAAAAATACCCTCATGTTTGCCATTTGGAGAGTCAAACCACAACATTTCCAGGATTCTGTGTGACAAAGTTGTTCCCAATATGCATTTGATGGGTCATGATAAATGTATTCATGGCTTGGACCGTATACTTTTTGAGTCAGTATTCAATAAGTCAGTTTGTGCCCAGGAATTGCACCAAAAATACCCTCATGTTGGCCATTTGGAGAGTCAAACCTCAACATTTTGGGCAATCTGTGTGACAAAGTTGTTCCCAATATGCATTTGATGAGTCATGATGAATGTATTCATGGCTTGGACCATATACTTTTTGAGTCATTATCCAATAAGTCAGTTTGTGCCCATGAATTGAACCAAAAATACCCCCATGTTTGCCACTTGGATAGTCAAACCACAACATTTCCAGGATTCTGTGTGACAAAGTTGTTCCCAATATGCATTTGATGAGTCGTGATAAATGTATTCATGGCTTGGACCAGATACTTTTGGAGTCATTATCCAATAAGTAAGTTTGTGCCCTGAAATTGCACCAAAAATACCCCCATGTTTGCCATTTGGAGAGTCAAACCACAACATTTTGGGCATTCTGTGTGACAAAGTTGTTCCCAATATGCATTTGATGAGTCATGATAAATGTATTCATGGCTTGGACCAGATACTTTTTGAGTCATTATCCAATAAGTCAGTTTGTGCCCTGGAATTGCACCAAAATTACCCCCATGTTTGCCATTTGGATAGTCAAACCACAACATTTTGGGCATTCTGTGTGACAAAGCTGTTCCCAATATGCATTTGATGCGTCATGATAAATGTATTCATGGCTTGGACTGGATACTTTTGGAGTCATTACCCAATAACTCAGTTTGTGCCCTGGAATTGCACCAAAAATACCCTCATGTTTGCCATTTGGAGAGTCAAACCACAACATTTTGGGCATTCTGTGTGACAAAGTTGTTCCCAAAATGCATTTGATGCGTCATGATAAATGTATTCATGGCTTGGACTGGATACTTTTTGAGTCAGTATTCAATAAGTCAGTTTGTGCCCAGGAATTGCACCAAAATTACCCCCATGTTTGCCATTTGGAGAGTCAAACCACAACATTTTGGGCAATCTGTGTGACAAAGCTGTTCCCAATATGCATTTGATGAGTCATGATGAATGTATTCATGGCTTGGACCGTATACTTTATGAGTCATTATCCAATAAGTCAGTTTGTGCCCTGGAATTGCACCAAAAATACCCCCATGTTTGCCATTTGGAGTGTCAAACCACAAACATTTTGGGCAATCTGTGTGACAAAGCTGTTCCCAATATGCATTTGATGAGTCATGATGAATGTATTCATGGCTTGGACCGTATACTTTTTCAGTCATTATCCAATAAGTCAGTTTGTGCCCTGGAATTGCACCAAAAATACCCCCATGTTTGCCATTTGGAGAGTCAAACCACAACATTTTGGGCATTCTGTGTGACAAAGCTGTTCCCAATATGCATTTGATGAGTCATGATAAATGTATTCATGGCTTGGACTGGATACTTTTGGAGTCATTACCCCCTAAGTAAGTTTGTGCCCTGGAATTGCACCAAAAATACCCCCATGTTTGCCATTTGGAGTGTCAAACCACAACATTTTAGGCATTCTGTGTGACAAAGCTGTTCCCAATATGCATTTGATGAGTCATGATGAATGTATTCATGGCTTGGACCGTATACTTTTTGAGTCATTATCCAATAAGTCAGTTTGTGCCCATGAATTGAACCAAAAATACCCCCATGTTTGCCACTTGGAGAGTGAAACCACAACATTTCCAGGATTCTGTGTGACAAAGTTGTTCCCAATATGCATTTGATGAGTCGTGATAAATGTATTCATGGCTTGGACTGGATACTTTTGGAGTCATTATCCAATAAGTAAGTTTGTGCCCTGGAATTGAACCAAAAATACCCCCATGTTTGCCATTTGGAGAGTCAAACCACAACATTTTGGGCATTCTGTGTGACAAAGTTGTTCCCAATATGCATTTGATGAGTCATGATAAATGTATTCATGGCTTGGACCGGATACTTTTGGAGTCATTATCCCCTAAGTAAGTTTGTGCCCTGGAATTGCACCAAAATTATCCCCATGTTTGCCATTTGGATAGTCAAACCACAACATTTCCACGAGTCTGTGTGACAAAGTTGTTCCCAATATGCATTTGATGAGTCATGATGAATGTATTCATGGCTTGGACCGGATACTTTTGGAGTCATTATCCCCTAAGTAAGTTTGTGCCCAGGAATTGCACCAAAATTACCCCCATGTTTGCCATTTGGAGAGTCAAACCACAACATTTTGGGCAATCTGTGTGACAAAGCTGTTCCCAATATGCATTTGATGCGCCATGATGAATGAATTGATGGCTTGGACCAGATACTTTTGGAATCTTTACCCAGTAACTCAGTTTGTGCCCTGGAATTGCACCAAAAATACCCTCATGTTTGCCATTTGGAGAGTCGAACCACAACATTTTGGGCAATCTGTGTGACAAAGCTGTTCCCAATATGCATTTGATGAGTCATGATGAATGTATTCATGGCTTGGACCGTATATTTTTTGAGTCATTGTCCAATAAGTCAGTTTGTGCCCATTAATTGAACCAAAAATACCCCCATGTTTGCCACTTGGAGAGTGAAACCACAACATTTCCAGGATTCTGTGTGACAAAGTTGTTCCCAATATGCATTTGATGCGTCATGATAAATGTATTCATGGCTTGGACCGTATACTTTGAGACAGTCAGTAATAAGTCAGTTTGTGCCCAGGAATTGCACCAAAATTACCCCCATGTTTGCCATTTGGAGAGTCAAACCACAACATTTTGGGCATTCTGTGTGACAAAGTTGTTCCCAATATGCATTTGATGGGTCATGACAAATGTATTGATGGCTTGGACCGGATACTTTTGGAGTCATTACCCAATAACTCAGTTTGTGCCCTGGAATTGCACCAAAAATACCCTCATGTTGGCCATTTGGAGAGTCAAACCTCAACATTTTGGGCATTCTGTGGGGCAAAGTTGTTCCCAATATGCTTTTGATGAGTTGTGATAAATGTATTCATGGCTTGGACCGGATACTTTTGGAGTCATTATCCCCTAAGTAAGTTTGTGCCCAGGAATTGCACCAAAAATACCCCCATGTTTGCCATTTGGAGAGTCAAACCACAACATTTCCAGGATTCTGTGTGACAAAGTTGTTCCCAATATGCATTTGATGAGTCATGATAAATGTATTGACTGGATACTTTTTGAGTCAGTATTCAATAAGTCAGTTTGTGCCCAGGAATTGCACCAAAAATACCCCCATGTTTGCCATTTGGAGAGTCAAACCACAACATTTTGGGCAATCTGTGTGACAAAGCTGTTCCCAATATGCATTTGATGAGTCATGATGAATGTATTCATGGCTTGGACCGTATACTTTTTGAGTCATTATCCAATAAGTCAGTTTGTGCCTATGAATTGAACCAAAAATACCCCCATGTTTGCCACTTGGATAGTCAAACCACAACATTTCCAGGATTCTGTGTGACAACGCTGTTCCCAATATGCATTTGATGCGTCATGATAAATGTATTCATGGCTTGGACAGTATACTTTGAGACAGTCAGTAATAAGGCAGTTTGTGCCCAGGAATTGCACCAAAAATACCCCCATGTTTGCCATTTGGAGAGTCAAACCACAACATTTTGGGCAATCTGTGTGACAAAGCTGTTCCCAATATGCATTTGATGAGTCATGATGAATGTATTGATGGCTTGGACCAGATACTTTTGGAGTCTTTACCCAGTAACTCAGTTTGTGCCCTGGAATTGCACCAAAAATACCCTCATGTTGGCCATTTGGAGAGTCAAACCTCAACATTTTGGGCATTCTGTGGGGCAAAGTTGTTCCCAATATGCTTTTGATGAGTTGTGATAAATGTATTGATGGCTTGGACCGGATACTTTTGGAGTCATTATCCCCTAAGTAAGTTTGTGCCCTGGAATTGCACCAAAAATACCCCCATGTTTGCCATTTGGATAGTCAAACCACAACATTTTGGGCATTCTGTGTGACAAAGCTGTTCCCAATATGCATTTAATGCGTCATGATAAATGTATTCATGGCTTGGACTGGATACTTTTTGAGTCAGTATTCAATAAGTCAGTTTGTGCCCAGGAATTGCACCAAAAATACCCCATGTTTGCCATTTGGAGAGTCAAACCACAACTTTTTGGGCAATCTGTGTGACAAAGCTGTTCCCAATATGCATTTGATGAGTCATGATGAATGTATTCATGGCTTGGACCGTATACTTTTTGAGTCATTATCCAATAAGTCAGTTTGTGCCCATGAATTGAACCAAAAATACCCCCATGTTTGCCACTTGGAGAGTGAAACCACAACATTTCCAGGATTCTGTGTGACAAAGTTGTTCCCAATATGCATTTGATGTGTCATGATAAATGTATTCATGGCTTGGACAGTATACTTTGAGACAGTCAGTAATAAGTCAGTTTGTGCCCAGGAATTGCACCAAAATTACCCCCATGTTTGCCATTTGGAGAGTCAAACCACAACATTTTGGGCAATCTGTGTGACAAAGCTGTTCCCAATATGCATTTGATGAGTCATGATAAATGTATTCATGGCTTGGACCAGGTACTTTTGGAGTCTTTACCCAATAACTCAGTTTGTGCCCTGGAATTGCACCAAAAATACCCTCATGTTGGCCATTTGGAGAGTCAAACCACAAACATTTTGGGCATTCTGTGTGACAAAGATGTTCCCAATATGCATTTGATGAGTCATGATGAATGTATTCATGGCTTGGACCAGATACTTTTGGAGTCATTACCCAATAAGTTAGTTTGTGCCCTGGAATTGCACCAAAAATACCCTCATGTTGGCCATTTGGAGAGTCAAACCACAACATTTTGGGCATTCTGTGGGGCAAAGTTGTTCCCAATATGCATTTGATGAGTCATGATAAATGTATTCATGGCTTGGACCATGTACTTTTGGAGTCATTACCCAATAAGTTAGTTTGTGCCCTGGAATTGCACCAAAAATACCATGTTTGCCATTTGGAGAGTCAAACCACAACATTTTGGGCATTCTGTGTGACAAAGTTGTTCCCAATATGCATTTGATGAGTCATGATGAATATATTCATGGCTTGGACCAGATACTTTTGGAGTCATTACCCAATAAGTTAGTTTGTGCCCTGGAATTGCACCAAAAATACCCTCATGTTGGCCATTTGGAGAGTCAAACCACAACATTTTGGGCATTCTGTGGGGCAAAGTTGTTCCCAATATGCATTTGATGAGTCGTGATAAATGTATTCATGGCTTGGACCAGGTACTTTTGGAGTCATTACCCAATAAGTAAGTTTGTGCCCAGGAATTGCAACAAAAATACCCCCATGTTTGCCATTTGGAGAGTCAAACCACAACATTTTGGGCAATCTGTGTGACAAAGCTGTTCCCAATATGCATTTGATGAGTCATGATGAATGTATTCATGGCTTGGACCGTATACTTTTTGAGTCATTATCCAATAAGTCAGTTTGTGCCCATGAATTGAACCAAAAATACCCCCATGTTTGCCACTTGGAGAGTGATACCACAACATTTTGGGCATTCTATGTGACAAAATTGCTCCCAATATGCATTTGATGAGTCATGATAAATGTATTCATGGCTTGGAACAGATACTTTTTGAGTCATTATCCAATAAGTCAGTTTGTGCCCAGGAATTGAACCAAAAATACCCCCATGTTTGCCACTTGGAGAGTAAAACCACATCATTTTGGGCATTCTGTGTGACAAAGTTGTTCCCAATATGCATTTGATGAGTCATGATAAATGTATTCATGGCTTGGACTGGATACTTTTGGAGTCATTACCCCCTAAGTAAGTTTGTGCCCTGGAATTGCACCAAAAATACCCCCATGTTTGCCATTTGGAGAGTGAAACCACAACATTTTGGGCATTCTGTGTGACAAAGCTGCTATCACGCGCTACGTTTGTGATAGCTTCAGTAGCTAACCTACTTGTAGTAATGGATGTGACATGCTTGTAGTTCATTGGTGTGTTGGTGGGTTAAGCAGGGCTAGAGGGGGATTCGGAACTCTGGTTTGCCCAGAGGCCGGTCCCTTAGTTTGCTTTGCCCACACACACTGGCGTACAGTCGGGCTTAACAGCTTGGGCGTTTAAGCCTCTGGCTGTTAAGCCTTTTCTGCGGGCGGGCGTGGCGGGCTATTTATTTACTTATTCTACTACTAATCGGTTTAGGAGCAAAAGAGTGAGCTGTGGGCTTGTATTCTGCTGGGGGAATCCTCTACAGGCTTGTTAGCGCTTAGCCTGTATTTGCAGAGATTTCGCTTGCAGAATTCGATGCTTGCAGATTCGCTTGCAGAATTTGATGCTTACAGAATTCCCAGTACAATGTACTGTACCTACGGGGAACGTTCTTTCGCACCGATGTTGCTGATTGCTGATACAGTGAGATCTTTCTCGAAGTACGTGCGCTGTATACTCAAGGTTGTTCCCCGGTCTGTACTTCACTACCATTCCCCTCATCCGGTTTGCTACATCAACTATCACGCGCTACGTTTGTGATAGCTTCAGTAGCTAACCTACTTGTAGTAATGGATGTGACATGCTTGTAGTTCATTGGTGTGTTGGTGGGTTAAGCAGGGCTAGAGGGGGATTCGGAACTCTGGTTTGCCCAGAGGCCGGTCCCTTAGTTTGCTTTGCCCACACACACTGGCGTACAGTCGGGCTTAACAGCTTGGGCGTTTAAGCCTCTGGCTGTTAAGCCTTTTCTGCCATTGGGCCATAAGGCACCGGGTGGGAACGTCGTGGAGAGCGTGAGCGAGCGCGTGAGCTTGGAGCAGAGTGAGGGAGGGAAGAGGCGCCAGGGTGCCTCAAAGAGAGCTGCCAGCAGGAGTGGGGTCCGCAGCCGGAACCCATTCCTCGGGCAGGAAGGAGTATGTTCCATTGTTGAACATAACAGAGGCAAGATTCTTGAAGATGGGGAGGGATTGCTGATGTAAGTAGCGCATCATGCAGTCACTGTGCCATCTGGCAAGGAGCTTGATGACATTAGAGTCGCATTTGCCCTGGAGCAGGGCCATTGCTCCACCCGCGCGAAGGGAGCGAGCCGAGATGGCTGCAGGGGCAATGCCAGTGGTAGGGTAGAGGGTCTGGGCATAGACTCGCAGGGAGGAAGTGACAGTTGCGGCGCGAACAAGGGTGAGGACCCCATTGTCGAAGTAACTGGCAAGCGTGAGGGAGGGACCGAAGGGAGTGCTGGAAGAGCAACAGCGTCGGAGGTGAAGGACTTGGCGCGCACAGGCGGCAACGGGGCAGCAAAGTGAGTCACCACTCCTGGCATGCGCCACTACTTCCCCTTTGTCGCCATTCTTCTGGGTGGTGAAGGTGAGGGTGACAGAGGTAGCAGCTTTGAGCTCATGCGCAGGGCCATCGTGGTGGACGATGCGGGAGTCAAGGTAGAAGGAGACGTCTTGTAGGTGGAAGGCTTGGTCATCCGTGGTAGTACCAGTGTACTCACCAGGGCGGAGACAGAAAAAGAAGGCGATGCAGATCATGTTTGCAATGGCTTGTCGGGTGGGGGGAAGGGGACTCGTGGTATGCAAAGTGGAGGGCATGCATCACGAGGGTGATGGGGACCGGTTTGACCCGCGAGGGGGCCGGGTCCAGCTTGGCATATGCCTTGAACTGGGCAGTTAGCCGGAAGTCAAGACTGCCGGTGGAGTCGGTTCGAGGGTCTTTGGACCCCAGGCGGGCGAGCGTCTGGCCCACTGACCGGATGGTGTCCGATACTGTGCGAGATCGGATGGGCTTGTGGCTACGGGAGAGGTTGCCATCATGGAGTCGTTTGGCAAAGACTTGGAGGATGGGGATGGGATCCTGAATGGACTGGAGGCGCGGGTCAAAGCCTTGAGACAAACAGAATTGAACCCATTGGTTCCAATGGGCATCCTTGCGCTTGGCATAGAGCTCAGTGACTGAGGCGCGCATGGTCTTCTGGACAGCGCTAAGGTCAGCGCGGAATGCATGGGCGGCCGAAGGTGGCATAAGGTCCAGGGCAAGTCCTGTGGGTAGGTCGTGTTAAAGTGATGGAGCAAGGCAGTGTCAGAGAGTTCAGATCGAGAGAGGAGGTCCGCCAGGTGGTTAGCGGGGCCCGGGATGTAATCCCTAAGGGGGACATATTGAAAGAGGCGCTGGTGCAGAGACTGGAGCCGGAGGAGGTAGGCTGCAGGGCCTGTGGTGGTAGTGGCGCCTTTGCGTTGCCAATAGACAGCTGCTGTGTTGTCATAGCAGTTGTGGGTCGTGCGGGCGTTGACCCAAGCAGCCTGAGCCAGAATATCATTGTGGGCAATGGAACCGGCGAGCTCGAGGTCACTGTTGGTGATGGAGCCCTCAGGATTGTCGAAGGAGACGAGCTGGGCTGAGACCCACGTGGGGAACGCATGCCGCCACATGACGGGCTGCACGGCGCCCGTGGGAAGGGGGACAAAATGGACGCCCCCCATGCCCAAACCCGAAGCATCGCAGGCGCCCAAGGTGGCAGGGAAGGGATCCGGCACGAGTTCGGCAATGGAGGTAGGCCGGTTGGAGAGATCATTGGCAAGCCATTGGAAGTCGCGAAGGAAGCTGTGGACGCGCTTGGTGAGCCGGAGGCGCTGCCTGCCCGGTTCCTGGTGGCGGAAGGCTTCTTGTAGAATGGAGAAGAGGCCAATGGAGCCCGGAATGGCCAGCGCCATTGACCGGAGCTCCCCAAGGACTTGGTGCCATTGCTTGAGGGGGACATGGCGCTGGGTGGGTGAGATGGAGTGGAGAATATCGTGTAGGCGGGCCACCCGATGGGGAGGAAGGCTGATGGTTTTGTTGACGGAATCGATGAGCCAGCCGAGGATGACTTTCTTGGTGGTCCAAGTGGCGTCCCCTTGGAGCATTTTCTTGAGGGAAGCCGGTTCCTGCCGGAAGGGAGTGTCAGTGGCATCAAGGGGCCGGAAGACTGTGTCAAGGGATTGGAAGAGAACGCGCTTGATGGCGCGGCGTGTCCACTGGTTGCCCTGGGCAAGGCCACAGAAGTCATCCACATAGACATCCCAGTAGCGAACCGGCGACTTGCTGGGAGTGGTGCTACTAGGGGGGATGAGGGGCGGCGTGGAGGCCGTAGGGGGAGGAGGAGGTGGCGCCTGGGGGGGTGGAGCGGGTGGCTCAATGGGAGGCGCGCTGGGGGTGGTTTCAGAGGGGAGATCCAACCGATGGGGGGTGAGCCGGGCCTCGGCAAGCCCGGTGGCAAGAGTGGCATTGGCCAAGTCCGCAACGGTTTCAGTGAAGGCACAGAAGTTGGGAGGACTGGACTTCCACCCCATAGGATTGGTGAGTGGGATGCCAATGAGTGGAGCTTCCCCAGGGCGAGAGGGGAACAGGAGGCCGAGCTTCATGGTGTTGTCTGGGTGCAATCGGATGCGGTAGAAGCCATCGGCAAGGTCAATCTTTGACATATATACTGGACCAAATCGGTGGTTGGCGCGGTGCAGTTTGGTGAGGAGGCGCGGGAGTGTCCGGCCAAACTGCATGGCGTCCGCAGGGGCAAGAGGGACGGTGTCTTGGTTGACGTCCGAGTAGGTGTAATCGGATATCATGCGTGGGCGTCGGCCTCGTTGGGGGACCAAGCCAAGGGGGCTCAGGCGGAGTCCGGGTAGGTCCTGGATGAGGCTGGCGGGGAGAACAGTCCATTGTTGCTTGTCCATCATGTCGGCATACTCCTCTCGAAGGAAGTCCATGCCCTGGTGGGAGGATTGGTGCGGACCCCGGTGGAGGGCAGCGGCAATGCGAGGTGGATCCCAAGAGGGTCCAGACATTTGGGCGGGGGTGCCCTCCTTGCCATAGCGGGCAAGGAGGCTCCCCGCGGGGTGGGGGATGGAGGCGACGTCAGGATGGATGTCACCCCGTCCTCGGATGGTCCGAATGAAGTCCCCCCAGCTGGTGCTGTCGTTGTAGACAGTGACAGCCCGGTTGATGTGCACGTCGAGGCGGTCGACGGGGTAGAGGGAGGTAGTGATGAGGGGAACGGAGAGTGCCGGATGGAGGGTCTCTGGCGTAGGCGTCGGCGTCGGCGGGGGGGTGGGCCTAAGCAATGGGTTGGTGGGGTTGACAAGGAGCTCGGGCCTAGGCAACGGGGGGGCAGTGACGAGGAGCTCTGTCCTAGGCAATGGGTGGGTGGGGAGGACTAGGCGCTTGGGCCTAGGCAACTTGGCAGTGACGAGGAGCTCGGGCCTAGGCAAGGACAAGGTGGGCGGGGAGGAAGGGAGAGGGGATGCCGCAGCCGGAGGAGGGACTGGGGATGCGGGAGTAGGTGGGGGGGAGGTCGTTGAACCTGTAGAACGTTTGGGAGGCACATACACGGCGAGAGGGGTACATGCGCGCGCAGGCGGGTTGTGCTTACCTAATTCCGGTGTGATTCGTAAGGGTGGAGAGGGAGGCATAGGGAGTCGTCGGGAGGAAGGCAGAGCCCCCCTTGGTGAGTTAGAGGGCAGGGTCAACGCGCCAAAGGGGCGCTTGCCATTCGGTCAGACATTAAAAGCGGCTTGGCACCAAGCCCAGACTTGGTCCTGTTCACTGCTAGTGATGGCGCCATGGTCCTGGATGTTCCTGCAGTTGGTGAAGCAGGTTCCTCGAAGGTGATAGGAATGGCAGCGCTCGTTGCCATCCGGACGAGACAAGGGAATGGTACCTTTTTCTTTCATGGTAGCCATGACTTCCCTCAGTCGGGCGCGTAGGACTTTGTTGGCTACCCCCGCCGTTTGTAGCCGGGGATCCAGGTTGGGGTTGGAGACGCGGGCACCTCCGGCGGAGCCTTGGTTGGGGCTGGGGGTAGTCTTGCCGGGCGTGGGGGTGCCTGGGGTTGCAGCAGGGGCAGCCACGGCGGCTACGCGACGTAGGTGCCTCAGAGCCGGCACATTGGTGACATTGGGGAGCCAGTAGAGGTTCTGGGTGATACGGAAGGCTTGGAAGTCCTTCCCAAAGTCGGGGGAGGGGACAGTGAATGTTGATCCCCATTGTTCCTCAAGCCAACCCCGCACCCGGATTTGGAAGTAGTATACCACAATGGAGGGAGTGATGAGCTCCCCTAGTTCATCGGCAATTGCTCGGCGGAGGGGCATTTGCTGGAGCTTGAGCTTGGCGAGTCCATTCTGGTAGCCCTGCACGACAGGGTGATGCATGCCTAGAATGGTGGCCAGGACGGCGAGATAGCTTTCCAGTTGGGTGGTAGCTTCAGTCCAGTCGATGGGTAGGTAGGCCTTGGTCTTCTGGAGTTCGAGGGAGTCCTTCAAGGTGAGGGAGTTGCCTTCGGTGGAGATCATGGTGTCGTAGGCCGCCACAGTGGCTGCAGCTTCCTGTTCCCGCTTCAAGGAGGCGGCAGATCCACCGGGGGGAGTGAAAGCTAAAGGGAGTATGCCGTCCGCCACGTCAAAGGGGTCAGTCCCATGAAAGTTGCCATCTTGGAACTTCTTGAGTGCCGCCGTGGTGACCAAGGGTGCCTGGATGAGGAACTCGGCGGCGCATGTGACTACCTGGCTCTGGAAGATCATATGGGTCTTCTCGTGTTTGCCTTTCTGTGCCCAGGCTTGGTATATGGGGGGTAGGTCGGCTTCCTCAAGCTTGCCACACAGCAGCAGCAAGCGCTGGGTGTACAAGGGGCCCCAGGTGTTCTTGACTGTGGCAGGGGGGCGACGTTGGTCTAAGCCCTCACTGAGCTTGAGCTGTTGGTTGGCGAGGGCGGTGAGGGTAGCTGCTAGCGTGGGATCTACTCCGGCTGGTTGGCCGGGTGCCGGCGGCTGCCCTGGATGGGAGGGTTTCTTCAAGCCCGGGAGGTCCCGGTATAGTACCTGATTGCGCATGTACAAGGTCAGGCCGGGCTCCCCTCGAAAGGGGGTGCCGGGTGTGGCAAAGTGGACACCTCCCTCTACAATGGTGGGGTCGGTACCAGCAGCTCGGAGGGTATTCAGTAGGGGGGCGCAAGTGAGTGCCAGGTTGAGTGTGTCAAGGTAGGGGTAGATGATGTTCAAGGCGTGGATTGGACTCAGGCCCTTGCCTAGGAGTAAGGGCACCAATTGGAAGGGGATGAAGCAGGCCTTGAAGGGGGTGATGACTTCCATGTGAGGATCATCGCCTAGCACCATGGGGATCATGTGGGAATGGTGAGCATGCTTGATGACGTCAAGGTGGCGATCGAGGGACAGCACCAAGGTCTCGGGCGCCTGCTCGAGGAGGGCAGCATCCACTAGCACTAGCTCTCCTGCATCGCCTTCGATGTCGTCCAGGTAACCAAAGGCCTTGCCCTTGTTGGTACTTGGCGCGGTTAAGGGCCCCGGGTACTTCCGAAGGCCATGCACCAATCGGAGGCGCGCCTTTCCAAAGGTGTCGGTCAGGAATATTCCTAGGGCCCCCACAGGTTCTGGTTCGAAGAGGTCCAAGAGCCGGCCCAGGAGAATGGGGGTGGCTGTTTCCTCAGCGAAGTAGTCATAGATGGTTTGGTAGGCCAGGTCCCGGGCAGGTCCCACTCCAAGGGGACTGGGGGTGCTCTGGTAGTACTCCGTGTAGGTCAGCATGGTGCGGCTGATTCTACTAAGTCTAGGCTTGGAGGTGCCGATAGTGCGGATACGGGAGCGCGTGGGCCGGGTTAATTTATTGGAGGTGCAGACCGGTGACCAATTTGATTCGCGGACGCTTGGAGGTGCCGACGCTTGGAGAAGTCGACTGGACGCTTGGAGGTGCGGACTCTCGGAGAAGCCGGTATCTTAGGGAGAATCTGCAAGTTGGTTGGAGGACTGGGCAAGGAGGTGCGGATCTGTGACCAAGATCAGTCGACTGGACGTGACCAATTTGATTCGCGGACGCTTGGAGGTGCAGACTATCGAAGAAGTCGACTGGACGCTTGGAGGAGCGGGCTCGCAGAGAAGCCGGTATCTTAGGGAGAATCTGCGAGTTGATTGGAGGACTGGAGGTGTAAGGAGGTGCGGATCTGTAGACCAGAATCGATTCGACTGGACGCTTGGAGGAGTAGGCGCTTGGAGGAGTAGTCCGTACGGATACGTCGGTGCGAGGAGGAGGTGCGGATCTGTAGACCAAATTCGATTCAACTGGACTCGCGGAGTGAAAATCAACTGGAGTTGAAGTCGTCCGTATCTGCAGCTAGTAGGAGGGAATCCGCTTGGAGGTGCAAACCAGTAGCCAATCGATTGGTGCCGGGTTACGTCGGAGCCGCCGGTATCAAGGCCGGGTCTATTGTAAACAATCGGGTGCTGTTGGGGGCCGGGCCTGCTGTAAACAATAGGGAGCCGGTGATGGGTGAGTAGTATGGTTAGGGTGACTGCTGTACGGGTACACTAGGCAATACTAGGGGACCAGGACAGGTAGCCTGCTGTATGGTACACTAGGCCGGCTAGGGGACCAACAGATAGGCTTGTCGTACGGGTACAATAGGAGAACTATTGGACCAGGACGGGTTACCTATTTATTTACTTATTCTACTACTAATCGGTTTAGGAGCAAAAGAGTGAGCTGTGGGCTTGTATTCTGCTGGGGGAATCCTCTACAGGCTTGTTAGCGCTTAGCCTGTATTTGCAGAGATTTCGCTTGCAGAATTCGATGCTTGCAGATTCGCTTGCAGAATTTGATGCTTACAGAATTCCCAGTACAATGTACTGTACCTACGGGGAACGTTCTGTCGCACCGATGTTGCTGATTGCTGATACAGTGAGATCTTTCTCGAAGTACGTGCGCTGTATACTCAAGGTTGTTCCCCGGTCTGTACTTCACTACCATTCCCCTCATCCGGTTTGCTACATCAATTCCCAATATGCATTTGATGAGTCGTGATGAATGTATTCATGGCTTGGACCAGATACTTTTTGAGTCTTTACCTAATAAGTTAGTTTGTGCCCTGGAATTGCACCAAAAATACCCCCATGTTTGCCATTTGGAGAGTCAAACCACAACATTTTGGGCAATCTGTGTGACAAAGCTGTTCCCAATATGCATTTGATGAGTCATGATGAATGTATTCATGGCTTGGACCAGTATACTTTTTGAGTCATTATCCAATAAGTCAGTTTGTGCCCATGAATTGAACCAAAAATACCCCCATGTTTGCCACTAGGAGAGTGAAACCACAACATTTTGGGCATTCTGTGTGACAAAATTGCTCCCAATATGCATTTGATGAGTCATGATAAATGTATTCATGGCTTGGAACAGATACTTTTTGAGTCATTATCCAATAAGTCAGTTTGTGCCCAGGAATTGCACCAAAAATACCCCCATGTTTGCCACTTGGAGAGTAAAACCACATCATTTCCAGGATTCTGTGGGGCAAAGTTGTTCCCAATATGCATTTGATGAGTCATGATAAATGTATTCATGGCTTGGACTGGATACTTTTGGAGTCATTACCCCCTAAGTAAGTTTGTGCCCTGGAATTGCACCAAAAATACCCCCATGTTTGCCATTTGGAGAGTCAAACCACAACATTTTGGGCATTCTGTGTGACAAAGCTGTTCCCAATATGCATTTGATGAGTCGTGATGAATGTATTCATGGCTTGGACCAGATACTTTTTGAGTCTTTACCTAATAAGTTAGTTTGTGCCCTGGAATTGCACCAAAAATACCCCCATGTTTGCCATTTGGAGAGTCAAACCACAACATTTCCAGGATTCTGTGTGACAAAGTTGTTCCCAATATGAATTTGATGAGTTATGATGAATGTATTCATCGCTTGGACCAGATACTTTTTGAGTCTTTACCCAATAAGTTAGTTTGTGCCCTGGAATTGCACCAAAAATACCCTCATGTTGGCCATTTGGAGAGTCAAACCACAACATTTTGGGCATTCTGTGTGACAAAGTTGTTCCCAATATGCATTTGATGAGTCATGATAAATGTATTCATGGCTTGGACCAGGTACTTTTGGAGTCATTACCCAATAAGTTAGTTTGTGAACTGGAATTCAACCCAAAATACCCTCATGTTTGCTATTTGGAGAGTGAAACCACAACATTTCCAGTATTCTGTGTGACAAAGTTGTTCCCAATATACATTTGATGAGTCATGATAAATGTTTTCATGGCTTGCACCAGATACTTTTTGAGTCATTATTCAATAAGTCAGTTTGTGCCCAGGAATTGAACCAAAAATACCTTCATGCTAGTATGTATCTAGTACAACAAGCGTGTAGTAATCTATTCGCGTAGAAACCTACTCGGATTCAATACTAGTATGTATCTAGTACAAAAAGTGTGTAGTAATATACTCACGTAGAAACCTACGTGGATTCAATACTAGTATGTATCTATTACAAAAAGTACGGAGTAATCTACTCGTGTAGAAACCTACACGAATTCAATACTAGTATGTATCTAGTACAAAAAGTGTGTAGTAATCTATTCGTGTATAAACCTACGCGGTTTCAATACTAGTATTTATCTAGTACAACCAGCGTGTAGGAATCTACTTGTATAGAAACCTACTTTGATTCAATACTAGTGTGTATTTAGTACAAAAAGCGTGTAGAAATCTACTCGCGTAGAAATCTATGCCGATTCAATACTACTAGGAATTATCTAGTACAGAAAGTGTGTACGAATCTACAGGCATAGAAACCTACGCCGATTCAATACGAGTATGTATCTAGTACAAAAAGTGTGTACAAATCTACTTGCGTAGAAACCTACTCGGATTCAATACTAGTATGTATCTAGTATGAAAAGTGTGTAGAAATCTACGTACGTAGAAACCTACGCCGATTCAATACTAGTATGTATCTAGTATGAAAAGCGTGTACGAATCTACAGGCGTAGAAACCTACGCAGGTTAACTACTAGGAATTTTCTAGTAAGCGTGTATTAATCTACAGGCGTAGAAACCTACGCGGATTCAATACCAGGAATTCTTTAGTACAAAAAACGTGTAGAATTCTACACTAGTACAAAAAACATGTAGAATTCTACACAAGTTTAAGTATCCTCGTCGTATCGATCAATCGATCGATCGAAAATCGTACCTCGCGACAAAAAAAAATCTCTCTCACACAAACACACAGTAATTTTCTTTTCTACCTCGCGACAAAAAAAATCACTTTTTCTACCTTTCCTTTCATAATCTTACCCGGCTTATTTGAGTAGAGTTGCTAATTGGCACTCCGTCTGTGAACGTGGGATTCCACTTAATCCTGTTCAATGATCCCTTGATTGTTGATCAGCATTAGGCAGATTATCCGTGCTCGATTATTTCAGTCTGAAATAACAGCCTTGTACTGGAAAAAGAATTAGCTCGCATTGGACAAGAGGTGGTTTGCTGATAGATATTGTTTGAATTGGCCCGCAAACATATATGTCTTGAAAGCAATAAATCTCTATCCATTGCTTCTATATCAACAGGCACGAGGTACTGCTTTTCGTGACAGAGGGTAAGAAGGCTGCAAATCAACGGCAGCAGCAACAACAACAATTTCATCGGGACGATTGTCGGAACGTCGGAACAAGCAAAGGTAAGAATGAGAGAGATTGACAATGACTATAAGGGATACTGCCTCCGGCATTACTGATAATGTATTTCCTCCCTTCTGGTTTCTTCTTATTTTCATAGGAACGGATCGGAAGCAACTTGGAAGCAACCATCGAATCGGAAGCAACCATCGAGTCGGAAGCAACGGATCGGAAGCAGAATCGGATTCGGAAGCAACCATTGAATCGGACCGGATTGGAACAACCATCAAACCGCAACCCGTAATCATCGAACCACAACCGGTATCGGCAACGGCAACCGGCAACCATCGAACCGGCACCGGGAATCATCGAAACCGCAAACCATCAATTCCTCCCTGTAGGTGCGCAGAATTTTCCCTGTTGGTGATAATTATGAACCGATCGGCATGTACATTATATTATTCTGTTGTTATTATTTACTCTACTACATCAATAGATACTCACCCATTTTCTTAAATTATCATATCATATATCAGGATCGTCGACAACGGCAATGCCCCGCTCCTCCACCGGCACCCCACCTGAATCAGCAACACCAACGTCCTCGTGTTATATCGAGAACCGCTCAATTGCTCCGCGCAATGCCGAGCGATTTCAACCAAACAGCAATCTCTATCCCTTTTAACCCCCACGTCCTACAATACTGTGATTATTTCTCCAGCGCCGGCCTCTTGGACATTCCTTCCGCCGCACCTTCACGGATCATTCCGGCGCCACATCCTTCGACTGTCTTCTCCAACGGTTGATATTTCTTTGGTTTCCCCGACGAACATTCTTTTGACCCTTTCTTTGGCTCTTTTCTTTGGTTCATACTTCAGAACATTCCTTTGGTTATCTCTGCACCTCCGAGGATCGTTCCGCGATAATCCATCACTTGCTCTGCGCAGCGCCGAGCCATTCCAATCAAACAGCCGGCAACCGCAGTAACATCTACCCCGTTTACCTCCACGGCCCACACAATAACTCCTCTACAATTGCTTAGCGCAACGCCCTGCAATTGTGACCCAACCGACGATTATTTCTCCAACGAGCGTTCCTTTGGCTCTTTCTTTGGAACATTCCTTCTTCGGAACCTTCCTTTGGTCATCCCTTGAACACAACCGCCGCACCTTCGCTCGGTCCTTTCTTCGGTTCCTCCTTCGGAAGATACTTCAATATTTCGATTCCCGACCTACTGTGTCTACAGATCCTTCTACCAAGAATCTCCTTCTGTAATACACATCCAAGGCCGTTTCGTTCTCCCAACGACAACATTCAATACATCCATATCTTCCCCTCCGTCTCACTATCGACAACAACGGCAAACACCAACCGCTTGATTAGCTGAGCTACCACAATCGAGTCCCTTGATTCGATTATCCCTTGTCGTCGCAATCGTCGGCAACAAATTGTCGGCATCGAATCATTGGCATCAATCGAAGCAACCGGGAACCATCAAAGCAACCAGGGACGATCAATTGTCAGACAAGAATGGCACCCGGTGCAATGGGATTCAAAACAACAACAAAGCAATTGCCAGCAAAAGCAATCAAGCAAAAATCAAAGAGGAAACGTGGGAAGACTGAGAGAAAGAGAATGACTTCAAAATTTCTCCAAAACGCAGCACCGTCATCATCAACAATCCACCAGACTTACAAACACTTGTCGGAGATAAAACCTAACAAGACAGCAAAAGGGGACAGGAATCGAGATCCAAATGCAATTTTCAAACATGTCGAGGAAATAGCATTGAAAACAGTTAACAAAAATGGGTTTAAAGGAAAATTCATGGATATAAATTGGGGCCGGACAACAGTTGGAGAGAAGAAATATTCTTTGGCACAAGCTGTGTCTATTGACAGTTTCAAGACATTGGATAATACCGACGAGAAGTTTGTTCTAGCGCTTGCAGAATCAGAACCATCATTGAGAATCTTTGCAAAAGCTTCCACACAATTCGCAAAACAACGCTTGGGTACTCCCAAAAATATAGAAATCACAAGAACATTCGCTGGGCAGATTGTTGAATCAAAACCCAAAATAGGCCGAGGAACCAAATGTGACAGTGTAAACAGTGGATATGCTATTATTGGGATGAGATCAAATCAATTGAAATCAGGAAATGGTGTGTATGTTTTCAAAAACAATGTGGACTCAACAACAAAAGACAACCTTGAACAGAAAGCCCTACACATTGTGAAGGAAATGCAGCTTTGTTTAACTCCAATGTCCAAATTTGTCAACCTTGAAACGGCTGTGATGAATGAGGTTGTTAATCGTACAACGCTGAATGCAATTGGCCATCACGCAACAGCCTTTTCTATTGGAAAGGATTATCACTCAAAATGCCATACCGATGCCGATATGTTCTATACAAGGCTGACAGTTATTGCTCCAAAACATGTAAGTGATGAAGAGGTGATTTATTACTTTGTCTTCCCCACGTATGGAGTGAAAGTTCCATTGAGGTCAGGCAATACTCTATTGTTCAATCCTTAAGTATTACATAGCTGTTCAAATCTGAAATACAATGGCTGTTATATTATGAGCGCCTATGTATCTCGCAAAACTGTGCTAACAGCTAATCCTCTATAATAATATTAAACAATAATTTAAAGATAGCCGTTACATTCACCCTTGCTACTCAATCGGAACTGCTATCAGAACTATTGCTCTCTGAACTGGATACATAATCACTGGATTCTTTATCATTCAATGCCATCTCAAACGGTTCCAACTGGATGTCATCCTGTAGTGTGCATGCAGTTGTACAAACATTCGTAAGATGGTGGTGTAGCAGCATTTTTGCTTTCAAAGAAATCGAGCCACGATATACGATTCGATATCACTAGCCAATCACAGCAATTGGCTATGCAGCCATCTTTTCCTTGCTCTGGGACAACTGCCAGCTCAGAATGGATAATGTCGACATGAAATAGGTAGAGAGAATTCATGAGACGCCCACGTTTGACAAATTCAGAAGCTGTTTTCTTAGGCACATCTTGAAACCGACGAGCCACAGCATACATTCCGTTTGTATCAATTGGATAGCCACCAATACTACTGTATGGCTGCTTCAAACTCTGTACAGTTTAAAAAGCATAGCAGATGGCACGGTATGAGCTTTGGATTGTTATTCAAATCAAAGTCCAATTTCATCAAACACCAATCCATCCATACGGAGTTGAGCAGAGAACTATCCGATCTATATGAAGGATGCGAGCGAAATATAAAATTAGACCCACAAGCAACATCAAAACGATTGTGCTCTGTAACTCCACAAATGTGTGAAGGATTCTCCAATAAAGGTAGCACAGAATCACAAACAAAGTCAAGTATGTCAGAAGGAAAAAATGGTTTGGTTTTGTTCGTAGAACGAAGCCACTTCATTGTTGATTCCCCATTCTCGGTTCTCATTATTTGAAAATGAGAACCGCCACCATCAGGGCGCTCAATTGGAGGAGGGTCAGGCGGATTCAAGTTGTAGTGATATGTTGCCTGGCTTAGCATCATTTTCTCTGACTTTTGCTTGGCCGTTTGACCAATTAGTGATGCAGCATTACCTTGCGTGTTCTTGGAAGGAGCTTTAATCTCAGTTTTGTGGTGAGACTCATTGGGAGCACTATCCCAGCCTGCAGGGCTTCCCCATAAAGAGATATAATCTGGTAGGTGAAAGTACAGGTGATTCTTGATTAGTTTTGTTCCCATCCCTTTCCTGTGACATGTTGAGTTTATACAATTAATAAAGTGAACGATTGTTTTTGGGAGATTCTTTAAGGAAACATTTTTCATTCGACCGTGTTTAAGAAATTCTTCCATTGATAGAATGAGCTGAATTACCTCTATCTGTTTCTTTACAAAATGATGGTCGCCAATAATGTCAGATCCATGTTTGGAAACCATAGCGATCAGGAGAGAAATAAGCATTCCAGAGAAATCATGCCCTTCTTTCTTTGTGGTTGATAAAAGCTGAGTCCCAAATTTGGTGCGAGGAAAATCTCTATCAGACTGGCGTGATAACAAACCACCGTACCGTTGTGCTATAATGGCCAATACTGTTAGCAACAGCCACGCCGTGATTCAAATTGGGGGCATAAACACATGGAACACTTCCGCGGAGCAACAATTCAATTGACTCAACGGCCCGTTTGGCAGTGCCAAGCTGGTGCATGTGCAAACATTCACCGGGAGTTGCAAAATGAATGTTGTTCTGATTAGTACCAAAGCATAAATCATGAAATACATTCCTTATGTTGTGATGAGAGTTGTTTTTGAAGTTCTTATTGATATCGTTTAGATCTGTGCCGGGAAAACAATGGAAATCAACAGGTGACCACTTCTTTGTTGCAGGTTGAACAGAAGGAATGTTTATGTTCAGGAGAATAACAGTTGCAGTGACGGCACATCCGCATGACACCCTTATTGAAGGAGCCGTATTTTCCACACAATTTATCGTGAAGTTCTGTGTCGCCAATAACATAGGCAATGGCAAATTTCATTTTTACCCTCCACTGTTGATTTGCGTACGGAAGATAATTCCATTCGATACCACCGTCTTTGTTACACGCGGCTTTGAAGGAACGAAACGCTACTTCCAAACCATTGTGAAGATTCTGAATTTTTTCCTTCAAAGTGGCAGGACGAGAGTGTCTGGTTGACTCCCATTCAGGGTCGGGATGAAAGTAAATAGTTGTCCATGCTTCAGGTCGAGAACGGGTCTCCACATTAAAGATACCGAGTGTCATGTTCAACGGTGTTAACGTAAGTCGTCCGTGCGCATCCAAAGAGATGCCATCCATGTAAAATATAATAGGAACAAGAATTTCTTGCGAATTGGGATTGCAAATTTCTTTCCAAGAAGATTTCCACCACGAGCCGTGATGCAATTCTGAGATTACAGAATGAGGATTCAACTCAGGATTATTGTCGGGAGATAGAGGGGTGGAATAGTCGGGAAATGAGAGGTTTTCTTCTATCATTAGCTGCTGGTCAGAAAGAAGAGAATAAATGACATCCTTAAAAGAACGGACATACACCTGAGTGGGCTTATTATCAGGTAACCAATTCAGTATATGAGGATGAAATTTCATATCAGAGAGACCCAGATTGGATTGGAGATTGTCAAAAATTGCTTTCCGAGATCTAATTTTGGCATCGCAAAAATCAAAACCCGGTCTGATTTGACTTTTCTTTGCCCACTGGAAAATTGATTTGAATGTGTTCAGTGGCAATTTATGTCTGGCCATTAAATTCATGAGTTCCAATTCTGCAAGAAGATGATGGGGCGGCGGTAGTTTTGTGTGGCTTTGAAATGCATCCTCTCTTTCGTTCAGATTAATGATTTCATGAAAAGATGGTGGTGGAGGGGCTGGCTGAGCAGTAGCGGCGTTAACATCAGAACCATTAGTGTGATCTTCTTTGTTGTCTCCACAATCTATGTTGTTGGTAGAATTGTTGTCGTTATTTTCATTTACGTCATCGTCATTGTCATCCTCGTCATCGGAATAGTTGATATCATTATTCAGGGGGAATGCATCTTCATCTTGAACAGCAGAAACAGCCATGTAAGATTCAATGGCGTTCCGATCCATTGGCGGTAAAAAGACATCATGTACAATCTGTTGGTTTAGAACAGAATGAAGATCCGTGGCTGATTGACTTGTGACGGTGTGGTGCTGGGAGAGATGGGAAGGGGGGACAGATGAGCCGTTTTGTGTCATAGTCATCCCAAAATCTGACGGAGAATGTTGAACAGACGGCAAGGTAGGCTGCACTTTGATAGAGGTGGAGAAGTTATAGATCTTTCGTTTAATTAGACCCTGACTATGGTAAAGATCGCGGCACTCATCAAGACAATAAAGATGTCTTCTTAGGCCACGAGAGACGTATTTCAAAGTACCCTGCTTGTTTGCCGTGGATTTATATCCTAAAAACTTGGAGTTTTTGCCATTCTGCGCGCAACAACGGCAGTAGAATAAAAGAGGGGTTTTGATAACAGGAGGAGGCATGATGTTGCGGAGTTGTTTGAAGGAAAATATCAGTAGAATGGGTCGAAAGGACGTAGGTCGGAAAGATGAATCGTTGAAAGGAAAAAATTAAATGTATTATTTTGTGTGTGATGTGTTTTCTTGTACGGTAGATTTCCTTACTACCATACTTCGATTGCAAAAATGGTCCGTAAAGTAAATGCATTACTACTTAGTGATGATTGCGACATTCCTCGTACAATATGTTTAGTAGTGCACAGTACAGTCAACAGAAAAGTTGAGAAGATAAAAATAGTCATTCGTGCATAAGTTGTACACAAAATAGTGCTGGACACGAAAAGAATATGATATCCTTAACCCTAAAATAGCTATTTTATTTGAGGAGTGACGAGATATTGTCTCGAAAGTAAAGGTGTGCGACGCGCGAGGTTTTTTAGTAGACACGCGACCTAAAAAGATAGGAAATTTTAAAAATAGGGTCGAGAATTTTAAAAATACTGCGCGATAGCCCGCGGGGGGTAGAGAAACAGTTCTCGGACGAAGTAATAAACGGGGCGCAAGCAGGGAATAGGACCACAATTATTTCATACATATGTTCCGGTGAATATCAATCAATACTTAGAGCACTGAACGTAGGTACACACTATGGGGATCGGCGTTACAGCGGCGATCGATACCTCACAAAAAGAGGCTACAAATGAACAATCGGAAGATTAATATGATGGTCCGGAAACAATCCAATCATAATCTTATCAATAACTCTTTCCAACAACGTAAAAGTATCAGATAAAATAACAAGTAATAACTACAGACCGATCCTTGGTCCTATTAAATTCTAGTCTATGATTCCATTCAATGATTCAATGCTAAGATTCAATTCAATCATCCAATTCTATTATTTTAGTCTACAATTCAATTCTGTGACTCAAGTCTATGATTCAAGTCTATGATTCGAGTATATGATTCGAGTCTATGATTCAAGTCTATGACTCAATTCTAGAATTCAATTCTAGGATTCAATTCTATATTTGAATTCAATCATTCACTTCAATCATTCACTTCAATCATTTACTTCAAGCATTAAATTCTATAATTCAATTCCATGTATTAAATTCCTTTCGTGACCAGAAGTACCAAAGCTACCAAAGGGTAGATTTCCTATTCGTACGAATCAATGAGTCCCGTATCCATCTAAGTGATCGATTCCCACGGCATATCGATTCCCACGGCGCATCGATTCCCATCGCGCATCAACGGTGAGCAATCCCTGTCTTACGATATTGCCATTGTTCTTCGGTGAGCAAACTCTGATTTCATAAAATATCACACGAGCTACGGGAGCAATTCCTGACCTTAATGATAAACATATCATGGAGTCTTCCTAACGGAACAAGAGAAGAAAACCGTTGGCGTGTGATTCTCACACAATACATATACATGCATACAAATATATATGGTCAACGACTAATACATGTACGGAAATAATCAGCGAGTAATCTCAGCACTACGCAACAGCAGTTGCAACGTATTCATCTCAATAAAAGAGATATCTTGCATTTCGGCAAGATTTCACTTTATCTCATACTTTTAACATTCAACTGATTTAAATCCCAAAATTCACACTAGTTGCTATCAACTACTTGTAATCTACATACTAAGGTCTGTCTCGCTGCAATCTGAATAAGTCACAGCAAGAAGAGATCTGGCGTCTCCCTAGCTTTGCCTGTAGTCCGATTATCCGTTGCGAAAGTATCCAACCACATTTATCACGCGTAGAGTACAATTGTTCGTCTACTAACACACTAACGCAGCGTTGCTGTTCCTCAGAAGCCTTTGAATCAGTCTCTCAACGAATCGGATTCAGAAGGAAAATAATAGATTAACAGTCGCAAGCTCTAAGAAGGCTTGCACACAAAGAGGAACAAGAACGTACCTGAGTTCAATCTCTACGCTGGCATATGCCAGTCGCACACCGTACACGAAGTAGTTCTCGTTCCCAGTCACCGCGCAATTCTCTCGGAGGATCGGAACCGTCACTGATGCCGAACATACCGTCGATGGCCGGCGGCGAAGAAAAGAATGACGCAGAAGTCGCTGCGATCAATCACTTCCCCAGTTTCGATGCTGCTATGAAGAAGATACTCGTATCCCTACTCAGCATAACAAGTGAAGACGGTAGTAAACTGTGTTTAGCCCTCAAGGAAGGCGGATTGTGCAAGTGGAATGCATTCCTCGGCGCGCTCATCGAACCGGATTTTGCACGCGAGCTTACCTATACTGATGGAGGGCTACCAATGAATATCCCTCGATCCGTTCAAAGGAGCGTAGAAGCACTTGCGGATTACGCTATCGATCTACAAGAAGACGATGGCGCTCTAGCAGAAGACTTGAGAACCTGGAAGGATGTGAAATCATATACATATAAGGAATTCGAGACTTTCCGCGAAGAGCGTGCCCAACGCATGCGCAATGAATCCGCTCTGAACCCCCCACCTCCTCCAGCGGGGAGTAGCAAAAAGTCCCCTCAGCAGGTAAAGTACGAATCTTGGTGTCGAAAAGCACGGGATGAAAAGTCCTTTACACCCCTCACGAATGACTCAAGATTCGAACACTGGCTCGTTGGCTTCAAGGCTAAACTCGAGGCATACGACATCGACACCGAGACATTCCTCGATGAAACTTGGCCCCCAGCCACGCTTGTGGGTTACACCCGTGATCTCTTTGTCAAACAATGTGCCTTCTTCTGGGTACTAATGTTGGAAGTCTTCAAAAGTGACCTTTCTGCGTCGTGTGTACACAGCCATTCTACCACTCGTGATGGACGCAAGGCCTACTTCGATTTCGTAAACCTTCATAGCAAATCAAAAGCAAAGGTATACGACAACTCGACTCAGCTACAAGCGTTGCTCAAGTTGAACCTCAACAATTGGAAGGAATCCAAAGTGAAATTCATCACACATTGGTTTGATGAATTAAATCACCTCAACAAGCTTCGTCCTCCCAACAAGCCCCTTGAGTACCATACTGTTAAATCAGCATTGTGTCAGGCATGCTATTCCAGCTTCCAGCTAAGCGAACAGTTTGCCAAAGTCAAGGATCCAGGTGGGACGAATAGCACCGTAACGGATGCGGTTGCCGAAGCCGCTGCTATCCACGATCTTAAAATCACGCTTTTACTCGAAGCAACTCGACTTGATTCCCAGTCCGCGATGTCTGCTCCTCGGTCGACCGTACGTGCACACGTTCATGATTTTTCTTCTGAATCGAGCCAAAACCATGATGACTATGCTCTCCCCATCGAATTTGAAGGAGACTATCAAGATTATGCTGTGTTTAAGGCTGGACGTACCCCTGACCCTACCACAAGATTGCCTACAAACATATGGAAGGCCTTGTCACGACAGGACATGAAGAGTTGGCTCAGTTTTTCTCCGGAAGGCAAGAAAATTGTGGTCGCCTCATTGCGACACGACTTACTTAACACGGACCAACCTGACCCCAACAGTGTCAAACCCATTACACGGAAGGCATACCAACATGAACACTCGGTATCATTTCGAGAAGACGATACTTCGACCAAAGATGAGCATGCCAATTCCGCAGCAGACCTTCACCCTGCTGTAGAGAATGATCGTAGAGGTGTTTTCCATGCATCCCTAGGTGTATACAAATCAACGACCTCTTCGTCTAAGGACCAGCGACCTCTCAAGTCTTCCGTGTCACCCGCGCATCCCGCTCGATTCCTTTCAGACAACCCTGACATTCAGTACAAAAAGGACGGTGACACCCAAATACCTGTGGGAACACCATCGTATTCCGCCAATTTTCACCAGTGGTATACTCCCGAGGATGATCTTACCTTTCCTAACGATGGTCCAGTAACGTCATACACATACCGTATACACAAAACTACGGTTACTAGCCCTGGTTTTGCCATGGTCGATCGCGGCGCAAATGGCTGCATCATCGGTAATGATGCGTGTCTCATCTCCAAGGATATCCCACCACGATATGTTAACGTCACCGGCATTAACAATCATCAGGTACAAAATATTCCCATTGCTACATGCGGAGCATATTCCATGTCGAACAGAGGCCCCGTCATTCTCATTTTCAATGAATGTGCCTATACAGGACGACACCCTTCTATATTGTCATCCGGCCAGATGGAAGCATATTTTTCCACTGTCGACGACACGTCCATCAAAGCAGGCGGAGGACAGGTCATCACCACCTCCGATGGCTATGCACTGCCTCTCAGCATACGACACGGTTTACCATACCTTGCGATGCGAAAGTATACGACTGTTGAATTTGACACGCTACCACATGTTATCATGACATCCGATAAACATTGGGACCCATCTGTTCTTGATACCACGATCAGTGCGAAGGATGAACAATTTCTCCAGAAATATCCTCCCCAAGCACAGCAACTCCCTTATGCCGATTACGACGAATATGGGAACCCACGCTGTCTTGAAGGATTAGATATCTCTGTTTCTCCCGGGTCCTCCACGGTCACGTCCCTCAGCTCGTATTCCAGCCATTCCACTCGATCTCCCTTTCTTCCTATTGATGATCATAGGGCCAACGATCGCTCCTTTTGGCTTACTTCCACCGACTACGCTCATCAAGAACGTCTCGCATGCTGCGCGCTACCCGCAGTCTCTGGAACAGTCACTGCGTTTCCGACAGATTGCACTGCCAGTGACACTACACGCATTGCAGCTACGCCCCGCGAAAGATACCCCAACGAACATGACTTCTTATCCCTGAAACCTTTCTTTTGTTGGGTTTCCACCGATCGCATCAAAGCTACGTTTGAAAACTCAACCCAATACGGTTCGTTAGCGGTTAGCCCTGATGGAAACATTTTCAAACGGTTTCATTCCCCTCAACCGGCCATGAACGTTCGCCCCTTCAATGACGATGTCATGTCCGATGCTGTCTATTCAGATGTCCCAGCAATTGATGGTGGCTCCAAGATTGCTCAGATCTTCTTTGGCCGCAAATCACATATTATCCACGTTGAGGAAATGCGTACCACCGGCGATTTCCTATCCTGCTTTCAGAACTTTGTTCGAAAATGGGGCAGGCCCATTCGCCTCCTTTGCGACCACGGTAACTATCAATCCAGTAAGAAGGTCATCGATTACCTCAAAATGTTATGGATTGGACTCTGGCAAAGTGAACCGTATCACCAACACCAGAATCAATTCGAACGACGATACCAAACGTTCAAACGCATTGTCAATCGCGTCATGGATCGTACCGGCACACCACCACACCTGTGGCTACTGTGCATGACATACGTCGCGGGTCTCCTCAATGTTGTTTCTGATCCTACGCTGTCCGATAAACAACCGATCTTCATTGCCACGGGTACACTTGGCGACATCAGCGCATACACCAGTTTCTTCTGGTTTGAACCTGTGTATTTCAAAACCAATGACTCTCCTTTCGGTACCAAGTCTACCAAACACCTAGGTCATTTCGTCGGCATTGCCGAACATGTTGGCAATGGACTCTGCTTTCGAATCTGGGATCCAGTTACCAACAAGTTACTTGACCGGTCCGGTGTTCGATCTGCTCTTACACCTGAGTCACGTAACAAACGCGCGGGCCTATTTACTGATGATGGTTTCATCAAATGGCGTAACGCAAAGGATTCCTTACCCCGTTTATACGCCACTGGAGAAGCTCCAGCATTCAAACATGGGGAGCATACCACTCAGATAAAACTCATTCACGAGTCTACAAAACCAAACAGCTCAGTTCCCCCCAGCGTTTCACCCGCTGATTCTGACACCGCCGATGACACCGTTCCATCTACACCCAACAAACAACCAGATACTACGCCCCACGCATCTGGCACTCAACCAATTCTTCAACCACCCTCCCACCCCTCGTTACCGAGCTTTCTTTATAAGAAGGTCGATGACAGCCCAAGCTGGTCACCTTCTCCACTCCCTAACAACTATGGGGAGAGTCTTGATGGTCCTCCTACGACACACATCTTCAGCAAGACATCCGACGGCGTTCTCCTTACTGAAGATGATTTTGACCCACCGGAAATAGCATACTTTGATGTTAGTGACGTCGCAACTCCACACACCAACCCCGCTACTCCTTCCGTAGACCCATCACAGGTAGTTGTTACCGACGAAGAAGGTAACGCACAGTTTGACGATGACGGTAAACCCATTACCATCCCTACGATCCCGATTGCCGATTTACAAGGACGTTCCTTCCTTGTAACCACTCCAGATGGCACTCGGAAACGCCTTACCATCGTCGATGTTGAAGACAGTCTTGAACGCAACAAAGACTTCATCAAGTTCAAGTGCAAACACTCCGATGACGAACTCGATGATATCATTGCATATAATGATGTCATGAATTACATACACCGTGATTCAACACAAGAAGACGGCAAACTCTGGTCGTTTCGCCGCATCCTAGGACACCAAGGTCCACTGGATAACAAGCATCCTCAATACAAAGGTTCCAAGTATAACCTTTGGATTGAATGGGAGAATATGGAACGCACATATGAACCCCTGGCCAACATTGCGGCTGATGACCCTGTCACCGTTGCAAAATATGGGAAAGACAACAACTTGCTTGACCTCCCGGGTTGGAAACGCCTCAAGCGAATCACCAACCTAGCGCGACGAACCAAGAAACTTGATCGACTCGTGCACCAAGCCAAACTACGTTCTTTCCGTACAACTCCGCAGTATCAATATGGATTCAAAGTGCCTCGTAACCACGAAGAAGCCCTCCGATTTGATCAAGCCAACGGAAACACCAAATGGGAAGATGCCACCACTCTGGAAATGGCACAACTCAATGAGTACAATACATTCATTGATAAAGGCGTGTACAAGACGAGCTCCATTCCCCCGGGATTCCAACAGATCAAGGTACACATGATATACGCTGTCAAGCACCACGGAAGACACAAGGCCCGCCTCGTTGCTAACGGTAATCTCACTGAGGCCCCTATCCACAGTGTTTACGCAGGCGTCGTATCTCTCCGCGGCCTACGTATGTGCCTATTCCTAGCTGAACTCAACGACCTAGAAGCATGGGGCACCGACATAGGTAACGCCTACTTAGAAGCAGTCACCTGCGAGAAAGTATGCATCAAGGCAGGTCCCGAATTCGGATCGCTGGAGGGTCACCTGCTGATCATTTACAAAGCCCTATACGGTCTCAGGTCTTCAGGCAAGTGCTTTGGAGACTTACTCGCGGCTTGTCTCATTGAACTCGGCTTCGAAAGATCCCGCGCAGAACCGGAAATATTCCTCAAACCCGGAACGAACAAGCATGGTGAACGTGTATATGAGCTTATATGCACATATGTCGATGACTTATGTCTCTGCATGGCAGATCCCAATTCCTTCTTGAAGATATTGCAATCGTCACCATATAACTTCAAACTGAAGGGATCCGGACCTATGAACTTTCACTTAGGTTGTGGATTTGAGCGCGACGAACATGGTGTTCTATGCATGAATCCCATAAAGTTCATCGAAAAGATGGAAGCTTCTTACGAACAAATGTTCGGATGCAAACCTAGCACTAGGTTCCAATCACCCATTGCGGAGAACGATCATCCTGAATTGGACTCCTCAGCCTTTCTCGAAGAAACCGGCATACAGAAATACCAAAGTATGATCGGTTCACTACAATGGATCATCGCTATTGGCCGTTTTGATGTACAAACAGCCGTGATGACGCTCTCAAGTTTCAGAGCTCAGCCACGAGATGGGCATCTCGAACGTGCAAAACGTATCTATGGATATATCTCCAAGTTTAGACATTTTAAAATCAGATTCCGCGTGGAACCACCCGATTTTATATTGACTAAACCCGACACCATCGATTGGTCCAACACCGTCTATGGGGAGCATTCTGAAGAGCTACCCGACGACGCTCCTGCACCGCTTGGAAAGACAGTAGTGTTGACACATTTCTATGATGCCAACCTCATGCATGATATTCTCAGTGGTAAGGCAGTAACCGGTATTCTTCATTTCGCGAACAAGACTCCCATGATGTGGTTCTCGAAAAAGCAGTCTACTACGGAGACAGCCACCTTTGGAGCCGAATTTGTTGCAGGAAGGACTTGCATCGAACAGATCGTCGATTTACGCCACTCATTCCGATACTTAGGAACACGAGTCCATGATGTCTCATACTCTTGGGGTGACAACAAAAAGATGATCCAAACGTCAACCTTCCCTTACGCAAGGTTGCACAAGCGTCATAATATTCTGTCGTTTCACTACGTACGAAGCATGATAGCGAGAGGTTTCATTTTAATGATGCACATCCCAGGTAAGGATAACTGTGCAGACATTCTCACCAAGCATTGGAGTCACTCAGTTGTGTATCCACTGCTCAGGCCCATCTTCCACTTCTGTGGTAATACCGGCGACCTTCTTCAGGATGATGGAAGCATCATGTAGAGCGTGATGACCCTTCACAAGGAGACATGGGGAGTATTAAATTCCTTTCGTGACCAGAAGTACCAAAGCTACCAAAGGGTAGATTTCCTATTCGTACGAATCAATGAGTCCCGTATCCATCTAAGTGATCGATTCCCACGGCATATCGATTCCCACGGCGCATCGATTCCCATCGCGCATCAACGGTGAGCAATCCCTGTCTTACGATATTGCCATTGTTCTTCGGTGAGCAAACTCTGATTTCATAAAATATCACACGAGCTACGGGAGCAATTCCTGACCTTAATGATAAACATATCATGGAGTCTTCCTAACGGAACAAGAGAAGAAAACCGTTGGCGTGTGATTCTCACACAATACATATACATGCATACAAATATATATGGTCAACGACTAATACATGTACGGAAATAATCAGCGAGTAATCTCAGCACTACGCAACAGCAGTTGCAACGTATTCATCTCAATAAAAGAGATATCTTGCATTTCGGCAAGATTTCACTTTATCTCATACTTTTAACATTCAACTGATTTAAATCCCAAAATTCACACTAGTTGCTATCAACTACTTGTAATCTACATACTAAGGTCTGTCTCGCTGCAATCTGAATAAGTCACAGCAAGAAGAGATCTGGCGTCTCCCTAGCTTTGCCTGTAGTCCGATTATCCGTTGCGAAAGTATCCAACCACATTTATCACGCGTAGAGTACAATCGTTCGTCTACTAACACACTAACGCAGCATTGCTGTTCCTCAGAAGCCTTTGAATCAGTCTCTCAACGAATCGGATTCAGAAGGAAAATAATACCATGATTTCACATTCCCTCAGTCATGAGTGAATGACATCGTTCTCGATCATCTGTCATTATTCAATCGTATTCGAACATCAAATAGAACCTTCTCCTTGAAGTTTCATCCAAATTCCGATTATCAAAGAACCCAGTTCTTTTCCAACCGTATCACTGAACTAGCTGGGAAGCTTCTCAAAGTATCTCGAAGTCATAGTAGACACTAAAACTCAATATCACACAATTTCATACACAGCGTAGTTCAGCAATTGAATCATAGACTTGGATTGAAGAATTGAATGATAGATTTGAGTCATGGAATGGAATTGTTGACTTGAGTCATCAAAATGAATCATATAATTGACTAATAGACGTGACTCATAGACTTGATTGAAAATTGAATCATAGAATTGAATCATAGACTTCTATAATGGAATTGAATCATGGTTTTAAATCATGAATCATGGAATTGAATCATAGACTGAGGTTCTTTAGTAAACACGTGAGCTCAGGAGGCAGGGAATTTTGAAAATAAGGTAATTGAATCATAGAATTGAATCATTGACTTGTATCATGGAATTGAGTCAAAGAATTGAAACATGGAATTGAATCATGGAATTGTATCCTAGAATTGAAACACAGACTTGAATCATGGAATTGAAGCATAGACTTAAAGTACTGCATTGAAGCATAGAGTTTAATCTTAGACTTGAGTCATAGTCTTGAATCATAGAATTAAATCATACTAGAATCATTGATTTGAATCATAGAATGGAATCATAGAATGGAATCATAGAATGGAATCATAGGATTGAATCATAGGATTGAATTGTAGAATTGAATCATTGTATTGAATAACAGACTAGATTAATAGAATTGAATCATCGAATTGAATCGTAGAATTAAATCATAGAAATAAATCATAGTATTGAATCATAGAATTGAATGTTAGAGTTGAATCATAGAAATCACAGAATTCAATCTCTGGCTTGTTGTTGAACCATAGAACTGTATATTAATTTTGAATCACAGACTAGAATCATTTATTCAATTCATAGTTTTGAATCATAGGATAGAATAATAGAATGGAATCATAGGATTGAATTATACGAATAATTCATAGACTAGAATTTTATAATTGGATCACAGATCATAGAATTAAATCTTAGACTTGAATCATAGATAAGAATGCTAGACTTGAATTTTAGACTTGAATCATAGATTAGAATCATTGATTTGAATTGCAGAATTGAATTATAGAATTGAATCATTGAGTTGAATTATCCACTAGAATCATTGATTTGATTCATAGATTTCAAACGTGAAATTGAATCATTGAATTGAATCATTGAATTGAATCATTGAATTGAATCATTGAATGGAATCATTGAATGGAATCATATAATGCGATCATAGAGTGCGTCTGCAAATTACAGGCTAAGCGCTAACAAGCCTGTAGAGGATTCCCCCAGCAGAATACAAGCCCACAGCTCACTCTTTTGCTCCTAAATGATTAGTAGTAGAATAAATAAATAGCCCGCCACGCCCGCCCGCAGAAAAGGCTTAACAGCCATAGGCTTAACCGCCCAAGCTGTTAAGCCCGGCTGTACGCCGGTGTGTGTGGGCAAAGCAAACTAAGAGACCGGCCTCTGGGCAATACCACCAGAGTTCCGGATCCCCCTCTAGCACTGCTTAACCCACCAACACAGCAATGAACTACAAGCATTTCACATCCAGTACTACAAGTAGGTTAGCTACTGAAGCTATCACAAACGTAGTGAGTGATAGTTGTTGGTTGAACGTTAAACACTAACCCTAAGAGTTGACAACGTAACCTTGTAGACGGAGTTTATGGGGGGTTTGGGGGGGGGGGGGGGAAATATCTAGAAATATTTTTAAAATCTGTTTTTAACAAGTAGCCTTGGTACAAACGCTACTGACTAAAAACATTTAAAACAGAATTGAAATAATTATTTACGGAAATCAGACGCTTTGTCTAAATGAAAAGAATTCACCGCGTATGTTTGTACTAAGAGAGCGCATGTACGAAGAGTCATGAAAGGCAAATAACCTTATTCGTAAGGTTATTTAACCTGAGTGAATAATCGTCGGCGCCTCGATCATGTGGATTGACTCTTTACCAGATTTCCCCATCAGCTCACTCTTTGAAGAATTAACAACTCTAAAAACACTATCATGCCCTAAATTTACGTACACCCTAGTACTAATTCTAAATGATAAGATACGATTTTACGTGTGATATTCCAATTACGGTAAAAGACTGACCCAAGATGGCCGGTTCCCTTTTACATGTGTTTTGCATCTTATTGTGGCAAATTACACGGTAATATGCCAATAATCGATATGACGATAACGAGAGTAATTAACCTATCGTTCGATTCGATCGTTTGATCGATCGTGTACAATGATTATTCTTACAATTCTTTTTGTTTTATTACTGTAACAACGCGTTACCGCATTCGTTACGACACGGTTTCTTTAGTTTATCAGACCCAGCATCCTACAATGCTGAGGGACGGCGTTTCCCACCGAGAAACACAGTTGAGCTCGAAGACAAAAGAATCCGGACTAGCCTGATCAGCAACCGGCATCAACCCTCAAGGATGTAAAAGAGGCAGTTGCTTGTGGAGCCCTGGAACAGACCAACACCAGGGCGGTCTCCCTGAAAGAAGAGACCAAAGACCCGAACCAAGATGGTAGGCTCCATCGGGTTTCGAGATCCAGCAAACAAGCAAGGGAAAAGGGCTGAACGATTCATCCAAAAGAATCGCCCAGGTTGGCATCAGCTGAAAGGAATCAATATCCAAGAACACTGATCTTTCACTGAAAACAAGAACGATGTGAGCCAGAAGATTGAGCCTCAAGTATTCTGATGATGGTGAAACAGATTGGATCAAACAGATTGCAAGCATCTGCTCGCAAGAAAATCCAAAGATATGGAAATGAGAACACTGAATCCTGAAGATCCAAAAGAAAAGAGAACACTGAATTCTCAGGAAACAAGATGATGAAACATTCATTGATCGTTCACCGCAGAAATACAGAATGAGCAAATCCTGAGACTGGATAGAAAAGCTCACAATCTTAAATTGCGACAAACAGCAAAAAGCTCACACAAACACAAGTACAACGAAAACTGGAACGAAAACTCGATCCGAAATAATCAGAACAAAAACTCGATCCGAATAATCAGAACGAAAACTCGGTCCGAATAATCAAATACTCAAACAGATAAGCAAATCACACAGCAGTCACCAACATTGAACCAACCATCTCACATCCAATCCTTCGATTTGATTACACTCTCTTCTCCATATACCACCTTCGATTAAATCTCGATCGCAACAACTTTCCTCGGACATTTCGATCCACATCAGTCTCCATCATGGCTCCAGCAAAAAGAAAAACAAGAACAAAAGCAAAGCCAAAAGATGATGATGACTATGACCCCAGCAATGATGAGGAATCGAAAATGGATGTGGGACAGAATCCACCAGATTTCGATAGCGACGATCAGAGTCAGAAGGACATGGATTTAGAAAATGAGGAGGACAAATTTGATGAGGAAAGGATCATGCAGTGTAATGGAAAAGGCTAGTGACTGATCCAGAAAAGAACTCAACTATGAAGAGAATCATCGACCAAGAAGTAATGAAAAGGATCAGAGCATTACAAGAAGCTGCAGAAAGGGGTAGGAATCCAGATGATGTTAATAGCAGTGAAGAAAGCAGCGGCGAGGATAGTGAAAACCAACGAGATGACAACTCAAGGACTGAACGGTACGACAGGAGGTCATCCCAACTCAAAATAACAATCAGGGGATTCAACAATGGAAGGTTACTGGATCCAGAACAGCTTGCTTTCAGAATGGAACATTCACAAAAATTACTCCGTGATACTATTCTTTGTTTGCACCGCCCAACATACCGGTAGGATGGCAATGACATAGAACATAGAATGCCATTAATTCAAGTGTCATGTATACAATTACTAAGAAGTAATGCGTTGACAAACCGTATTACACCCAACTCCTTGTGATGATGCTGGTGCTGGTGCTGGTGGTGCTGATACTAAGAATGCTGCTACCATTCCGCCGTGTGACAACAATATGATGGCAATCAACTCAAGAAGCCAGTAGTGGTGACTCTTCTGTGTCTGTTGCTGGTTCTCCACCTCCGTTACATTACATGTATTTAAAAAAACCTTTGGTGATAGTCTCCAGCCACTTCAAATTACTTCGTATACCCATACTGGTTGGCGTCTCTTCCTTCCTTCTAGCTCGCAGATTTTATGTTTGATAGCCTTCTTGTTGTTGTTGGAGTAATGTTGGAGCCTTGAGGATCCATACCAACAACTCGATCTATCGGAGCTTTCTATTTTCATCCCAATCTTCGTCTCCGATGGAGGCTAAAGGAAGGCAGGGGCAGTGAAGGTCGTGCAGTACTACGTATCGGTACCGGTACAGTAGAAGCGACGTCTCAATTGAACTCCAGTAAATTATTTAGAATCACAACACGGACAAAAATTTGGAATGGATCTCCACTCGATGCATACAAGTCAATGAAAGCCAACACTATCGTACAGTATATCGGTATGAATTAGCACACCTTCTCATTGCTTGTAGTTTGCTGGTTCGTTCTACGTCTACTGTACGGTACACACTACAAAGACAGAAGTAATGATAATAATAATGAACAAAGTTGACTTCGAAAACTGTTGTTGATTTTCTAACAATTAGCATCTATTGTCAGATGATTGACGTCGAACTCGCTTGGCAGCAAGTATTGATTCAAGCGTACGACAGCGGGCACGTGCTCGGCTGTCATTACGAGAAGAGTCATATCATCACCGGTGTTGAATCTGGGACTGCCTATTTCTTTCCAAATCGCTTCTTCTTGGCGGGAGCGGCCTTGACAGCGGCGGTGGTGGTGGCGGCAACCTTCTTTCCAGACCAGTCGAACTTGGTCTTGGCCATTCGGTGTCCGAGGTTAATATCCTTCGCCCAGGCTTGCTTGGTGTCGGTTCCACGCTTCACGTAGAATTCGGTGTAATCTTCGAAGACTCCGGCCTTGGCGACATTTCGCTTGTAGTTGTCGTCCTTCTTCTTTTGTTCCTTAGCACGGATGGCCTGGTACTGGGCAGCACTCAAACCGTTAGGGACGTAAGACTTTCCTTGCTGGATATCACCAACCTTCAACTGTGGGATTCATAGTATGGATCAATCGGTATGAACGAAGCAATCAAGTTGATGAGAGAAGGTATCTATCTATCTATCTATCTACTGGCGCCAGCCTCCATGGTCATACTGCATTCTTCAATATTATTCTAGTCTGTTCGAAGTTGCAGTAGGAACGTATTCTTCGAATTCCTTGGTGTACTTTGCGGTACTTACGTTCTTGTTGGCGCGAGCTCCGTAACTGTTTTGGTCCTTCTTGGGGGCGAAGAGATCCATGTTGGCGATGGCATCGAAGAGGGACTCGTTGAGCTGGCTTCCAACGCGGCCTTGGGAAGCAGGAGCGAACCCGTTAACGGCGGCAACAACAACAAGAGCTAGGACGAGGGTGAACTTCATGGTTAAAAATTGAAAATTGTCGTGGGTAGTCAGAACAGACGAAAGAAAATTATGACGACAGAAAGGGATGGCGCTCACTACTACAGCGTGAGTCAATTGAAACGAATTTCTTCTTACGTGTGTGTGATTTGGATGTCGAGAATGGGTATCTCTTACAACCGGGTACCTTCAAGGTAGAGAAGAAGAAACAAGATGTCATCCTTCGTTGCATTGATCTTCTTTCTCTACCGGGTACCTTAATAAGTACACGTAGGACATAAGCTTCGGAGTCTATAGGAAAGTATTCAATTCGAAATAACTTGATAGAATACTTGAACATATTTTGGTGAAAAGATCTATTCCGACGAGTAATTTTGAGTAGACCCCGTGACCCGAACTACGATGACGCACGGCAGATGGAGCCACGGGCGATTTTCGACTAGATGACGACCTCATAACGGCACAATGCTAGGATGTTGACGTCCGTCCTTCATAAGGTTTAAGCGTTTTACTCTACAAAGAAGAACTTGATCTCGGAACCAAAATAGTCCCAATTGTTTTAGAAAATCAGATACGACCTGTTGAAGAACGGCCTTATCGCACGATGGAGGGACCATAGCTTCCAAATTCAGTGCGCATAACGGTCAAGCAGGTACATTACGTAACGCGCATAAATACCGGAACACTAGTGCTGAGTCAGAAAGTGATCCACGTGAAGCGTGATTGGATTGATTCACGAAATGTGAATCACGTAAGACTACGATAGACCCTTTTTGACACATTTATTTCTTGGCAATGATGAATTTCCCGCTGAACCTGTAAGATACCGTACAAACCACTCCCCGTGCCTGTGCCACTTGCCACCGACGCGGAAAATCAACATAAATCAAATCAGTGTTTTTTAGGGTTCGTACGGAACGGTAGTACCGTACCGTAGTACACACATAAGATATTAGCGGTATGTAAAGGTACTACTAGTAGTTCCACCATTCACAAACACAAACACAAAAAAAAACAAAAACAAAAATAAGAACAAGAACAAGAACAAGAGTAGTAAGAGCAAGAAGAACAAGAACAAGAACAACAAGAACAATGAAGAGAAACCAAGAAATTGCTCCCTTCACCATTCCACTGTTCCATCAAAAAACAATTTTGTTCCAAAGTCTCGTCCATTCCTCTCATAATTTCACCATGGTCCCATAAAATCAATCTAACCTGGAACCAACAATCCCAACAAAATCATTGTGTGATGTGTACTAGTAGTAGTTCTAATAGTAGTAGTACTACTACTAGCACCAAGAATGCTCAACACATCATTCCAACAACATGCCAAAGCTCCATTGCAACCAAATCAAGTTTCAATCCCAAGCAAGACTTAGCTAGTACACCCCTGATGAATTGATGAGAAGCAACAAGCAAGTTGTGCTTGCTGCAGTTACTATTATTTTCCTTCTGAATCCGGTCCGTTGAAGGTCTGATTCAAAGGCTCCTGGAGAACAGCAACGCTGCGTTAGTGTGTTAGTAGACAAACGATTGTACTCTACGCGTGACAGTTGTGTTTGGATACTTTTGGCAACGGATAATCGGACTACAGGCGAAGCTAGGGAAACGCCAGATCTCTTCTTGCTGTGACTTGTTCAGATTGCAGCGAGACAGACCTTAGTATGTAGATTACAAGTAGTTGGTAGCAACTACTAGTGTGAATTTTGGGATATAAATCAGTTGAATGTTAAAAGTATGAGATAAGAGAGTAATCTTGCTGGAGAGCATGATATCTCTTTTAGTGCAGTGATGAATACAGTACACCACTAGTAATCGTACAGCACTGTAGAATCACATGCTATCGAACTGCTATGATATTAATATCATGAGAAGCTTCCTTCTAATCGTGTTCATCGAAACAGCTGTTACAAGAAGCTTCTTCGCACCTCCCTTTGGATCATGAGTATCGAAACACATGATTGGGAGTATCAAAATGGCTATACCGGAACCAGGCAATTCACTTTGTTTTGGTCATGAAAACAAAAGGAATCTTGCTTCCGATCTTAAGTATCGAACTTTGGTCGTGAAAGAACCTTGCTTCTGATCTTGAGTATCGAACTTCGGTCGTGAAAACAGAAAGAATGGGCCTTCCCGGTCATTTACCATAGATATGAGAATATTCCAATCCTGTTTACAGAAAGTATGGGCCTTCCTGGTCATTCGGTCTCCGAGAAGAATATTCCAATCCTGCTTACAGGAATACTCCAATCTTGCTTACAGAGGTGCATATGACGCGATCGGTAGTATCGTACCACTTCCAGCTGTAGTACTGTAAATTACGTAGGAATCTACGTAAGTTTAAGTACTGTCCTGTGGTCCCTTACATATGTACGAAAGGAATTTAATATGCCCCATCTTCTTGAACGTGATCAAGTGTGTCACATAGCTCGAAAAGAAGAACAATGTGAAAGGAATTTAATATGCCCCATCTTCTTGCACGTGATCAAGTGTATCACATATTTCGAAAAGAAGAAGAACAAATGAATTCCATGAAGCATGCGATATGCCTCATGTTCTTCCTCCGGAAAAAGGAAGATTCAGAAGACTTTATCACAGGAGGAATACCAAAGGGTAAGAATGCCCCATAAACCGAGGCTGGAAGCTTAATTTTGAAGAATTGATTCGAATTGAATCGTATCAATAGGATTCAATCGTAGAATTGATTGCAAACAAATTCATATATCAAGTACAACCGTAGTATTCATAATTGTAGAGGATTGAATCGTAGAATCAAATCGGAGGATGTGATTGATCAAATATAATCGTAAGCGAAGCTTGATCGGGGAATCTAATAGGAGGTTTTGATGCCCCATGAATCAAATGTGGAACATTAGATTGAATGGTTGTAGATACCATAATCGCTGGGTAGGGAATCGATTTGTAGATACCAGATTTTGAATTGAATCGGAGAATCGAATCGATCCAAGACACAGAGACATAATTGATTTGTAGGGAATCAATGTGTGGATACCATAATCAATTCGTAGGAAATCGTCAAAGAATCGAATCGGATCAATCGTAGAAACGTCAATCCAATCGTAGAAATCAATTGAGTGGAATCAAATCGGAGATTTGATGGATCTTGACTGTAGAGTTACTGGGTGAATCAAGGAAATCGATTGAAACCGTTTGATGATAGATCGAATCGTAGAATCTAATTGATTGAGTATTACATCAAAGATGAGTGAGTAACCGTCGATGGAAACCTTGTGTAGATAGTCATGATGGCTGGCTTGCATAGAAGAAATGCCCCTGCAAGATAGTTGGAAAGACTAGTAAGACAACGGTGCAATATCCTGAATGAAGACGTATAACCAAAAACCGTGTCTTGAGAATCAAGTAACTGATTAGGTATCGAATCAAAGACGGGTGATTAAAACTGTTTGATTGTAGATCGAATCGTAGAAATCGGCATCCTAGGATCGGAACGTATAAGAACGTAGATCTTAATCGTAGAATCGAATCGGAGGATGCAAGTAATCAAATACAATTGTAATCGAAGCTTGATAGTTTGATTGATCAAATTCAATCTATCTGAAGCTTGAAAGCGTGATTTGGGAATCAGATCAGAGAATTTGACGCGTAGAAACCAAGAGAGATCAAAAGAACCGAGGGAGATTGAACACCGCGATATCCAGAACCGAGTTGTAGAATCAAATCGTATTATCCTGATCTGATACTGATTGACTGTGGGTACACATCAGATCGTAGATCTGATCGTAGACGAATCGTAGAGATCGATTGATCATATCGTATAAATTGATTGGTCAAATTCAGTCGTAGCTCTTGGAATGATTGTAGAAATTGAATCGTATCGTACATGTCAGGTGACAGCGTCATAGAGCCAATTAGCAAGTATCAAGGTAGCATGTAGGTGGTACAGCTGAAGCTTGATAGCATCACAGTGCCGTTTGGTGATGCACACAGCAGACGAATTGAAGGTCAAAGAATATGCCCCATAAGTAGGCTTCTGAACTAGGCAAGAAGATGCGCCATACGGTGAATAGGCATGGACTGAGTTTGAAATTGCACTATCCTTGGCATGAACTGAACTTGGAACGGCGCTATCCTTTGAAAGTGCCCCAGATGGTAGAAGTTGCAACGGGTGATTGCAAGTGCTAGGCTTGTGGGAAGGAAATTGCTGAGGTGACCGATGAAATGTCACAGTAGCAGATTTAGGGTGAAATGTCCATCTTGAGTGAGCTGAAGGCTTAGGGGAAGGACGTGGGGAGTGACGCTTTGGAGTAGTATGAGAGGCATCACCAGGTGGAGTGTCCGGGTGGACAGTAGGAATGGTTGAGGAGACAATTCTTCTGAAGCAAACTGATTCAGTGCGGGGGAAGTAAGTCCAAGTGTAGGATGGAGTACTTGTGGAAGCAGGGACGAGATCAGTATTGGGACGGGCTAACTTATGCGGTTCAGGAGATCCAAGCGGATTCCCATTGTTGGCAATAGTAGTAGAGATGGCAGGCGTTTCACAAGCAGGTTTAGGTGCTTGAGATGGGAAGGAAGCAGATGTTTGAGGTGTAACAGAAACAGGTGCTGGAGTCGTGACCGAAACATGTGCTGGAGGCGTGACCGAAACATGTGGTTGAGCCGTCTTAGAAACATATGTTGTTGTCGTAGATGATGCCTGTGATAGGACTGGTTTTGTCAGGCAAGGTTTAGCTTGTATGCTGGGTTGTGATGCCAGAGGAACTTGAGCAGTGACATGTGGAAATGGCGCTAAGGGAATTGCTGCATTAGCCTTGATGTGAAAAGCAGTTAGTTCAGGGTGCTGGTTGCGCGCATTACAAAAGGCAAGGAAAGCATCCCGGGTGTACTGATTGTGGTCATACCAGTAACAGCCAACTTGGGGAATGATATCATTTATAAAATCAACAAATGTAGTTAATGTGTGTTGATCTTTTACACTGGTAGAACGGGGGTCGTTCTGAGCTTGGTATTCTAGGTCAACAATATTGCCATATTCGTCAGCAATGTAGGCATATTCATAAATGACACAAATGAATCGGTTCCAGGTGGTTGCTCCTGCTATAATGAGTGCCACACAAATGTGGTTGCATGCTTCTTGAGGAACATCCAGTGTTGCATTTAGGACGTGTGCAAGTTTCGAATCAAATGATGGAAACAGTAAACTGAAATCAGGATCGTAAATGAACATAGCGGCACTATGGACTCGTGTCAAATAAAAATTGGATATCTCTGTCAATATTGGGAGATAGAGGACCAGGATGGCACCGGTATGTCCGCAATACTGAGGGGGAATCATTCTTGATGAGATATGACGGGTCGGTGAAGTGGTGAAGCGACGAAAATTCGTTTAATCGGATCGTCGTCGTTGGTGGCGGCGGCGTTGATAACAAATAGCGTCGGCGTTAGCGTTGGCGTTGGCGTCGGCAGCAAAGAATCGATTGTAAGAACGAGTTTGCAACAGGCAATACGATGGTGGTTTCCTTCCTGTATTTGCTATTAAGCGGTGAAATGGTGTCGTTGACGAAGGAATGATCGTAGATTCTGTTGTTCTTGTTTGCGCAACGAAAATTCGGTCAATCAGTGATCGTCAATCGTAGTAGACTCTTGTGTATCAAAGAATCGATCCTATGACGGGATACGATCTGCCGGTGGCGTGGCGAAACAACGAAGTTCGGTTAATCGGAGATCGTTGATCGTAGATTCTTGTGTATCAAAAAAGGGTGATTGATCGTAGAATCAAATCGTAATCATAGTAGATCTGATAAGGCAATTATTGATAGGACAGCAATTGCAGTCGATGATTTATGGTGCTTAGCACAATCAAATGGACGTCGACGGGTCCCTGACAAAGTTGGTGTCAGGAGGAGTGTAGACGCGGAAAATATATAATCCGGGGAACGTTGTTCTTGGATGGAGATATTGCTATTGGCGTGTCCAATGCAATGGGCTTCTATTAAAGACTTTGGCGTGTCCGATTGTTGTCTTTCTTGTGTGTAATCAGATCAGCGAGCTATCGATTGTAGGTATCGATGTATCTGCTGTCGGATTGGCTGCGGTGGTTCTTCTTATGCAAGCTGCCTGAGAGCTTGCGACTGTTAATCTATTATTTTCCTTCTGAATCCGGTCCGTTGAAGGTCTGATTCAAAGGCTCCTGGAGAACAGCAACGCTGCGTTAGTGTGTTAGTAGACAAACGATTGTACTCTACGCGTGACAGTTGTGTTTGGATACTTTTGGCAACGGATAATCGGACTACAGGCGAAGCTAGGGAAACGCCAGATCTCTTCTTGCTGTGACTTGTTCAGATTGCAGCAAGACAGACCTTAGTATGTAGATTACAAGTAGTTGGTAGCAACTAGTGTGAATTTTGGGATATAAATCAGTTGAATGTTAAAAGTATGAGATAAGAGAGTAATCTTGCTGGAGAGCATGATATCTCTTTTAGTGCAGTGATGAATACAGTACACCACTAGTAATCGTACAGCACTGTAGAATCACATGCTATCGAACTGCTATGATATTAATATCATGAGAAGCTTCCTTCTAATCGTGTTCATCGAAACAGCTGTTACAAGAAGCTTCTTCGCACCTCCCTTTGGATCATGAGTATCGAAACACATGATTGGGAGTATCAAAATGGCTATACCGGAACCAGGCAATTCACTTTGTTTTGGTCATGAAAACAAAAGGAATCTTGCTTCCGATCTTAAGTATCGAACTTTGGTCGTGAAAGAACCTTGCTTCTGATCTTGAGTATCGAACTTCGGTCGTGAAAACAGAAAGAATGGGCCTTCCCGGTCATTTACCATAGATATGAGAATATTCCAATCCTGTTTACAGAAAGTATGGGCCTTCCTGGTCATTCGGTCTCCGAGAAGAATATTCCAATCCTGCTTACAGGAATACTCCAATCTTGCTTACAGAGGTGCATATGACGCGATCGGTAGTATCGTACCACTTCCAGCTGTAGTACTGTAAATTACGTAGGAATCTACGTAAGTTTAAGTACTGTCCTGTGGTCCCTTACATATGTACGAAAGGAATTTAATATGCCCCATCTTCTTGAACGTGATCAAGTGTGTCACATAGCTCGAAAAGAAGAACAAGTAAATTTCGTGAGTACGTATGTGAAAGGAATTTAATAGTTACTAAGGATGGTCAGGCCTTGGAAGATGCATCCAAAGAATTCAATAGCAATAACAACAAGAAGCAAGTTGTTGTGCTTGCTGCAGTTACTCAGTACGGCCGGGCCTTGCAATATGCATCTGAACAAATGAGAAACAACAAGAAAGTTGTGCTTGCTGCAGTTACTCGGCATGGCTTCAGCATGGCTGGGCCTTGGAATATGCATCCAAAGAATTGAGAAACAACAAGCAAGTTGTGTTTGTTGCTGCAGTTGTTCAGAGTGGTTTTGCCTTCTTGTTGGAATGTGCATCCAATAGATTGAGAAACAATGAGCAAGTTGTCCTTGCTGTAGCTACTCAGAATGGCCAGATCTGGCTGCTGCTGCTTGCAAGCAATATGCATCTAAAGAATTGAAAAACAAAAAGCAAGTTGTGCTTGCTGCAGTTGCTGGGAATGGTTTCGCCTTGATACATGCATCTGAAGAAATGAGAAACAATGAAGAAGTTGTGATTGCTGCAGTTACTCAGAATGGCCATGTCTTGAAGTGGTGTGCATCTCAAGAATTAAAAAACAACAAACAAATTGTAATTGCTGCATCTACTCAGGGTTGCTGGGCCTTCTTGTTGGAATATGCATCCAAAGAAATGAGAAACAACCAGCAATGTTGTGGTGCTTGCTGCAGCTATTCAGGATGGCAACACCTTGCAATATGCATCCGGTGAGTTGAATAACAACAAAACAGTTGTGCGTGTTGCTGTTGCTCAAAATGGCCTGCTGCCGGCCTTGGCTTTTGATTGCATCTAGTTGTAGTAGCAGACCACTGAGGAAGAAGAAGAAGGCAAACTCGTGTCACTGCTGCAGGGAACAGTAGCTTGCACCAGGCATTGAGATTTCTATTGCAAGGTTCTATCATCAATTTAGTCTGTGAAATGGAGGCCAATGATGACGAGGAGAAGAACAATGACTTGTAACACACTGAAGCAGATTTTCAGCATGAGTGATAATTGTGAATTTAAAAAACAAAACTTAACGGAATACACCCAAGAATACCTGTAGGATAAACAAGTCTTGTACCCCGGAGTATAAAAAATGATGCGCAAGAACGTTTCTTGACATACCGTACGTACTTGAATCTGGGCCTGCGACAGAATTCAAGAATCATCTCGAATCATCTGTTTACGATCATGGTGGAACTTCGAAAGTGATGCCTGAACGAAAAGGTATCCTAAAAGCGCATCACGTTTCGTTCCGGTAAGAACTCGTACCCGTAATCATACCGATTCTGTGCTCGCGTTTACTAGGCAGCATTCTACGGGTTCCTGTGTATCGTAGTGTAATTACCATGTTCCGTAAACGTTCGATCTTTCGACATGCCGTTCCCATCCTTTTGTTGGAAGAAATCAACGAGACGCCGAATCATCTTGTCACTGCGACAGCATTCGCTCTCCAAAGTTCAAAGCCAACGTAGTTTCCACGGAAGTCATAATAATAATATGGTACCCCAAGATTACAATGCGAGTGTATTGGCATTTGCTCTGACGGGGCTCGTCTCGACGTTGCAATTTCGAAATTGGAAACAGAAGACAAATAATGTGGCAAATGGAACGATACTGCGAAGTTCTTCGTCCGGTTTCACCGATTGCGAAACATCAAACGTCGGTGGGAGTGTTTCTCAAACAAACCGCAACACGACTGAACCAACCGAAATAGAAACCCTCGCCAATCAGAGTGATACAAAACAGAAGGTACAGGAGCAAAGACTGAAACATTTTATGAAATCCGTCAGTATTTCCTACGCCAATTCCGGCGGCCTCATGATGATGCAGGGCAAGGGTTCGAAAATGATGGATGAAACCGGCCGATCGTATCTCGATACGCGCAACAATGTGTGTCACGTTGGTCATTGTCATCCCAGAGTTGTGGAGGCAGTATCCCGGCAATTGGCAACGCTAAACACCAATACGCGATACCTTCACCCGAATGTGTGCGCTTTGGCAGAGAAACTCTGTGACAAATGCCCGGAACCCCTAGAAGTTGTTGTATTTGTCAATAGTGGTTCGGTAAGATTCGTATTTTACGCATGCTGTATGATTGGCCGATGTACACCATCGCACCTCGACTCAAAAACATGGTGCGCCATTCCTTCGATGCTTATTGCTTATTGGACGATCGTTTGCATACCGTCGACTGCCCAATCGCGATTTTCCATGGAGCAAGGAAGCAAACGACCTAGCACTTCGGCTCGCTCGAGCCTATACACGTTCAAAAAACACAATTGTTGTTGATGGAGCATACCATGGTCACACACTGGGAGTGTTGGAAGTATCTCCCTACAAGTACGAGCACACAAAGGAATTTGACTTGGAGACACAAGGAAATGGTATCGGCCCCTACAAGACGCCTGGGAATCATGTTTGGAAAGTTCCCTGTCCGGACGTATACCGAGGTCCACACCAGGGAAGCAATGCCGGAACGAAATACGCTTCGTATGTGAAGGCTGCTTGTGACCACTACAAATCAAGAGGAGAATCGATAGGAGCTTTCATAATGGAGGGCGGAATGAGCGTCGGGTGAGTTCGTCTGTGATGTTGTATGTGAATCTGGGACATGATTGAATCTATCCACGAATCGTAATCCTAAAAAAAATACCCTTCCATCTTTGTGAAGTGGAGTTATCTTGCCACCCGATGATTTTGTCCGGCAAAGTGTAGATGCAGTTCGGAATGCGGGTGGCGTGTTCATTGCTGATGAAGTACAAACTGGTTTTGGAAGATTGGGAAGCTCCTTCTGGGCTTTTGAGCAAGGAGATCACGGCATTGTACCGGATATAATAACCATCGGCAAACCCTTTGGGAATGGAATGAGTCTCGGGGCCGTGGTTACAACTCGTGCCGTTGCCGATCATTTTGATCTCATGGGTGTGGAATATTTCAATACCTTCGGTGGTTCTCCTGTTGCTGCCGCGGCGGGTTTGGCGGTGATGGATGTCTTGGAGGACGAAAATTTGCAAGAGCATGCTTTCACGATGGGGAAGTACTTGAAAGATCGCTTTTGGAAGGTGCAGAACGAGACTATAGAAAATAGTAGTAGGAAACCGATGAACGTTTGCATCGGAGACATCAGGGGTAGCGGTCTATTTCTCGGAATTGAACTTGTGCGCGACCTGGAAACGAAAGAACCAGCTCCATTAGAAACATCTTACATTTGTACGCTATTGAAACAAAAATACGACATTCTCACTAGCATCGACGGCTTCAACGATAATGTCCTGGTGATCAAACCACCAATGGTTTTCTCAAAAGCAGACGTCGATTACTTTGCTGAATCCTTCTCGAATGCATCGGAAGAAGTGAATTCCATGACAAAGACGGAGCTTGCTGCTATATCGAAGACACCAACGTAGCAAACTAATGGTTGTAAGACCATTTCTTGACAGAAATTCTCAGCATTTCTTGTCATGTCGATTGAAAAAAAAAATTGAAGAATCGCTATTCGTTAGAGGTTTGACGTCACTGGATTTCATACTTATTTCTTTATAGATTTAGAATGCTCGCAAGAGTAAAGGTTCCGCCGTAATGCACGAGGTACAGTTGCAATTAATTTCTTTGACCCTGTGAACGAGAACAGAGTATCTCAGTTTATCTCAATCTGACATCATGCTCACCCACCTCAAAGACTCGTGGATTAGATTACATATAATATCATTTCATTAGTACAATCTTTGTGTACATATTCTTCTTCACCACTGGCAGTTTTGTAGAGCAATTTTCAGCCCAATATATCGGAATCGATAGCGGTTGCTGGACGAACCAACCGTCCGATGGCCATCAACTGTTCCCACACTTGATCAGGTGGGCAGTCGCAATCAAGATTGACAACTGGTACATGATTTTCACGCAACCAATCCAGGGTTACATTAAGATACTTGTGATAGTTTCGCAATCTTTTCAAGGCGGTCTTGATGTTGTCATCGTCTCGTACTTTGCCTTCTTGCATGGATTCTTCCCGACGATTGAGAATCCGTTCAATCAGGACCGTGTCTTTTGTACAAAGCGCACAAAAATAATAGTAAGAGGTTCGAAATGTTAGATGATATCATACATCGAAATAAACAAAAATGACAAATTTCATTTGTGCACGTAGTCAGAGTTACAACAACGAAAAACTCGACCCAATTCTCTTACCATCGCATTCAAGATGGAGGGCAAGCTCTGGCTGTCCACACAACTCAATCAAATCTTCGGCATTTTGCTGGGACCTTGGAAATCCGTCTAACAGCACACGTTTTCCCGCGTTTTCCGGCCGTCGCATTTTTCTCCGCATGAGTGTCACAATGATGGCCGAAGTCACGAGATCCCCGCGGATCATGATCTCCTTCACCTCTTTTCCGATGGGCGTTTCGCGTTCGACCTCCTCGCGCAGAAGATCCCCGCTCGAGATGTGCACGACACCGCACTCTTCGATGAGTCTCTTGCTCAGCATGCCCTTGCCACTCCCGGGACCTCCCACCAGCAAAACAATACCGGCGGGGGCGCCTCCGAGTATTTTGTCGGAAGTTTGCAAGAATTCTTCCAGCTCGATGAAGCCGTTTCCATCTAGATCGGCTTCCAGAAATATCTTTTCGAGCGTTTCGTCGTCCGGCGTTTCTCCAACGGCCTTTAGTGCTTTTCGGAGCCCTTCCCGATCCAAACATCGGGGGTGCTCGGGAATGGAAAACTTTTGGAACAAATCGTACAGAGCGTGCCGTTCGCTCTCGAGCATGAAAGCATTGGAGCCAGGCTTTGTTTCCGAAGTGTCTTCCTTGGAAAAGGAAGGAACGCCACTGTGGAAGTTACGGGTCTGAAACTTCTTTGCCGCCGCTGGTATAAGATTGCCAATCGCATCATCATTATTATTACTCCTATTTGTTACACCAACGGTATCGAAACAGTAGTGCTGGTGAGTGAAGGGAGCTGTGGCCATCGACCGTTGCGACTCCAGGTTTCCGCTTAGGCGATTTCCATTGGGATTTCGGATCACGACGATGGATCGCAATAAGTGGTTTATTTGCTTTCGCCAGTTGTCGCCTCGAAGAACAAGCCACAGTTGCTGCCGATGACAGCTTTGAAACGAATGCTCTATTCATGATTATTGATTGTTGTTGTTCTCGGTAGTAAGCTATTACAGAGCGTAAAAGAATCTTTGTGAATTACAAGTACGGTACAGTACAAGTACGAACCTTTCAGACTCGAGAACGTTGAGATTCTCTGCCTGTGGGGTTCAGTGCCACATACGGTACATTTATGTACCATAGTATCCATGGCAATCAACGCATTCTTTGGTTTGGCCGATGCCTCTCCTCCTGTCTCATGAAGATACTTTTTTCTTGGAAGTCATCACAATTCTTTTTTACTTGCACCGTATGGTACGGTAGTAATGAAACCCGGTTTTATTCCTTAAGTCTTAATGGGTACGTACCGTACCGTACGTACCGTATTCCAATCAGAGGTATCATTATTCGTCATTATATAGCCTTAAAAACTATCCACAGTACTACGGATCCGATAGTACTGCGACTGTGTTTCAAAGGATATCCGTATTACTAACATTACCGGTACAAGTACGTACGAGTACTAGCATATCCGTATTAATACGAGTACATACTCGCACCTATCAGTACCGTACTCTTACACTGTATAGGTCCAGGGGCTCAGGCCCAGTAAGTCTTTTTTTAAGATTAGAAGTTGCCAAAGTCCCATTGGTCATTGTCATTGCAATAATGACCTCATTCACCTGAAGTTAGGGTTCTCAAAATCTAGTCCAACGAGTCGTAGACTCACAGTGTTTTGGGGGATGACATCACACTCATTTTTTCGCAAACGTCACAACAACTTAAATCATCAGAACGCCAGCGTTATTTTTCCTTAAACTCGAGTCCTGAACCGAAGCGCAATCATGATACCGCAATTATTGATCGAAAGGTGCAGAAGCAGTATCCATGCGCCTCTCATCATGTCATTTCGCATAATCTGCTCCTTTGACTACTTTTTCTTGGGTTGAGTACTGTGATAGCCACCGAAAAAAAAATTACCGGATCTAATTTTGACATCATGCGCATCATTTCAGCAGCTCTCCTTTCTCTTGCGAGTGTCAACGCATTTTCCCCAGTGGCACTCCGAACACACACCGGATACCGATCTGCTCTCAGCATGTCCGCTGTCTCGCAAGACGAACTCAAGAAACAAGTCGGTTACAAGGCCGTCGATGACTATGTCCGAAGTGGCATGGTTGTCGGTCTCGGAACTGGTTCCACCGCCTACTTCGCCGTCGAACGCGTCGGAGAGCTCTTGAAATCCGGAGAACTGAAAGACATCGTCTGCATTCCCACCTCTGTTCGCACCAAGGAGCAAGCCGAGAGCCTCGACATCCCCCTCGTCACCCTCGACACCCACTCAAAGTTGGATGTTGCTATTGACGGAGCCGACGAAGTCGATCCCGACTTGAACCTTGTCAAGGGAGGAGGCGGTGCCCTTCTTCGAGAGAAGATGGTCGAAGTTATGGCGGACAAGTTCATTGTCATTGGTACGTAGTTTCGTCTCGTATCGCAGAAGACCGTTAGGTCCATTGGCCTTGTAGAACAAAAATAGTGAACAATCGGTCGGGATGCAGACCCTTCGCGACCAACAATGGTGTTAAACTGTTCCTAACCCGCCTCCCAACCCTGTTGTTTCCGACGAATATGTTCAATCCGGTTCCCGTCATTATCATTATCACTATATTATCATTATTAATTATTTCCAGTCGACGAATCCAAGTTGTGCGACGGATTGGGACCCGGATTCCCCGTTCCCGTTGAGATCACCCCCTTCTGCCACGAACACACCATGAGACAGGTTGCCGCCCTCGACTCGTGCGCTGGATGCAACGCCGTCCTCCGAATGGGATCCTCCTCCAGCAACCAACCCGACGGAGACGAGATCGCCGTCACCGACAACGGAAACTACATCGTCGACCTCCACTTCGAGGAACCCATCAAGGACGCACGAAAGATGGCCGCCGACATCAAGGCCGTCTGCGGTGTTGTCGACCACGGACTCTTCTGCGACATGAGCACCGCCGTCATCATTGCCTGGAAGCGACGGAATTACCGTTAAGGAGTAAACAACAAACAACATGCTTACTACGCTACCGTACCCATCACCTACTAGACAATTTTTCTTTTTATCTCCCACTTTTGTATAATGTTCAATATCGTGACTCGAACGATAGTGTTGTTTATATTGTATCGTATTCGGCTCATCCAAATAAAATAGTACGCATTCTGGTAAGAACAGTTGAGTGAAGGCAACCACGACGGGGCACTGAAAAACATGTCGATACAATCTGTCTACAAGTGTCACTTCATAGCTTTGAGGTAATGTACAACTGCATGATTATCACTTGAAATCGAATCTTTGCAAGAGACAATTCCGTACTATTTTCTGCGTGGTATTCAGGGCGCGGAAACCATGAACTGCGACCACAGTTGTTCCGAGGGTTCTCGGTACTATAATCGCTCGATCACTCCGGCAGACCGCCGTACCCGCCGTCCAGGATTCCCTTACCACCACCACCACCACCACTGCCGCTGATTTCGTAGTCTTCGTCGTCCCAATTCTGGCTCTTCTTGGCCCCCATCAAGAAGACACAAACCGTAGCCATCGTGAGGGGCAGCCACAGCAGCATGCTGAAACCGTCCATGTAGTTGACGTTGTATCCGATGTGAAAGGCGTCCTCGTAGACCAAGCCGTGGGACGTTCGGAGTATCACGCTCAATTCGTAGTGTCCCGGTCCCTGCGGGATGTAGAGCCGCTCGGTGTAGGTTCCCGGTTCGTCGTAGGCCTTGAGGAACAACAGCTGGGACGTCCCGGCCCTGATCTCGACGTTGTACCGGCGCTTGTCCGGCTCGTTTTCGATGTTCGGCCGGTTGTCAAAGATCTCGAACGTGACGGGGACGTACACACCGAAGATGTCCCGGTATCGGCGGCTCATCTCGTGGACGAAGATGCCCTGCGACGCGCTGTACCCGTGGGCCACACCGTTGGTCCGGCTCCGCAGCTCTCCGTTGTTCCAGACGTTCAGGGGATGGAAGGGAGCGTCGCTCTCGAGTGTCACCACGTTGCCGCTCGCGGTCGATATCACCAGGTCCAGTTTGTTGGTGCCGTGGACGTCGTCGGCTTGGACCATCGCATTCATTGGTTCTCCGATCTCGATGGATTGCGTGCACCCGGAACCGGCCTCTACGATCACCAGGAAGGTATCGACGGGCTGGACGATGTGGAGTCCGCCGGCGCTGCCGCCGTGGGGAACCCTGGAATCCTCGCCGGATTCGGATTTGGAATTAAATTTTAAAAATTCAGACTTGGCTGCTGCCGGCGGTTTCGACCATCGGGTGCCGTTTCGTCTCAGATAGTCGGCGATGTGATCCTGGTCTTCGTGCATGTCTACCAATAGAGGCGCGGGAAGCTTGGTGTGAACAAAGTCTTCTCCCACGGTGTCGCGCTGATGTTGGTAGGCTTTGGTCCAGATGTTGATCGGGAACCTACCCTCCTCGATGTCCGATGCCGGTATCGGCAGAGAGGGCAAAGAGGAAGTGAAGCAAACCCTGTCCGGGTTTTTTTATTAGCACGTTAACCACAATGTCCAGAATGCCGTCACCGTTCACGTCCCCGAGCACCATGGGGCTGGATCCGAGTACCTCGCTCTTTGGATCGTTGGCGGCAACGCTGTGCAGCAGGTTGCGGTGCCAGACCTTTTTGCCGACGTGATCGAGGCAGAACACGTTGCCACCGACGTCCATAACGAATATTTCGAGGTTGGTGTCCCCGCGAACGTCCTCGACCAGCACCCGCGACTCGATCCCGTACTGCAACTGTATAGGAAAGTTGCCCCGCATGTAGAGATTACGTGCGTCCATGACGTACAGAAATCCCATGCTGGTGCCCATCAACACCTCGAGGCTGCCGTCCCCGTCGATGTCGGCAATGGTTGGACTGGACAGGGCAAAGGCGCCGAGTTTGGTATTGTCCTCCCGCATCGGAATGGACCCAACCATGGTCATATTGACAGGCGCGGAATGATCGGCACTGAGATCGAGGTGCTCCTGACGACCTGCGGCGAGAGGAATTAATGAATCGGAATCGGAAGCGAAATCGGAACCGCAACGAAACAAGTATTGTGAGCAAACAGCTGTACCACCGACGACGCACAAGACACCACCAACCGTAGGCAGCACCAAACTCCGAACGGAATGTCACACACTCCAGCACGTTGGTAGATACGGTACCATACCCGATGATTGTTTTGTAGCGTTACGATGCTGTGCATTTTCGATACCGATTACTCACCCCATCTCGGGATTGTCGCCAAAATGGAACATCATGATGGCGTTTGCCGTGTACATTCCCCGCTTCGTTTCGGTCTCGTCACCGCGGTCTCCGTTTGCGAAGCGCTTGTAGGAAAAAAATCCCTCGTATTCGTCCTCGTCAAAGTAGTAGGACACCGCCAGAAACAATAGGGTTTCGGTCTCTCCCGTCTTTTGCGAATACAGCTTGGGGAGCTCCGCCACCACAGGAGTGCAGAGAATGTGCGGGGGGAGGCGGATGTAGTGCTTGTCGTCGAAATAATCCTCGTGGAGGTCGTTGTAGCGGCCGGAATAAAAGTCGTCGTATCGCCCGTAGTCGTCGTGGGGAGAGCCGCCGGCATTGCCATCCGCGTCCGCATCGTCGTCGCCGTACCGCGGGTAGTTGTCGTCGCCCTTGCCCACGAGGGTGGTGGGATCGTCGTCTCCCTCGACGTGAACGCCCTCGGCGTACGCAGCGGCCTTCTTCGTTTTGCTGTTCCTTTGCTTCTCCCTCCACCGGCTGCACCCCGTCTTCGGCCGCGGTGTTGTCGTCGGCCACGCTGTCGTCGTCGTCGTCGTATTGATGAGCATCGTCTTGGAATTCTCCCCACTCCACCTGGTCGTCGGTCGGACCCAGCGCGTCGTCCCCGTCGACTTCGAGCAACCTCCGGTGGTTTTCTTCGTGGTGTTGCTGCTCGTCCGCAAATCCCTGCGTCATGTGGCCGTTTTTGTTGTCGAGCGGATGATTCTCCGCCGCCGAATCGTATATCACCTGCTCGTGCTTCTTTTGCTCCTCTACCGAGTCGTAGATCACCTTCTGCTGCTGCTTCTCCTCCGCCGAATCGTATACCACATGCTGTTGCTTCTGCTCCTCCTCGTAGCTGTCGTAGATGATGGTTTCGTCTTCTCCGCCGTTGCCGCTGCCCGGACCGTGGTGGACGCGGTTCCGCCGCTCGTCCAGCCCCGCGACGTGCTCCGTGTCCTGCCCCAGAAGGCTCGCCGTGACCCCCCGGAGGATCGGTTCGTGGGCGGAGCTCCCCGATCCGTACGAATACTCGAAATACGAGTGGTACGGATCGTAGGGTCGTTCGTCGTTCGCCCGGTACCGGTTTCGCTTGCGCTCGCGTTCCGCCTCCGTGTCGTTTGGGTCGGCCTCGGTCGCTTCCGCGGACCGCGCCGCCTTGCGTGCCTCCTCGGCGACGCGCTCGGCCTCCTCCGCGGCCTTTTCGGCCTCGTAGGGGTCGATGCCGAGCGTCTCGTTGACGGCGGCTTCCAGCCACTGGCGCCGGACGTACATCCGCGGGACCTGCGCCTTGAGAAAGTAGCGGTGGTTGGTGCCCTTGTGTTTCTTCTTGTTGTTGTTGTGGTTGTTGTTGTTGTTGTTGGATTCCCCCACCTGCAATCCAATGGCGTAGACGCCCCCGTGGTAGTCCGTCAGGATGGCATCGAGGATCCCGTCCCCGTTGACGTCGGCAATCACCGGGCTGGTCTGAAAGGCGCTCGATTCGAAGAGCAGCGGGAATTCCAAGTGCTCGGTCAGTCCCTCGGTCAGAAAGTTGTTGTAGCTTCCGAAATCGAGGTCGTCCCCGTCCGGGGAGGACGACGAGATCCCGGCCGTCCCTTTCATCGGCGTCAGCAGGTCGAGGTGCTCGTACTGCGTCGCGTACACCACCTGCCGGCCGGGTCCCTGCCAGGGGAGCACCGGATAGATCACCGGGGGCTGGTGGATGCCCATCGGCGACGACGAATGCGACGACGACGAATGCGATGACGAATCCCCAACAGCGCCACCGAGACCGTTCGAATCGTTGCTCCGGCGGGAGACTCCCAGCGAAAACCGCAGGGGGCATTGGGGGTCCTGTTCGACCGCCTTTTCGGGTTCGTACATGCGGGGCCGGGATTGTGATTCGGAGCTGCTGCGCTCGCTGCGAAAGTCGGTCACGTCGTTCTTGGAAATGGCCTGATCGTACGGATCGGTTCGGAAGGGGATGTAGGCCTTGGAGTGTGGGTTTCCGGAGCACGCCGCCACCAAGAGACAGAGGACGAGGACGAGGACAACGATGGCACGAACCACGCAGCAGCTCCTCCGCCGGAGGGGGGACAATGGCGGTGACGACGACGACGATGATTTTGATTTCGCGGACACAATCATGTTGTTTCGACGATTGGTGTGTGTGTTGCGGCGATCCCAAATCGGGGGGTTTGTTTTGTTGAGTTGAGTTGTATTGTATTGTATTGTATTGTGATGTTTCGTGTGCTGTTGTTTTGTGATGCTATGATAGCTCGGTCGAAACTAGACAGACGGTTGATGCCGCAAGCCGTGAGCGGTAATTGGTTAGCTTACTTCCCAAAGATTCCAAAAAAAATACGAAGTACTCCGTAAGAAACCATGGGAATGATCCGTCGTCTGTCACTTGCCTTTCGTGGTACACCGGTAGACTTTTCCGGTCATCTTGGTTTTTGAACTAAAAAATTTGGGAGGAAGAGTACCGTGGGAAAAGTGAGATTCGGTACAATAGGGTTGGGGGTATTTCAGTAAGGCCACACAAATTGAAATGGGGGACGTACCGGTAAATCCCTATTTTCCCGAAGGACCATCCATCATTATTATTTTTTGTTTCCCACCAACAATCATTCGTTCATTCATTCATTCATTCATTCGTTCGTTCATTCGTTAAAAAAATAATGTTCCCATCAATCACCTCGTCAACAACAATGAAAAGCCAACTGGTTTTCTTTCGCTCGTCGAATCAAGATCTCATCGTCACAAGACCCGAAAATCTCACTTTCGGTTCTCATCATTCTCAAAAATAATTGAAAAGTAATCGTATTCACCATCCATCAATTAATCAATCAGTCCATCAATCAGTCCATCAATCAGTCCATCAATCAGTCCATCAATCAGTCCATCAATCAGTCCATCAATCAGTCACCACTCGTTAGCTATTGTCATCGTTAATTTACTGGGCCCTGATAAACCACCGAATTGGAATTCTTCACAAAGTTTCAAATCGACAGACACCTTTTTGCGATTCGAATCGAATCGGATCGAATCGAATCAAATTAAATCAAATCAAATCCACAACAAACAAACATAGCTAATCATGAATAATTGTCACCACACACACCGACCTCTTCAAATCATCGCCCGTCGACTGCTAACGGGAAGAGGGACAACGATCTCGCATCGCAGCACCAACCGCGTGTGGACCTTGGCAACCGTAACGGCAGCCTCCCCGTCGTTCTCCAATATTCCTGCCCGCCGGTCCTTTTCGAACACCACCTACAACCCGGCCAAGACCAACGACAACAATAACGACAACAATAACGACGATGATGACTATCTCGACGACTATCTCGACGACGACACCGCCGCCGCCGCCACCGGTGCTCCCAAGACCGCCCTGGTGGTGGGATCCTCCGGAGCCCTGGGCCGCTGCGTCGTCCGGCACCTGTCCGAAACCCTGGGAATCCGCGTGGTGGGAGCCGACGTCGTGCACCCCCGCTCCGCCGGGGACGAAGCACACCTGACCGGTGGCTTTGTCGCGCTGCCAACACTCGAACACGAACACGAGCACGAACGCAGACCGGCCCCCCTGGTGGACCTAACGGTGGCCCTGGCGGACGGATTGCACCAGCTGCTGGGAGGCGGCGGTGAGCTGGACGCCGTGATCTGCGTCGCCGGGGGCTGGGAGGGAGACCCGGCGCCCCTCGAGCCGGAGGACGGCGATGACGAGCTGGACGACGACGTTGATGCCGAGCGATCCTTGCTGGCCGCCGGGGCCCATTCCTACGCGTCGACCATCGACCGCATGGTGGGCCAGAACCTGAACCCGGTGCTGGCCGCCGGATACGCGGCGCAACACTTTCTGACGGCCTGGGAATGCCAATCCCTCGGAACGGGGAGGAGGCAACGATGCGCTGTTATTCCAAGACGAAGACGAAGACGACGGGACCCGCCGCGAGGGAGGTGGCCTCTTCGTAGCGATCGGCGCCGACGGTCGCACTGGGGGGAACCCCCGGCATGATGGGTTACGGAATCTCAAAGGCGGCGACCCACCACTTCGTCCGGACGCTCGGGGAGGCCACCGGAAAGGCCGTCACCAGCAAGGCGAGCCGCCGCCGGACCCGGGGACTCCGCCTCGGATCGCGATCGCGATCATACGCCTATCTCAACAAACTCACCGTGGTGGGCATCCTGCCGACGACCCTCGACACCCCGGCCAACCGGGAGGCGATGCCGTCCGGGGATTTCGAGCAGTGGACGAAACCCGCGGACGTGGCCAGGGAGATCGGGGTGTGGCTGGAGGAACCGGCCCTCCGGCCGCACTCGGGGAGCCTCGTCAAGGTCCACCCCAAGCGGGACGGGACCGGGGCCGAATTCCGGTTGGCGCGGTAGGGTAGTACGGTACAATGTAGTACGGTGTAGTACAGTATGGTTTGAAACGATACGAAACGAAACGAAACGAAACGAAACGAAGCGAAGCGAAGCGAAACGCCGAGGCACCGACGAGCAGAGCCCGTCCGTCCGGTTGGGATAGAATTTCGAAGGGATTGCGGGTATGTATGTATGCGGTTGCCACGCCATGTTGCTTCCAAAGAACGAAACGAAACGAAACGGAACGGAACGGACCGTCCGAAATTCACGGGACCGATGCTCCGACTTGCACTAGGGTACGAGTACGAGCACTTGTTGGACTCTTAGTAGTACCGTAGTCACAAACTAGAAAAAAATCTCTCGAGGGACAAGCTGTTGTAAGCGCAAGCAAGAATTAGTAGAACGGAAGCTGGAAACGATTCGTTCATTCTTCCATTCTTCCACGAACCAATAAACAATACGAAGTACTACTTTGCAATAATTTTCAGAAGTATAATAACAATATTATGAAGTAATTACGTGTTAATAATCATGTGAATACAAACAGCGTAATAAAATAAACTACTATGATGAAAAGGTCTGCTGCACTGGTCAACCACCGCACTTCTTTAACAAGATGTCAACCGGATTGTCGATTTAGCAGACGAGCTAACTTGCTGCTCGATGTCCATGCTGATGTGTGGCTCGGAACCGCGAACAGAAACACCGGACAGCAGCTGGTGGCAAGATAGATTTATAGATAAATTATTGGATCATCGTCACTTCTTGTTTCTTCTTCTTGTTCATGGGTAAGAAGTAGTAGTAGTAGGACTTTGCGATGCGTCACAGACAGACAGACAGACAGACAGACAGCAGAGGACTCTCTCTCTCTCTCTCTCGAGGAGTGTTAAAATCCTTTGGAGATCAGTCAGGCGGGGGGACCACTGTCAACAATTTGCGTCCAAAGTGCTGCGTGGATGCAACAACAAGAAGCTACTAGTACTACTAGTAGTAGTAGTAGTAGTAATAAGATCCAAACAAGAAGAAGGTTTCTTGCTGGAAGAACAGCAGCAGCAGGAGGAGCTGTAGTACTACTACTAGTTGTAGTACTAGTAGTAGTGTCTGCTGCTGGCTTGTTTGCGTGGCAGCCACCAGTGGTTGAGGTACGTACTACTACTGGTCTGTTAACGACAAGATACTCCTGTAACTGATATCCACCACCACCACTACTATGACTGACAAGCAAGCTCAACCAGACTTAATCTACTACTAGTACTAGTAGCTATCTGTTTGTGGGCACAGCAGCCACCAGCAGTTAAGTAGTACTCCCTCCGTCCCAAAATATTTAGACATTGTGGCCACTTTTGGGCGTCCCTAAATATTTAGACGTTATGAATTGATGTGTGTAGGAACATGTAGAACTAGTACTAAATTAATCAATTACGGAGCATTCTAAACTTCTCTCATGTTCAGGGCTGCCAATGTCTGCTGAGCAAAAGTCACAGTGTCAGCATCACAAGTGATAGACACGGGGAGGTTGTCTTCTTTCAAGAGTTTGTCCTTGCCCATATGACAGAGTTTGTAGCTGTTGTTACCTTGGACTTTAATAGACTCTTCCAATGCACACTGAAGAGATAAAAAGACGCTGTTCAGAGCAATAGTGCTGGTCTCAACCAATGCTTCCTCCACATGTGCAATCAGCTGGTCGATGTTCTTGGCCCTCTTCTTGTATTGCAGAGCCTGGATGGAAGCAAAGAAGCCCAAATCTAAGACATTGAAATCAGGACTATTTGGTGGTTGTGTTGTCACAGTGATATTCCAACCAGCTTCACGAGCCGCCTCTCTCACTGCTGCCCTAGATCGCAAATGATGGGGTTTTGCATTGTCCTCCTGTATAAAAATAGGCCTGCTCTTCCAACGTACTGGAAACTTCTCTTGAATTGCAGGGAGCACTTTCTCCAACATCATCTTCTGGTATTCAGCAGCATTGACAGAAGGGATATTCTTTGTCACCATTGTTCCTCTTGGACGGTTCACTGAATTGCGCTGAGCAGGTTCCTTCACAACAAAAGGCCAGATGCCTATCTTGCCATCAAACCCAGCGTTCCGGTCAGCATCATGCCTTGGACGAGCCACGGCACACAGAAACATAACTTTTTCAATGAACCGTTTTGACTTACAAGTAGAGTGTGGTTCAGCTTCACCAGAGCACAAGTAGGTTTTTTGGTTTGTTGTCTTCATGAAGAACCACTTCTCATCAATGTGAATCGTGTCATACATATCTTCAAACTTGCCATCAGGTTTGATGCGAGACAAAGCAAACTCAACTCTTGCTTTTTTGTTTTTCTCTGTGAGGAAGGGTTTCACAGCCCCACTGTGTCTGAGTATCTGTCCCTTCTTAACATAGTTACCCAAGGTGGTTCTGGCAATTCCACTTGCAGCAGAAAGAGTACGCAAGTCACACCTATCTTCGTAAGAGACTTTCCTGACAGCCTCTTCCACAGCAGCAAAGGTGCTCTTTCTTCCACAGTTTTTCCTATTGGTAGACACATCCCCAGCAGGGCAGGTTCCAGGATCCACTGTTTCCAGGTACATCTTCCAAACCCTAGAGCAAGTTCTTGCAGTCACGCCAAACAATGCAGCGGATTCTTTGAAAGCCCCCTTTGGAAGCTTTGCACTAGTGGTGCTTTGCTTTGGTAGAAGGAAGTGGACAACAGCTTGACGCTCATTCAGAGTCAGGTTTCTATTGCGACGGGGAGGTACTTCATCAGTAGGAAGTACTTCAAGGCTTGGTGGTGCTACTAGGCTTGTCATGATGCTGGGTTGTTGTTGCTGTTGCTGTGTGTTGTTTGCGTTGTTGTTGCGCGCCTGTAAGATTGTGAGAAAAAGGAATGTACTACTAGTAGGTTGATTGTTGAATGCTGCTTTGGATCAATCCGCGCCGTCTTGTACGGTACTGCGATTCGAGACGGTGCCCGTGTGCTTGCTGCCGCTGCTTTGGATCGATCCGCGCCGTCTTGTACGGTACTGCGATTCGAGACCGTGCCCCCCGTGTGCTTGCTGCCGCTGCTTTGGATCGATCTGCGCCGTCTTTCTTTGCAACACTCCCCCTTGTAGAATCTTTGAGTGTTGCAAAAGACGGCGTGGATTGCGGTTCTCAATCCGCGCCATCTTTTGCAACACTCCCCTTTGTAGAATGTGTAGAAGAGTAGTACTATGGTGCCAATTGTTGACTTTCTTCTCGTGTGGATCTGTACCTCCCCCCCATCCTTCTTTGTTTCGCGTTCAAAAGGATAGAGGTGCTCAATCGGATCCAATACATACTTAGTCAGCCAATGGAGGTGCAACAAGAGGAGTGGAATAGAGGATGACGAATGAATGGTGGACTTCCGCCGACCAACAGAGGTGCTTTGTGCTCTTTGGCCTGCCGGTGCTCCCCCCCGTAGAAGTGTACCGGTACTGATCCTTCTTTGTTTCACATTCAAACTGACAGAGGTGCTGACAGATGCAATTTGATCCGATGGAGGTGCAACAAGAGGAGTAGAGGAATACTTAGATGACGCACTTGATGTCGACGACGCCAACCAACAGAGGTGCTTGGCGCTCAGCAGGCGCTCGGTCATTATTGTCGATCTGTGTCCCCCGTAGAAGTGTACTGATCCTTCTTTGTTTCACGTTCAAACTGACAGAGGTGCTCAATCCGATCCACTACATACTTAGTCAGCCAATGGAGGTGCAACAACAACAAGAGGAGTGGAATAGAGGATGAATGGAAACACATGAAAGTTACCGGGTGAAAAATGCGAGTGAAAAAATCACCGTGTAAAAACACACACACACAAATTCGCGATGAAAAATTTGCGCGATCTAAAATCCCCTCTCAGTCAGGTTTTTGCATCAGTTGAGTTTTTTTCAACTGAAACCCGTGAAAATGGCATGCTTCCGGTGCATAAAATGGCTCTCTTTGGAACACCTATGAAAGTACAAGAATATTCTTCATGTTTCTAACCACTATGCCCTTGCAAACATTCAGTGCCTTAGCTTGCATGTGGAAGCATCCGGACATTAAACCGGCAAGTAGAACCCTCTTAACCGGAGGAATCACTTTTGCAAGGCGTGACAGCCCTTCTTTAACTCCCTATGAAAGGTACACCAATACCACTGAAGTGTCTAATGTTTAACCCATCATGAGGAGTTGATTAAGGAGAGTTCAACCCAAAAAGCCCGGTTGGCATCCATTGAGTATTGACCTTATTTCAAGTATTAACGTCCATACTGTCTAAATATTTTGGGACAGAGGGAGTATTACGTTTCTTGTGGTTCTAGTACAAATTATGAGTTTCAAAGCAAGAAGAACCGGTTGCAAGGTTTAAGGTGTGTAGTAGTAGTCAATCAAACTACTACTAAAGGAATGAGATAAAAGAGACATTAAACTTCCTTGCTCCTCGTGAGCAACAAGCAAGAAGCTGTCTCTTTCAATACAGCAGATTACAGGCAGGTTGTTGCTGTGTTGCCACTGCCACTACTACTACTACTACTAATACAACACGGCTGTTAACCTCCATTGTTTCAATAGTATGCCGTACTTAGTAGTACTAATAGAGCAGAATAGTACATGTTGCAGTTGCAAACCTCTGCTGTCTTTTCCTAAACAAAACGCATGCAAAGCCCTACGCATGCACGCACGCACGCACGCACGCACACACGCACACACAAGTATTTCTTGGGTCACCAATGCATTGCCATTCTTCTTTCCTGGTCATTGTAAAATATGTGAGCTGGATGCAGCAGTTATTTGCTTGGACTATGCCCCAAAACCAGCACGTGGCCCGAAAAAGCAGTCCGGCTTTGCACAACGAAACTACATGAGCTGGATCATCCATTCACGTGAAATGTGCCCTAAAAATACACAACCTGAACATAGTAGTCACGGTTGGCATATTATGGAGATACTAATAGGTGGCCAGGATCCAGTCACTAGTGATGTGAACATGAAAGGAATTTAATAATAACAAATGATCTTGTTGTCCGCCCATCTCAGAAATACATACCAACCACCAATGTGTACTACTCCTAGTACTAGCACCTTGTCGGAATGGATGACGACCAACCCTTTCCAGCTGCAACAAGAGCTCAAGAAGTCTCTCTACTGCCAGCAGCTTCCAATTTTTCCATCACTCCGTTCACCAATCTCACGCATCTCTGGCTGGCTGACAATGTCGGTCTATTTCTACTACCTGGTGTGCTGATGATCATTCATGATGGCATCCCGTAGCGGGCTTCTGTTCTTACAACCATCTTACTACCTAACAAGGCAAGAACCCCTGCTGTTGTTGCCAATCTGTTCTCCTCTCACAAAGTCTCTCTACAGAAGTTTAGACGCGCATTCATCCCCTCAACCAATCCCCAACAACAAGCAATCACGTTTTGAGTGCTACAGATGGTACAACATCCTCCTTCCACAGTCCTTCAAAATGGAGGGGCGTCCAATGGGGGATGGTATTCCAGTTACTTTATCCATGGAAGTCAAGCTGTCCTCTATGAAGGAACTCCTCAGGAAACATGCTAATGAGTACTAGTATAGTCTATTTGCACCCAAGAGTGCCTGATGGATAGAACCCACTGATACCAAGCATCTCCCCTTTCTGGATTGGGTTGCCTCTTTGTTGCAATATGTCCTAAAAAAACACATGACTGAACCAAGAAAGGCAGCAGTCTGGCTTGTTGGCATACAATGAAAATACACAAGCTGGATGCAGTGACATGAAGTATGCCCTAAAAATACTTGACCTGAAGACAGTCACATTTGGCATACTATGGTGGAGATGCCCAACCCGGATCCTCTAGTCACCCATGATGTGGACATCAGAGGAATTTAATACTAAGGACACACAGTGAATACTGCTACTACTAGCTACTAGGAAAGGGAAGCAACAGCAAGGGACAACCTGTTGAAGTGCCAGGTAAGCTGCTGTGTGGAACCGGTGTCCTCTAGTACTACAGCTAAGCTGTCAGCTTAACCACCAGATATAGCAAAATAACCTTTGGTGTAGCCCAGCAGCATGATCATACGGGGAGTATTATTAATGTTCTTAGGCTTGTACTAGTTCTACAGTGGCTGCTGTGAGCAAAATGTGTAAGGATTAGGGGTTCTTGTTGATTAGTTTGATTGTTCTTAAGGTGTGAGGTGAAGAGCTTGAGCTTTTTGCTGAGGAGCAAGATTGCTCTGTTGTTGTTGTTGTTGTTGTTGTTGTTGCTGCTGTTGTTGTTGCTGCTGCTGCTACTTTTTAAAGCACGCTGTGCTGTAATTTAGATACTTTTTGCTCAGGTGCTCAATGACGTGCAACTGAATTTACCGCGTCATTTAAGATATTATTTACTACTCTGTATCAATTAAAAAATAGTGCTCTCTTTCTTTCCAGGCCTCATCTCATCATTGGTGAAACACAAGAAAAATGCAATTGTGACTTGTGTAGTAGGTGTGGTGCATGATTGTTGGTGGCTGCTATGAATATTTCTACCCAACCCATTCTGACAATCTGCAACAAAAGTTCCATGGCAAGTGCCAGCACATTCAGGATTTCTTAGGCTATTATTGTTGGAGTATTTGCTGATACATACTAGTGCATGTGTGTGTGCATGTGTGTGTGCATGTGTGTGTGCATGTGTGTGTGCATGTGTGTGCATGTGTGCATGTGTGCATGTGTGCGTGTGTATGTGTACTAGTATTGCATGCCAGCATTTGCTGAATAGGCAGGAATGCTGTGCTTGTTAGTAGTTGTTGGTTTATGTTAGTAGGTATTATATCTACTGGGATCTGCTGGAGGTGGAATGAAAATAAATAATACTCCTATTATTAGTTTTTGTTACAGGTACCTACTAACAATGCTGAGGAACAGTATACTATACTTATAGTGCTGAGGAATGACAAAGAATGTCTGTTCTCTGAATGTGTGGTGGAGGATGGGTTTGTTTTGTTTTTAGACAGGCTGTTTGGCAAGCCACACCTTTAAAAACAAGCACCACCAGAGAACAGAGAACACTCCCATGGGTTCCAAACCAAAACCATTATCGCCGGCGCAGGCGCGCCTGATTGCAAGCAATTCGCAAAGCGGCGCGGCTTGGGGTTTCCACGGTGGATCGGTACCGATTCTACGAGCACGGTACGGTACTCGTACGCGCTAGCAAAGCACGGACACGAGATGGTTCGCCGATGGGCATAGCACGCACCGTACCGTACGTACAGTACTCGTATGCACGAGCACGCACCAAACTCCAAAACAAAAACCGTCAAAAAAAAACTCTTGCTCCCGGATTTTTTTGTTTTGCCTTGTAACGTTTACGAGCAGAACGATGATTTTTGAGATTGTTGCGCAGAACACATCTCACCTCACCTCACCGTTTTGCGAAGCAACCAAACCTAAACACCAATATCGTGAACAATCCTAGCCGTTGTTGCTGCGGTTGTTTCCTTTGGTACGTACTTCTCCAAACCCTAATCAATCAATCGATCGATCGCTTTCAGACCACTTAGCTTTGTGCAATACTGTACAACGCAATAGCACAGCACAGAACCGAACAGATCACATTACTAACAATCACAGCTGTCACAACGGTTCCAAGCACAAACCGCAGAAATCGGTACGACCGGATTGATTACAAGTTCAACGAGATGGCAGAGGGCGAGTCCATTTCCATCCGGGTGGGGGGAGGATCCATCGGAAGCGGCAGCGGTAATTACCTCCCGCAAACCGCCTCGCAGCACTCCGCGGCAACAGTAACAGCAACAGCAACAGCACCGGCTACCTCGTCGTTCCCCGCCGTTGTGGGTTCTCTTGTTGTTGCTGCGAAACCAACACCAAAACCGCTCGGGGGCGATGGCGAGGATGCCAGCAACAGCGGTAACGGCAACAGCAACGGCAACAGCAACGGCAGCAGCAACGGCAATGGCAGCCATACGGCCGCGGTCGTCGACGCAAACGCTGCACAAAAGCCCAGTGCCAGCAACGCCAACGACGGCACAACAAGAACAACAAGAACAACGAATGCCATTGTCGATCTCTCCCAAGACTCCGATATGGATGCCGATGCGGGAGACACCATCGACGGGAAGAGCAAGCTCGACAACAGCAGAGTCATCAAAAACTATAGCGTCAACAACGACAATAACAATAACAACAACGACGACGCACAAAGCATCATCGACCTGGTTCCGGTGGCGCGAGAAATGTGGAAATTCGAAAACTCTTCTCCTGGTGAGGGACTGATCCACGCCTACAGGAACCTCCCGGATCATGTCTACAACGCGGTGGTCCGAACTATTGCGTATCGATTCGTCTCCGTTCCGAAACGGGAATGTTCTGCATCTTCTGCATCTTCTACTTCTATTTCTACATCTACATCTGCTACCGGTGCCCAACCACAACGGACCTACACCCCCCGGGCGCAGGTCTACATGGACCTCCTGCAAAGCGCCAACTCGCGACTGGCCGGTGATCCCTTTCTGCTGGTCGGACTCAAGTGCGCGTATTGCGCGAGCCAGCCCCGGCACATCCAGGGCTGCGTCTCCTTTGTCCGGATGGGCCAAGGGGAGGACATGCCCACGCTGGTGGCCAACGCCATCCACCAGCGGATGATGCACCTGCGATCCAGGTGCCCCTTTGCCATGAAAACCCACGGTGGGGACGGCGAGATCAAGAACCTCTTTGGGACTTCCTTTCACATAGCCGACGTCCACCTAAATCGGTTTTGCAAGGAGTGGGTCAAGGAATGGGACAAACACAAGGAACAACCCCTGGCGGTGGCACCGCTCGCGCTCGCGGAATTGATGCCGGCGAAACCGACGACCGTGCCGGTTGCGGCACCCGTTGTAGCACCCGTTGCTGCACCCGTTGCTGTACGCGTTGCTATACCTGTTGCTGTACCTGTTGCTGTACCCGTTGCTGTACCCGTTGCTGTACCCGTAGCAGCACCCGTAGCAGCACCTTTTGCGGCACCAAACCCGCGCCTCCCTCCCCCCGCACCAGCAACACGAACCCATTCCCTCGTTTCGGCCATTCCAAACAGGACGGCAGTTTCGGCGGTGGCGGCGGCGCACAATTTGGCGCAAGCCATGGTGACACGACAACATCATCAACAAAATCAACAGCAGATCTTCCAACGATTAGCCATGAAACGACAGCAGCAACAGCAACAGCAGCAGCAGCAGAAACTGCAACAACAGCAGCAACAGCAACAGCAGCAACTGCAACAACAGCAACTGCAACAACAGCAACTGCAACAACAGCAGCAACAGCAGCAACAACAGTATCAACAGCAGCAACAACGCATCGCGGTCAGCGCCGCACACCGTCTCTTGCAGGGCCAACAGCAACGACGGCAACAACTCACCTGGCAACAGCAGCAGCATCAAAAACAACAACAACAACAACAGCGCCAGCAACACCAACACCAACACCAACACCAACTCATGATGAGGAATAATCATCGGATTTTTCTGCAACAGCAACAAATGCAAAAGCAACAAATGCAACAGCAACAAAAAATGAAACAACAACAGCATACGCACCTACCGATACAACTCCAGCAGCAACGACAACAACTCCAGCAGAAAATACAACAACTGAATGCGAATCTACCCAAGCGGCAATCCCCAAAGCCGAAACCGAAACCCACGTACCACAGATTCTTTCCCGGGAACAAACCGGTGCCCTTTGAATACCTTGCGGAAATATACGAGAATCATTGGGAGGGGATTAGCTGGTCAATCTTCAATCCACCCTTTGCGGTGGAAGACGACACCGACGAAGCGGACGAGTATTTCCGGTTGCATTCCACCACCGCTGCCGGCCACCAGCCACAACAGCAGCAGCAACGCCAACACCAACACAAACAGGGTGAGGACGGTGCCGGTACAGGTTCTCCAGGCTTGAAACCGCTCCCGCCTCCCAAAGCCAATCCGGAATACTGCCTCCCGATCCAACCCCACCAGCTCGCGCAGTGCCCGGACGGCGTGCCGTACGCAAGGGACACCCGGCCGGATTATCGTGGTACAGCGGTGGAGTCGGGGTGGGTCAAGGCGTCGGCCGTGGACGAAAACATTCAGTGCCTCCTCGGTGTTCGAACCACCGATGTGGTCGTGGCCGGTGAGGAATGCCCGTCTGCCGTGGCCAGGTCCCTACACGATCGGAGCGGAAACCGCCGCTTCTTTCGCCTCGTTTCGGAGCACCGCTCCCACTATTACGGCCGGTCGGCTTCGTCTTCTGAGGAGTCTTCCGGCGAGTCTTCCGAGATAGACGAAGACGAGTGGTCGGCGGTTGTCGCAACGATCCTGGAGGAGGTCAACAGGCGAGGGGGACGCTTTCTCGAGGCCGGGTCTCCCCGGAAGGGACCCCGAAAGGCGACGGAAGAAGAAGCCATGCACTACATTCGTTATCGATTGGAGGAGGGCTTTCCCGACATTCTGGATCCGAATCGGCACACGCCCCGGCTGTCGCTGTCGTGTAAGAAACAGGATGCGACTGCGAATGACGAGACGAAGGACGAGACGAAGGACATCGATATTGCCAAAGAACACCCTCCGAGCAAGGTCCTGGTCGTAGAACACGCACCGAAAATTGGGCTGGTAACCGGAGTCTTGGAATGGGACATTCTCCAAGACGCGGTTGCTGTTGCTTCCAATTCCAAGCTTCTGTTTTCTGATTTGAGAAGAGTGACACCACCACCATCGCCACCGTCACCGTCAGCAGCAAAAACATCACCGAAAAAACTGACAGAAGATACAACTGGCAACAACAACGACAACGACAACAACAACATTCACGGGAAATTGAATGGGACTGCGGGTGAAACGGAAGCATCGTCACCAGCACCAGCACCAGCACCAGCAAGAGCGAAGATAGCATCACAATCACCAGCAAAACCTTCCGAACACACAACCAACAACAACAACAAAACCAACATTCAGGGGAATTTGAATTTGAATGGAACCGCGGGGGACACTAAGCAATCTGAAACTACGCGGAGGGAGGCAGCTGTAGCGACCCAACACCAACAGGGACAGAAGACGCAAGCGATAGCAATCGGAGACACTCCATCCATCACGGTTGCGGTCGGCAGCGAAAGCGAACCACCACCAGCACAAGCATCGGCACAAGCATCGGCTGAACAACCGTCGGCTGAACAACCATCGGCTGAACAGCCATCGGCTGAACAACCGTCGGCACAACCATCTCCAAAGCTGCTGCAGGGCGCACGCGGCTATGACAAAAAGCGGAATCACAACACGACTTGCAGCACCGCCATGGAAGAACACCACGACTCCCCCCAGCTGCCCAAGCGAGCACGCAGCGAGGACGTGGAAGTAATCGACATTTCCTCCGATCCCTCCGAGTAACAGAGGGAATGCCACGCCATCTCATGCCATGCCATCCAATGCTATACTTATACTATGCCACACAACTTGACGAGAGCAACAAGGAAATCAACGAAACGGAGATCATTCCAGCACGGGCGCGATGCATAAGAACGAGTCGGAAGCGACAGTGCTTGACTGCCAGTAACGAGATCGCGTCAAGCTTCCGCACGCACGCACGCACACGCACTAGGACAAGCAGGGCACGGTGTTGAATCGCATGCTATTGTTTTGTTGAGATAGAACCAATGCGTGGGTCAACGATTGAGTTTGGGCTTTTCCTTGCGAATTGGACGGCAACAATGCGCTCTGCGTCCACATGGGCATCAGCATGTGTCCACAGGAAGCTGCGTGATTTTCCACATGGGATAACAATAACTGTACTTCCGTACTTCTGTATTTTAGATGGACGGATTGATTTGGTATTCTAGTTTCAGCGACGGCGGACGGCACTATGCGCTTTACTCTATACCAGTACTATAGCCGGTTTTGTCTTTTCTAGAGTTCCTGGCGTTTTCAGAATACTTGTACCGTAGCGATTGGCCACGGCTCAAAAGAATGTCGATGCTTCTCCATGACAGAAACGACGAAGCATCAGTCTTCCTTTTGCTTTTCATCGGGTGTTTGAAGGGCTCCGAAATTTGAGGTGGAAAGTGGTGTTTTGCTAACTGTTATTCTTATTACTGTTTTCGTTTACGACATTAAGTTGTTCTAAATTGTGAGCAGATGAATCCACTCTTTCCTAAAATCACTACATTGGTGCATCGACCCGCTAATACTTTGATGCACACACAAAATCCCTAATATTTGCACTGGCGGGTTGTTTTCGGGTGAAAGAGGAGTCTCGACATTCGGAAAAGACAAATTGGTTTCTTGCATCAATTCCTTATTGGTCAGAAGGGAATGAAGTGCGTCTGGGAAGGACCGAACAAATATTTGGGTGGGTAAATTGCAAGGTAACCAGTTAATTATGTGTGGCTCGAACTTGGTCTCTGAAATACCCAAATTGGACTTGATTTCACTAAATATGGCTTCTCGATGGCGGGGGTAGGTAGAGCTAAAGTCAACACCATGAATAGTTTGACATTCGTTTGCCCATTGAAAAATAGATTTGAATGTGTTTGGAAGGTAACTTGTGTTTTGTCATAAGATTCATGAGCTTTATTTCAGCAATGAGCCTATTGGTAGGTGAAAAAGAAAGATGGGATCGGATCAATTGCTCTCTTTCATTGATGTTTAGGTTGGGATGCGGTGGGTTCCGCAGCATCCATACCATTATCGTTCTGAATAGGAAGACAAATTTCTTCATGAATAACCATGTCATCGTTGTTGCTGTTGTCTTCTGAAGGAAACAACTGTGATTCCATTACATTTCTATCCATTGGTGGAACAAATAAGTTGTGTACTACCTGACTGTTTAGAACAGAGTTGAACGTTTCGTTAGAGGATGCCTTGTTAGTGTGAGCGGCAGCAACATAAGCGGAAGGAACAATTGGACCATTCTCCGTCAATGTCAGGCCATATTGTGAAGGGGTATGACAAACTGTAGTAGTGGATTCTTCTTTGGCAGACGATGGAAATTCCATTAGGTTGTGGTTTAAATAGAAAGCACGGCAAACAGGTATTGAATCAAGGTGACGTGACAGGCCTCGTGATACATATCGGTATGATTGGTGTGAAGTGGAATCTTGTCTGCTTCCAATGAATGTCTTCGACTTGCCCTTAAGGGACAAGCAGCTACGACAGATAAATGATTTGGGTATTTTTGTATAACAACCACTCTTGAAGTGACGGCGACTTTTACTAGGTTGTGACATATTCTTCTATTGGAAGAAGGGAGGGGAAGAAATGGTTGCGATGGTGGTGTTAAATGAACATGACGAGAACGAGCATGATGCTATCGGAGTAAGCATGAAAAGGCATGATGGTATGAAAGAAGACACAACGTGACATAGAAACAACACGGAAACATAGTACAAAGTAGCAAACAAACACTTCGGATTTTTTTTTAAATAACTTGGGTTAAGGTTAGGAAGTTTGGCAGCAAGATTACAATTTTAAACATTATTCGAACCCAAAAGCCTGAAACGCCGTTCCGGGTAGAGAATTCTGAAACGCCATTCCATGATTGTTGACATAAATTGTACAAAAAAATGTTTCACCACCCCAAAAGAAGTCGTTACTATCATACCTACATTACTACTACTACTACTACTACTAACATAAAACACCCAGACACATATCTACGAAAAGTGCATTTTTTGGAACGCCGTTCCAAAAAAAGGAAAAAAGGGATAATGGTTGTGAAATCATGTAGGAAGGTAGTGCTGTAGATTTCTACAAAAAAATTGTTAAAACGAGCATGATGCTATCGGAGCGAGCAGTAAAAGGCACGATGGTATGAAAGAAGACACAACGTGACATACCGGTACCGTAGAAAACAACGCGGGAACATAGCAAACAAGCACTTCTGAAAATAATTTTATTTCATATCTTGGGTTAAGGTTAGAAAGTTTGGTAGCGAGAAATAGATTTTTTAAATCAATTTAGTCAAAATTGAGAGATCAATGGACATTTTGAGTCATCAGGGAGAATTTTGGTCGCAACCTGAGGGGGGTCGAAACTATTCACCACAAAAATTGTGAATTAAAAAAAATGCCCTCGCGCATAACAACGAGAGGGTCAATTTTCTGAAAATAGGGCTTGCGAGGGGTCGCGTTGGGTCGCGTGACAGTTATGGGACGTAGTAGTAGTAATAGTAGTAATAGTACTACCGTACTACCGTAGTAGTGGGTGATTCCCGAAATACTTTTTTGTAACGTACATAAACTTCTGTTTTGAGTATTTCGGGAATGAAAATTTTGTACATACTTTTTTTGGCGGGAAAGTGCATAAATCTCATTTTGGAATCTGGAATCTGATTACATGGACAATAATATTAGCCAAATTTGTCTTCTTCATACGATTAAACATGTGGGTTTCATCCGTTCAGATTTTTCAGTGACGTTCAGATTTTTCAGTGACTTCACGACCAAATTTTTCATTTTCACCTACCGTACGGTACTCACCATTTCAGCGACTCAATGTTTTGACTCAACCGACGATAGGTACTACTCAACCGACAACATAACAAATAGTTGCCCATCTGTTGAATATGTCACTCGAGTTGCTTGTTTGCTTGTATCTTCTAGAAGATGAGGAGGATGACGATGACGATGACGCTGCGGAAGAAAGGCGTCGAAGAGATAGGAGAACACCAAGGATAGCCCTACGCCGTCATTTCGAGTCTCCCTCTCTTTATCTATTCAACTCTGGCAATGATCAGGCTCTTCTCAACTGCTGTGGTGTCGACCACACAGTCTTTAGAGAGCTTCTCGGTCTATTTGAACCAACATTTGATAGTTACACAGTTGATAGATACACCAATGCTGTTCGGAAAAGGAAGGTTAACGCTAATGGAGTATGGTGTGGAAGAAAGCATGAGGCAAACACGACTTGCTGTCTTGGTCTAGTACTTCATTGGTTTAGAACACGAGGATCCGTTGCAAGATCTGTGTCGATGGCATTTGGACTCACCTCTACTGTTATGTACAAATGGTTGAAGTTCTCCAGAAAGGTTCTTTTGTTCGTATTGCAGTATCATCCAAAGGCAATGATTAGACCTCCAACTGAAGAAGAACTGGAGGAATACATCAGCGCGATTGGTGCCAAATACCCAAGACTAAAAGAACTGCCGTGTCTGGGGTGCCGCCGATGGACTCAAAGTCAAAATTCAGCAGTCTTCCAATTGGTTGATTCAGAGCCGGTATTACAACAGCTGGGTCTGCGACACTTATGTCAACAGTGTCTTTGTCTTTGCTGCCGATGGGAGAATTTGTATTTGCTGTTACAACTGCCCGGGTACCTGGCATGACAGCACGATCGCCGATCATGGTGTTTATGATAAAATAGAAGAACTGTTCGTCAAGTTCCAAGCTATGGTTTGTGTTGACTCCGCATTTAGGGTTGCCACAGGTAGACACCAATGCCTTGCCCAAAGTTCGCAGCATGATCCGGATACCCTCGAGGCTATTCTGTTGAACAGAGAAGCAATGTCCCTTCGACAGTTATCAGAGTGGGGGATGCGAATGATCCAGGGGCAGTTTCCGCGATTGAAAGACAGGCTTCTATTGGAGACGTTTGGCAATAGGAAGGTCATTTTGAACTTAATGATGCTTCTGTACAATTACCAAACAAGTACCATTGGTCACAACCAGATCCTGAATGTTTTCATGCATAAGAAGGACGGATACTTCTCTTACAATGACAACCTACTGGGAGATGCCACCGGCCTCTTCAACCGTTGAGCCAGTTGAGCAGTTCGCCTTCGCAGTTCGCATTCGAATTTCGCTTTGCGTGGTTGAGTAGATTGTCAATTCCGAGTAGATTGTTGTTGAGTGAGACCATGATCGGACCGGTCGATCGGTCGATTGGTCCAAAGTGGATTGTCGGTTCTCCACCATGGTCGATTGCCATTGACCATGATGGTTGATTAGATTGCAAAGTGTAGATAATGATTAGTAGCTTTTTAATTTACAAATTAGTAGTACTAGCTTTTGCTGTAGAGGATTTGGACATAGCTTTCGCTGTTGGTAACTTTTGGAATTATGAGCTTAGAGCTTGTTGGAAAGATACAAGTAGTTTATACGTGTATCTGGAGTAGTTCCGATTGATCTGCTGATCCGGAGTAGTTTCGCTTTTGGTGTTCGGGTTCGTAAAAACCGCACGACTTGTCAAGAGGGGTTCAACTCCTTAAGAGGGGTTCAACACAGCGCCGGACGGGTTAATCCCATCAGTTCTTCCATACATGGAAATGGGAATCGAAATGGGAATCGACGTGGGAATCGTTGACTCCTATCGATTTGATTCCAACTGATTTGAGACTTTCATGTACTCCCACCAACTTTACAATTGCAGGAGATATTACTAGTAGTTGCTAGTAGTTGCTAGTAATTCATTATTTTTACTAGTAATTCATTATTTCATTTTCTTGGCAAGTTGCAAAGCTCATAATTGGAATTCTTCCAAAACCAAAAGCAACTTCTTGTTAATCTACCACTACTAACTAATCTACTAATCTGAATCTACTACTACTAATCGTAATCTTCCAATCGACAATCTTCCAATCTTCCAATCGACAATGGTGGTGGTACAAGAAAAGACAAATGTTTTTTGCTCTCTTTTAGCCAAAGCGAAAAGAAAAGACCAAGCCACAACCCAATGTGAATACAGGGAACTGATTCTTTATCACCGGCACGAGCTTCATCGACACCGAGAAGAGATTCAAGAGATTCTTAAGCTTCTTCGACCGACCAATGCAGAACCAGTCAGTTATTAATGGAGTCGCCTTTCCCAACCCATCTAATGGTAATGATTTGTTTTGCGATTCTGATTCCGATTCCGATTCTGATTTTTCTGAACCTACGCCGGATGTTCCTGCTATTTTTCTGGATCCTCCTGCTCAACCTACACCAAATGTTCCTGCTATTAAACAGGAACCACCAGACTCTTAAGTGGAGTCGGCCGGGGGGGGAACCGAGTTGGAGTTGTTGGGATCCCCGGGCTGGGGGGGATTTGAGTTGGAGTTGGAGTTGGAATTTGAGTTGGGACGAAGCCCGTTTAGGAATATGGTGGCAACATCTACTATGGCAGCCTTCAGCGATTCCAAGGCAGCCTCTCTTTGTTCTCTTTCAAGCCGTTGACCCTCTATTCTTTGTTCCCTTTCAAGCCGTTGATACTCTATTCTTTGTTCCCTTTCAAGCCGTTGATACTCTATTCTTTGTTCCCTCTCGCGCTCGGAATTCTCTCTCAAGAAATCAAGAATTTCCTGCCGCCCGTTGGTGCTGTTGCTGTCGGTGGTGCTGATGTTGGTGGCGTTCCTGCGGTACTGTCTCTTTGATGGCGGAGTGCTGGTGGGAGAAGGGGAAGCACGTGTGGCAGGAAACCGTTGAGATGAAGAAGAAGAGGAAGCCGACCGAGACCGAGAGCGCGGAGCAACAATTCTTGGTGGTACGTTTATGGGAGTCGTTGGTGTATTGTTTATGGCAGTTGGTTGTGTATTGAGTTCTGGTTCTTCTTGGGTTGGTTGGGAAGGTTGACGAAGCGGTGGTTGTTGTTAAGTTGACTGTTGGGTTGGCTCGTCCGTTGGCTGGGTTGGCTCTGTTGACTGTTGGGTTGACTGTTGGGTTGGCTGAGTCATTGTTTGCGAAGGTTGACCAAGTGGTATCGGAGGAATGTTATCATCGTCAGAGTCCTCCTCCTCCTCACCACTACTTGCTATGTATTCTTCGTCTTCCGTGTTGGTCTGGTATCCTTCTTCCATTCCATATGGCTCTTGTCCGTCACCAACTCCTTCCTTGCACTTAATCAAATACTTAACCCTCTTTGCCAACTTCACGTCCTTAGGGCAATTTGGATCCCCGGTAGGAATTTGTTTCCGATATAGACTGTTGTATTTCCTACGGAGGTTCTCAACACTTCGATTGGTATCAGGGAAGTTGTCATTATGGATTAGGCCGACTTGCGCCCAATCCTCAGGACCAACAGGAAGGATTGCTTTGAGGGTGTATAGAAGTTCCATGACTTCTCTTCTGCTGTAGTTTCTTTTCCTGGACCTTTTTCCTGCTGTCTTCACCATCATCGCTTTGATATAAAAATTATGTCCAGAGCTGAAGAATATGTATCTCTTCCTCCGTCGTTGTCACATAGCAGCAACAACAGCAGATAAACCATTATTAGTGATTCGGTTTGGTTGTTGTGGCGCATTGGACAATATTTTGTACTACTATTTTGTACTAATACTACTACTCGTACTGAAATCAGCCAAAATTGGCGATCTGATCCGTTGGAGGATGTGTGATTAGTCCGTTGGGGGACTGACAAAAATTTCAGTCAGGAGTTCCGTTATAAAAATGTGTAACGTTACAAATCATAGTCGACGTGAGCTCACGTCGGCTATGATTTGTAACATTACGACTGGTTAAGTAGAAAATTTCCGATTTATGTAGTACATAAAAGTATTTCGGAAATCACCCAGTATCTGTGATAGCATTCAAACACCTACAGGCACGTACCGTACGAGGTACGTACTGTTAAGTACGAAGTAGTACGAGTACCGTACCGGTAGCACATACAGAATTTTCGAATACCGTACAATATGCTAAGTATCTATTATCGCTATGTATTTAATGTACTAATCATAGATATATATTCCCGTCTTTCCTTTTCCCGTCTAGCACCACGTGGTGTTGTTCCCTTTCTCGATTGATTGATTCCTTCATTCCGATCGATTCAGATGCATTTTGGTTGGTGTGGTCGCTGGTTCGACTGACGCAATCACGCGCGTGCTCCAACCACCACAGAAAAAAATAAGAATGCAATACTCCTCTTACCGTAGACTACCGGTACGAACGAATTCGTACGAGTACTTGTACTCGTACGAGTATTGTACGGTATGACACGGTGTGTGGAGAAAGAATCGATCGTCCACGAAAAACCGCGCAATATGATTAATTTTTCGACGTCGATCGATTTTTGGAAAAGCGGCAACACGCGTACGAGTATTACGCTACGGTACGGTACGAGTACCGTACGGTACACTAAGTGACGGTAGCTGCTGAGCTGCACATAACACACACCATCGTCGATGTGCGGTTATTAACTGCTGCACCGTACGGCCCCGTACGGTACTCGTACTTGTACACGTACTCGTACGAGCAATACAGTACGAGTAAAGTACGAGTACTATTATGAGTTATTACCTGTACGAGCAAGCGTAGTACGAGCAATCGTACGGTAATCTTACTGAGTATCGCACCGAGTTTGACTTTCCGAGAATTTTTTTGACGCACCTCTCTGGTTATGGTCGTTGTTGCATGTTGCATGTGGTTGCTTGTTTTAGAAGTTCTCATCCGGGCTTCAAATCCAGAGGGGTAAATCCGTAGTTTCGCACCAGACTCATTCCCTTGCATCGGTGAAACTACACACGGTAACTCGATCCGAACGTTTTCGAAGAAAGAAACAACAACAACAGTCCCCCGTCTTTTGTCAGGAACTGTTCGTAGTCGATTCATTCATTCATTCCATCGCAACGAAGAGATCAGCCCGAAACGAACGAAAAACTTCGATCGATCGAACGATATTTGTTTATTTTATTATGGTTCGCGTTCCATCATTTGCCGTTTCGGCCTTTTTGTGCGTTGCCGCCATCGGCAACCAGGGCACCACCGCCTTTGCTCCCAGTAGTGGAGGAGGAGTAACCCAACAACGCAGTTGCGCCTCAACAACTAGTGGGTTCACAACAACAACCACCACCACGGGAAGCGCAAAGTCCGCTCCTCGCACTCGCAGCTGTGAGGGCTCGAGCACATCAAGCACAAGCACGTCTCTGTTCATGTCGTCGAGACAACAAACCGGGCGCGACTTTTACCGAATCCTCGGAATCAACCGAAACGCCTCCGCGAAGGACATCAAGTCCGCCTTTCGACAAATGGCCAAGAAATACCATCCAGGTGCGTCACACGAACGGAAGAAGCGAACAGAACCGAACCGAACCGAACCATCATTGTTGTGTTGTTCGACCACGATGGTCGTTTTGTTGGTGTTGTTGGTGGGGTTTCCTGTTTCGGAGACGTTTCGTTTCGTTTCGTTTGGTTTCGACTCGAAAGCGACGGGGATTGTGATTATTGGAGTGTTTGTTCTTGCTTCGTGCTGATTGATTTTTGAATTTCTTGTTGATTTGTTGTTGTTGATTTTTGTCGTTGACTTTCGTTGCTGCTCGCTCGCTCGCTCGCTCGACTTGGTGACTATCTCGTCCCTCGGCGACAGACGCCAACCCCGGAAAAGACACCACGGAACAATTCCAGGAGGTCAACCGTGCCTACGAGGTGTTGAGAAACCCCGACCTGAAAAAGAAATACGACATGTTTGGGGAATCGGGCGTCGGAACCTCGGCCGCCAGCGAGGGCCAGGGATCGCCATTTGGAGGTGGTGCCGGTTTCGGACAAGAGGTCGACCTCAACGACATTTTCGATTCATTCTTTGGTGGAGGCGGCGGCTTCGGAGGCGGCGGTGGTCCGCGCGCGCGGCAGCAACCCCGGGGACCCGTGGTCGGAAACGATCTCCGATTCGATCTGGAAATCGACTTCAAGACCGCCGTCTTTGGAGGAGAAGAGAAGGTCCGCATCCGACACCTGGAAACCTGTGACACCTGTACCGGAACCGGTGTCAAGCCAGGCAGCAAGATCAGCACCTGCCAGAACTGCGGTGGTAGCGGAGTAACGGTCGAGGTCACCCGAACCCCGCTCGGAAACTTCCAGACGCAACAAACCTGCCCCAGCTGTCGCGGAACCGGACAAAAGGTCGAGGAATACTGCGGAACCTGTGGTGGACAGGGACTCAACCAAAAGACGAAACAGATCAAGGTTACCGTTCCCGCCGGTGTCGAGGACGGAAACAAGCTACGGGTGCGGGGAGAGGGAGACGCAGGCCCCAACGGCGGTCCCGCGGGAGACCTCTACATCTTCTTGCGCGTCAAGGAGGACGCCAAGTTCCGTCGCGAGGGACCCGAGATCTACTCGGAAGAAACCATCAGCTACATCGATGCCATTCTCGGAAACTCCATCAAGACGCCGGTGGTAGACGGCGAGGTCACCATCAAGGTCCCCCCCGGTACGCAGCCGGGACAGGTCATGCGACTGAAGGGAAACGGTGCCCCTCGACTGGGAAACCCCAACCAGAGAGGGGACCACTACGTCACCGTCAAGGTCGACATTCCGAAGGACCTCAGCAAGGAAGAGGAAGAACTCATCGAAAAACTGCGAACAATCCGGGAGGGAAAGACCGAATCCTCGGGAGGAAAGGGATTTTTCAACCGTGGTTAAGTCATAATGATGTACCAAGGAACGAACGAAGGTAGGAATGAACGAAGGTAGGAACGAATGAACGAATTGTAATTTAATTTCGTCTCTTCTTCTCGTGTCGTGTCGTCCGTAACGTAACCACTATCAATCACCCCTGCCGTGCCGCCAACGGATGGATCTGGAGCGTACCGAAAAACGAACCCTTTTTTATCTATCTGCACCATACCAATATCGACCGACCCTCCACTATCCTCCCCGCGGCGGTACTCCTCCCCAGTGATTGGGGGGGGGGGGGAACAAGTTTCCAGTTGAATACTACTACTACTACTACTATTATTATTTATTACCCTGTTTTATTTTAATAATGCAATAATAACATCTCGCTACTATACGGTAATCGTACATCCTTACTCTAGAATTGGTCTTGCTCTGTTGTTGGGCACACGCGTACGTACCGTACGTACGCACGTAGTAGTTCATAGTGTAGAGTGGTTCGATTGGTTTTCGAATGTCGTGTCGTGTCGTGTCGTTTCGTCGTGGATCCATCCATTGTTCGTCTGTAACAATGTACGAGTACGTACCGATACCCCCCGTATCTCGGTGCATGCACGAAAGAAACAGTTTGAGTGATGAGTCTCCTTTTTTGTTGTTGTTGCTGTTGTTGTTGTTGCTCTCTGTGTTTGGTTTGGGTGTGTTGCAAAAAGATCTCAACCAAACAAAGCAAACAAAGCAAACAAAGCGAACAAAGCGAACAAAGCGAACAAAGCAAACAAAGCAAACCAAGCAAACCAAGCAAACCAAGCAAACCAAGCAAACCAAGCAAACCAAGCAAACCAAGCAAACCAAGCAAACCAAGCAAACCAAGCAAACCAAGCAAACCAAGCAAACCAAGCAAACCAAGCAAACCAAGCAAACCAAGCAAACCAAGCAAACCAAGCAAACCAAGCAAACCAAGCAAACCAAGCAAACAAACAAGCAGTTTTCAAAGACCATGTTGTTCTTGTTCTTGTTCTTGTTCTTACGTGCAGTAGTATCGTAACTGTTAAGAATACAGCACAACGAATCAAGAGGAAAGCAATAACAACAACAACAAAATAATACAACATACATACCACACCATTCTTGCAACATCCTCTCACCACACTCCTCACCCGCCCAACAAAGTAACAAGATCACACTCCTAGTACTAGTACTAGTACTATTGTATACTCCTGTTGTCCCACACAACAAACAACAAACAACACAAGCGTTTTTCCTTTTGCATTACCACGCCGCAACGACAACAACGACAACAACGACAACAACAACAACAGCAACGACGGAGGATTTGCACTTATCTTGTTGTTAGGTGGATCAACAATCATAACTACAGTACCGTAGTAGTGTTGTTTGGCAATGACACGACACGACACGGCACGACACGACACGACACAACGACTACTACCGAAGAATGCTGAATGCGCCTCCTTTGTTGTTCATTGATTGGCTGCCTGCCTGCCTGCCTGGCCTGCTGTTGTCTGGTGGTGCACACAGCACTATATTCCGGCCGTTAGCTAGTAGTAGTAGTAGCAGCAGCAGTTGTGCCAAAAAAACAAAAAAAAAACTGCGCAGTAGTAGCTTGGTTGCGTTGCGTTGCGTTGTGTTGCGTTGTGTTGCTGCAGGCCGGCGGAAGGTTGTTGCCGTAGATGGATTGCTGCTTTCTTTGTTGGTTGGTTGTTCTTGCTTGGTTCGACGACAGACACAGACTATACTATAGACTTTGCGGCCTTGCTTGTTGTTTGCTTGCCCGCAACAACAAATAAACTAAATAACACGCACCCATTCATTCATTATATCATTATATCATTATTATTATTATTTGTTGTTTTGTTTCATACAGTAAGTGAGCAATGATTGAACTCGAGTCGTACCGGTAGATAAGGGAGAAGAAGAAGAGATTGTAGTTGTTGAGTCGATTCAATCGTACCGTAGGTAGAACAGAATCAAGCGCTATTTTGTTGAGGATCGATCGATCGATTGATTGATTGATTGATTGGAGAATCGTTTGACTGTAGGATCACGAAAAGGCAAATTGAATACTACTAGTTCGTTTCGAAATCGATTAATCGATTATCCGTTGTGCTGTAGCGACGAAACGGACTATCGATTAAACTGGAGTTGTTGATCATCAACGGAGGGGATGATGATCAATGTTCGTGGTTGAAAGCGAATGTGTATTTTGTTGGAGGGGATTCATGTCTTTGAAGATTAGATCGGGGAATCAATGGAACGTAGATTTAGAATCGCGTAGAGACGATGTATCGAGTCATCGAGGATTGATTGCTTCGTGCCATTGTAGATGACGTAGAATCGAACGTATGCCGGAGTGATCAATCAGAAAGGTTGGATAAAATCGCAGGAACTTGTCAAATCAATTTGTTGGAGACGAAACGGAATATCGATTCGTTGATCGACGTCGCAGATGGATATATTGGAATATTCTTGAAGCCATAGAATAGGATCAAGCATCGACGAAGAGGAGATAGATGATTGGTGGCATCCAAGGGAATCGAAATATCGTGTTGTCTTGGTAAACAACCGGAGTTGTAGATTGTTGATGGATGGGAAAATCATGCTTGCAGTATAAATTGAGTGTAGTTGCCCCAGTTGGTGGAAGTGGCAACGCAGGAAGACAAGGAGACTGAGGGAAGAAGGGAAGTCTGGATGAGCGATGGAACGGAATGGGGACACCACGGCTGCAGAGTCGGTTGGAGCCTGGATCATCGCGGAAGAGGACCAAGTCGCTTCTCGTGTAGGAGGAGAGAAGAGCGTTGATCATCCATCCAAACAGGACGTAGTACAAACTAATGTCCAATCAGTAGGCTCTGACTCTTTCTGGAATTTGCACGTCCATATCTGATGCACACCCCTTGATTCAACACTTATGTAATTGAATTCCATGGTTGTGGATTATGACGGAATTACAATACAAAGTAGTGGGTAGGTTCGTGTACACCCCCTGATTCACAAGCAGGGGAGGAGAATTGGTCGTGACAGATCAGAGGATTTTAGGTGCCAAAAAACGGAGTATCGCAGTTGGTGAATTGTAGAATGAAACCAAGGAACGTAGAACGGTCAGTCGATAGTATCATAAAATCAATTGGTACACAAGATATTTGCATGTAGAAAATACAGCTTGATCTTGTGGGCACCGAGGTGTCATTTGGTGAGGCATACAACAAGATATTCATGCCGATGCCCATCAGAAAGAGGGCGCCGAGCAGGGAAGTGTACACTCGCAAGGAGCAAACAGTCGATGGAAGCAGAAGACGCCCATTACCACGAGGGCGTACGAACGGTGCTAGGAGGATCCGTAGGAGTAGGTGCGCGAACCGAGCTTGGAAGATTGCTGTCTTTAGTATTGGAAGGAATAGTCGCAGGAGGTGAAGGAACGGTCACTGATTGGTCTTCATATATTTTGATGAAGAGGCTTGCGTTCCAATTTGGCTTGAATCTCCAGCGGTCAATGGACACTTCAATGAATACAATTGATTCCCATTCGCCATTTGTGGCGGCTGGTTCAACGGCGGCTCTGGCGGCATCATCCAAATCTGTTTGCCCACGGATTAGCTTCTTTGGTTCATTACTGTTCATGGATTTGATTGCCGTGATGGTGCAGTTGGCAAGGAGTTGAGTGATGTGATCCTTCAGGATGTCAGCCATATACCAAAGGTTGGCTTCAATGATTTTGAGGACCATTCTTGTAAGGTTAGTAAGTGGGTCGGGAGCAAGGATCATGGGTTCATCATCGCTGTGGCGGATAAAAAGATCCTTGCACTCTATAGCCGTTGGAGATAGAAGTTCAGAGTAGCTGTCGTTTAGTCTTGTAGCTGCGGCTGGGTTGGCTTCACTAAAGAATTGGAATTCAATCTCGTCAATGTTGCGCTAGTTGTATTCAACTATGGTTGCGGATTAACCAAGAACGAAGTGCTGTACAGTGAATGCACCCCCTGATTTGCAAGCAGCGGAGAAGAATGTAGAAATACGAAGGTGATTGCAAAGGCGATTGCGACTGTGGCGAAGGGACCAAGCGGTGAAAGATGAGGAAGTAGAGCGTAGCGGAAGTAATGTCGCCGGCTGGAGGTGATTGGATTTTGCGGAGGATGGCAGCGAATGGAATCAAATCACATCACTTTGTAAGCAAAATTGCGAAGAAGAATCTAAAAATCGATCGGGAGTCTGAGCGTAGGCGAGTTTGGATATCGCCGGTTGGAGTATCGTGAATCGTGCAAAACTTGGAGTAGAGCGGGGTTTTAAACGTCCACAAAGTCAGTCAAGGCGGATGGAAACGACGGCTAGGAGCAACGTACACGGCGAAGGGAGGAGGGAGAATGAACGAGCGTAGGAGAAAAGGGGATCGGGATTTCGGAATGTGGGAGATCGAGGGGGAAACGTAGAAAATATTATCAACGGCGAGGCTTGGAGGGACGAGCGTCAGAAAGACGAATTGAGATCAATTCGCAGGTGACGGCAAAGGGAGGAGGAAGGGAGCAATCATTGGCGTCCGAGCGTCGGCTAGAGAGTGATCCAAATGCAGAAAAGATTGTTGACGGCGGAAAAGATGAAGGCGCGGATAAATATAATGCTCGTCAGATGAGGAAACGGCGGCAAACAACGTGTATTGGCGACATAGGCGCGGGATCAAGGCAACTATCGATGGAAGGGTTGCAGTCGGTGGTTCAAAGTGGTGCTTTAGCACAATAAATTGGGCGTTGATGGGTGTTGATCTCTCGTTCCGCTGCTAACACTCCACTAATTGATGAATAGGTAGATAGAGGGAAGAAGAGATATTGCTGGCTTGGTGTTGTCTAAATTATTTTATGTTGGCAAATTCTAGAAAAGTGAGAATGATCTCTAAGGGTGGAATTGTTGATTTCATCCAACGCACTCCTGTGGACCACTTGACGCTATGGGTTCTTGTGGGCCAACAATTCTGCTTTCCCCAGGACTTTCCTTTTCATCCATTAGCTGGTACTTCTTCAGAGTTTCGTAGCATTTGCGTCGGTATTCGTCAAAGTCCTTTGCATCAATTCCAAGCACGGCGTCACAGAACTTGTAGAACAATGCTCCTTGTAATGGCTTGGTAAAGAAATCAGCAATCATTTCCTGAGTGGGACAGTATTGCACTTTTACATGTTTCTTTTGGATACGGTCTGTGATAAAAAATACCTGATGTCAATATGTTTGCTTCCTTTGCCTGCTGAGAATCATCCATTGTTCTCCAGGAGCATTGCACTTTGGTTGTCTTGCATCAAAATATCTTCATTTGCATATCCTCCTTGTTCGATTTGAAATAGCCTATACCACAATGTCTTTGGTAGTTTCTCTCCCACTGTCAGTTGTTTGAGATTGATTTTCAATCGTACGAATTATCGTGCTTCTGCAGGAATCTGAATGAATGAGACAGGAATGAGACACGAGTGAACGAATGAGACACAAATGAGTGAACGAATGAGACGCGCAGTTGATCGAATGGAGAAGGAGAAGGAATGAGAATTTTCCTTGGAATGTGGAGAAGGGCCATCATCAGCTTGTGGAGAAAAGATCATCTGTTCCGGGATGATGTGGCTCAAGAAGTATCTTCTCCAAATGACCCCTTATGTACTAGAATCTACAGGGCACAAGGTAGAGCCCTACAGCCCCTGGTAATAAAGGTACAGGGCATGTGAGAATTGCACCGGAGTATTAGCGGGCCGGTGCAAATATTGGTGATTTTACGTTCGATAACTGTCACGCGACCCCACGCGACCCCTCGCAAGCCCTATTTTCAGAAAATTGACCCTGCCTTTGTTATGCGCAAGGGTATTTTTTTAAATTCACAATTTTTGTGGTAATGATTTTCGACCCCCCTCAGGTTGCGACCAAAATTATCCCCGAAGACTCAAAATGTCCATTGATCTATTCATTTTGACTAAATTGATTTAAAAAATCTACTTTTCACTACCACACTTTCTAACCTTAACCCAAGATATGAAATAAAATTAGTTTCAGAAGTGCTAGTTTGCTACGTTTCCGCGTTGTTTTTTACGGTATGTCACGTCGTGTCTTCTTTCATACCATCGTGCCTTTTGCTTGCTTCGATAGCATCATGCTCGTCTTAACGAATTTTTGTAGAACTCTACAGCACTAACTTCCTCCTACACGATTTCACCACCATTCTTTCTTTTATTTTGTTTCCAAAAATACTTTTTTCTTAGATATGTGTCTGGGTGTATTATGATAGTACTACTAGTAGTAGTAATGTAGGTATGATACTAGTATTGATTTCTGTTCAAGTTGTGAAACGATTTTTTGTACATGTCAACAATCATGGAACGGCGTTTCATAATTCAGTAACCGGAACGGCGTTACATGCTTTTGTGTTCGAATCATGTTTAAATTTGAAATCTCGGTGCCAAACAAATTCCTAACCTTAACCCAAGATATGCAATAAAATTATTTTCAGAAGTGTTTGTTTGCTACTTCGTACTAGTACTATGTTTCTGCCTTGTTTCTATGTCACGACGTTTCTTTTTTCATACCATCATGCCTTTTCATGCTCGATCCGATAGCATAATGCTCATTTTCATCATTCAACACCCCCATCGAAATCCTTTCTCCCCCTCCCTTCTTCCAATAGAAGAATATGTCACAACCTAGTAAAAGTTCGCCGTCACTTCAAGAGTGGTTGTTATACCACAATTCCCAAATCATTTATATGTCGTAGCTGCATGTCCTGTAAGGGCAAATCGAAGACATTCATCGGAAGCAGACAAGATTCGTCTACACACAAATCATACCGATATGTATCACGAGGCCTTTCATGTCACCTTGATTCAATAGCTTTTGCCATGATTTCTATTTAAAGCATAACCTAATGGAATTTTCATCATCTGCCAAAGAAGAAACCACTAGTACAGTTCGTCATTCACCTACACAATATGGCCTGACATTGACGGAGAATGGTCCAATTGTTCCTTCCGCTTCTGTTGCTGCCGCTCACACTAACAAGGCATCCTCAAACGAAACGTTCAACTCTGTTGTAAACAGTCAGGTAGTACACAACTTATTTGTTCCACCAATGGATAGAAATGTAATGGAATCACAGTTGTTTCCTTCAGAAGACAACAGCAACAACGATGACATGGTTATTCATGAAGAAATTTGCCTTCCTATTCAGAACGATAATGGTATGGATGCTTCGGAACCCACTGCATCCCAACCAAACATCAATGAAAGAGAGCAATTGATCCGATCTCATCTTTCTTTTTCACCTACCAATAGGCTCATTGCTGAAATAAAGCTCATGAATCTAATGACGAAACACAAGTTACCTCTAAACACATTCAAATCTATTTTTCAATGGGCAAACGAATGTCAAACTATTCATGGTGTTGACTTTAGCTCTACCTACCCCCGCCATCGAGAAGCCATATTTAGTGAAATCAAGTCCAATTTGGGTATTTCAGAGACCAAGTTCGAGCCACACATAATTAACTGGTTACCTTGCAATTTACCCACCCAAATATTTGTTTGATCCTTCCCAGACGCACTTCATTCCCTTCTGACCAATAAGGAGTTGATGCAAGAAACCAATTTGTCTTTTCCGAATGTCGAGACTCCTCTTTCACCCGAAAACAACCCACCACTCACCAATGAAACATACATAACAGAACTACACGACGGCTCTTGGTGGACGGAATCGTGGAAGCAGATCTGCAATGAAAATGATGAAATCCTTGTTCTGATCATTTTCTACATGGATGGAATCAGCTTGGATGCACATGGCTGTCTGTCACTCACTCCTCTCAACATGACTCTTGGTATTTTCAATACTGAAGCAAGAAAACGACCTGACGCTTGGACCACAGTTTATTTTCATCCCGACACTGAAATTGAGAGCATAAGACACACGAAAAAAACCACGGCGAAAGATAATATTCAAAATCTACACACCGCGCTTGCATCAGCTTTGCAATCTTTCAAGGAAGTATGTGAAATGCAGGGCGGGTTGGAGTGGGATTATCTTCCGTATGCAGGAAAAGTGTTCAAAGTGAAAATGAAATTTGCAATTGCCTATGTTGTTGGGGATACAGAACTTCATGACAAACTATGTGGAAAGTATGGATCCTACACGCAAAAGGTGAAGAAATTGTGCCGACATTGTACATGTCCTACACGTGTCATCCATAAACCAAAAGCCCAAGTGGAGGAACTGACTCGGCTCTGGGTTCCAGAAGATTTTGAATCCCCCCCAAACAATTCTGCACGGGAACACCTGGAGTACTTCAAAAGCATTTCGCACCATCCCATAAAAAATGCTTTTCACAGCCTCAATTTTGGTAGTAATGTCAACAACATTCACTTTGCTACTCCCGGTGAGTGTTTGCATATGCATCAACTGGGTGTAGCACGTCGGGCAGTAGAATCACTCGATTCATTGTTAAAAGGTAGTCCTAAGTGTTGGTATGCCCCTGATTTAAACACGAATGGCACATCAGCTACTATTGGTTCACTTGCGCAGTTATACGGTGGTCTTTTGTCAAGGCAATTGGACAGAGATTTCCCCAGAACCAAGTTTTCCAGTCAGCTTCTCTCCATTACCAAAAAGGAGGGTTATGATTATTCGGGAATGCTTATTTCCATTCTGATCACCCTTTGTTCCGAAGTGGCAATAAACATCATCAAGGACGCGACATTTATTCAGAAACAAGTAGAGGTAATTCAACTGATACTGTCCATGGAAGAATTCTTGAAGCATGGGAATATACCCATTTCCGGATTGGAAAATCTCCCCAAGATGATAATCCATTTTATCAATTGTATTAATTCTACCTGCCTCAGAGAGGGAATGGGTACGAAACTGATCAAAAACCATCTATACTTTCACCTTGTTGAGTACATTAAACTTTGGGGACTTCCATGCGGATGGGATTCTTCTTATTCGGAATCACACCACAAAACTGAAATCAAAGCACCCTCGAAAGAACACTCAACAGAATGCTTCGACATTGATAATGCAAACGGCAAAGCGACAGGAAGAAAAAATGCTGCTACGAGTAGCTACTTCCAAGTTTAATTTAGTGACGGCAGAAGATGTTTCTGGTAATCGAGTCCCTCCCGCAGTTTCTGGTTCAAAATTTCACGTTTTCATTAACGACGATGGGGCAAGTACTATGAGATGGGTTAGGTCATCGAACAAAACAAAACCCTATATTTCTCCCATCGTGTTGTCTTTTGTATGTCAGAATGTGCTTCCACTTTTGGAGGACTCTACGTTTGTGAAAGGATTTACTGAACATAACAGGTTTGACAAATGCACACAGCAAAATTACTTGTTTCGGAGCCACCCTTCATATCGTTCCGATGGTGGCCAACTTAACTCTGTCTGGTATGATTGGGCCTTGTTTGATGTCGACACATGTGAAATACCCTGCCATATTATGTGTTTCCTTGAACTCTACAATCTGAAGCAGCCTTACTCATTTGTTTCTGAGTACAAAATTGCTGAGGAAGGCATTTATGCAGTAGTGACCAAGTTTAAATCCAATCCACTACCAACAGCTTCGTCGTTTGTGACGAGAGGTGAAGTAGACGACAATTCCCTGTTCTTATTTCATGTCGACAGCATACTTTCCGATGTAGCAGTTGTCCCAGAACTTGATGCAATTGGTACGTTGCAATCAAACTCATATTTAGTTGTCTCGAATCGAAGGGCTTGGCTGGATGAATTCCACAAGACAACGTCATCTTTGCCTAATGAAGAGGCACTCTACTCCCAATGCACTATTGTTGAAGAGGACAGCGACAATAATGATGATGCTACTAATTCAGGTGATGATTGTTCAATGTCATCGAACGATGATGACTATAGTGAGGTCCTCTCTGATACATCCAATACTTAATTGTTTTTCCTACTACAATATCCATAATAACTTAGTATTAGTGAAGAATTGAATGCTCCTCCATATTGATTGTAACATATTTTGCCTACGTTTTGATTGATAGCTACTCCGAAATGATTGCACAATGTCGCAGGAAAACAAACGAAGTGAATGGAACGTCTAACTTTAAATTATTGTTTAATATATTATAGAGGATCAGCTCTTACCACAGTTTTTGTCGATACATAGGCACTCATAATATAACAGCCTTCGTATTTTGGATTCGAACAGCTATGTGATACTAATGGATTGAACAATACAGTATCGCCTGACCTCAATGGAATTTTCACTTTATACGTTGGGAACACAAAGTAATAAATCACCTCGTCATCACCTACATGTTTTAGAGCAATAGCCGTCAGCCTTGTATAGAACATATCGGCATCGGTATGGCATTTCGAGTGATAATCCTTTCCAATAGAAAAGGCCATAGCGTGATGGCTGATTGCATTCAGTGTTGTACGACTAACAACCTCATTCATCACAGTTGTTTCAAGGTTGACAAATTTGGACATTTCACGTAAACAAAGCTGCATTTCCTTCACAATGTGTAGGGCTTTCTGTTCAAGGTGGTCTTGTGTTTTCGGTTCCACATTCTTTTTGAAAACATACACACCATTTCCCGATTTCAATCAATTTGGTCTCATCCCAATAATACCATATCCACTGTTTACACTGTCACATTTGGTTCCTCAGGCCTATTTTGGGTTTAGATTGAACAATTTCCGCAGCAAATGTTCTTGTAATTTCTATATTTTCGGGAGTACCCAAGCGTCGTTTTGCACATTTTTTGGAAGCTTTTGCAAAGATTCTCAATGATGGTTCTGATTAGGCGACTGCTAAAAGAAACTTATCGTCGGCGCTTGAAAATCCGCAGAATCACTGTATTGGCGTTTCTGGGTCAAGTTTCTGTAACGGCGTTTCAGATTGAGTTGTCTGGAACGGCAATTCTGACTTGAATGTCTGCTGTATTGGCGTTTCTTGGTCAAGTTACTGGAACGGCGTTTCAGATTGAGTTCTCTGGAACGGCAATTCTGACTTGGACGTTTGCTGTATTGGCGTTTCCGGGTCAAGATTCTGGAACGGCGTCTCAGATTGAGTTGTCTGGAACGTCAATTCTGATTTGAACGTCTGGTGTATTTGCGTTTCTGGGTCAAGATTCTGTAACGGCGTTTCGGATTTAGTATTCTGGAACGGTTATTCTGACTTGAACGTTTGCTGTTACGCTGCCGTTTCCGGGTCAAGATTCTGGAACGGCGTTTCAGATTGAGTTGTCTGGAACGGCAAATTCGTTTTGAACATCTGGTGTATTGGCGTTTCTTGGTCAAGTTACTGGAACGGCGTTTCAGATAGAGTTCTCTGGAACGGCAATTCTGACTTGAACATTTGCTGTATTGCTTGCGTCTCCGGGTCAAGATTCTGGAACGGCGTTTCAGATTGAGTTGTCTGGAACGGCAAATTCGTTTTGATCTTCTGGTGTATTGGCGTTTCTTGGTCAAGTTACTGGAACGGCGTTTCAGATAGAGTTCTCTGGAACGGCAATTCTGACTTGAACATTTGCTGTATTGCTTGCGTCTCCGGGTCAAGATTCTGGAACGGCGTTTCAGATTGAGTTGTCTGGAACGGCAATTCTGATTTGAACGTCTGGTGTATTGGCGTTTCTGGGTCAAGATTCTGTAATGGCGTTTCGGATTTACTATTCTGGAACGGTAATTCTGTCTGTATTGGGGTTTCAGGGTAAAGTTTCTGGAACGGCGTTTCAGAATGAGTTGTTTGGAACCGCAATTCTTACTTTTGCGGGCGGTTGGATTCTTCCCTATTGCTGCTGTTGCTATTGTTGTTGCCGCTTGCTGCTGTTGCTGGCGCTGTTGTTGGTATCGCTGCCGCTGTTGGTTTGATGGTTCCCGGTTGCGGCCGCTTGGATCGTTCTCGCTTGCAGCTTTTGCTATCGCTGTCGCGAGGTTTCCGGTTGCTGTTGTTGCTCTCTGTCGTTGCCGTAGTCTACGATTGTATTCGAGTTTATCATGATATGTTACTTGAACCAAAGGGGCGAGTATCTATTGATGTGCTACATTGAGTAAATAATAACAAAAGAATAGTATAATCTACGTGCCACTAACCTACACTGTTGGCCTCCTTTTGTTGTTGCGTTCAATTCGTCCGATCAAATTGTTACAATCCTGCGTCCGCCTTGTCGGACGTTTTCTCCAATTGATTGTTCTACTGATCCGTACCTATGAAAATAAGAAGGAGGGAAACACAAGTAAGGAAGACATCATCAGCAATGCAGGATGTAGGCATCATTGTCCCTCTATCTTACGTTGTTGTTTTTGCTGCCTTCGACCCAGTGTTGCCTTCCGATCCGTTGTTTCCAATACGGTCCTATGAAAATAGCAAAATAGAAAAAGGAGGAAATACATTCTTATCAGCAATGCAGGTGGCATTCTAATCATTGCCTATCTGTCTCATTTGTACCGTTGCTTGTTGTTACAATAGTTGTTCGCCGTACCTTGGTCCATTAGTCCGATATTTTGTTCCGATCCGTTCTCTCAAACTACAGGGAAAAATTGTCAGTCGAATTGTTGTTGCCGATACGTTGTTCAATCTTACTCCTTTCACACGAAAAACTGGATCTTTATCCTGTTGATATATCTACGCAATGGATGCAGATTCATTGATTTCAAGATGTATATGTAAGGCTGCAGTCCAAACAATATCTATCCAGCAATTCCTCTACAGTCCAATGCCGTCCAATTCTTTTTCCAGCAAAGGCAGTTTTTTCGGATTAAAATATCTCGAGCCTGAATTCCCTGCCTACTAGTGACCATTGCTGATCAGTTCAGTGGGATCCCGCGTTCTCGGACGGAGTGCTTTGTCGTACAAGTACGGTAGTAAACCAACTCTGCTCAAGATAAGTTTGGTAAGATGATTATGAAGGGAAACAGTATTTTTTGACTCGAAAAAAAAAAAAAACACGCTGTAAAATAACACTGTAAAATAACACTGTAAAATAACACTGTAAAATCACCACACTGTAAAATCACAGTAGAAAATCGTTTCGAAAAAAAATGTTTTCACTGTGTGTGTGTGTGTGTGTGTGTGTGTGGGCATGTGTGTTCCAAACAAATAATCGATACTTACTAACCTGTCAGATCTCCCGCTGTAAATCTAGAACAATGAAGAATAATTCCATTTTCTTATTTAAAAATAAGAACATTAAGTAAATAAATCTCCACCCGCGCTCTTTTTGAATAGAGAACAATAAAAAGTAGTGCAATGAGTTTTATTCTTAACGTTCTCAACTTGTGATGCAGTGAGAACTTTTATGTACCGGTGAGGTTGTACTTCTTACCAACACATGTGTGCCACTGATCTTACTGGTAATGAATTTGCCTAGTTTTGTCCAGCAGTATTCTACGACAGTAGTAGCTACGTAGACAGAAACCGTTGTGTCCAGGTATATTACGATAGTAGTATACGTAGTAGTAGTAATGTAGGTATGATAATACTAATGACTTCTGTTTCGATTGTGAAGGCTATCACGCGCTACGTTTGTGATAGCTTCAGTAGCTAACCTACTTGTAGTACTGGATGTGAAATGCTTGTAGTTCATTGGTGGGTTGGTGGGTTAAGCAGTGCTAGAGGTTTGCTTTGCCCACACACACCGGCGTACAGTCGGGCTTAACAGCTTGGGCGGTTAAGCCTCTGGCTGTTAAGCCTTTTCTGCGGGCGGGCGTGGCGGGCTATTTATTTATTCTACTACTAATCGGTTTAGGAGCAAAAGAGTGAGCTGTGGGCTTGTATTCTGCTGGGAGACTCCTCTACAGGCTTGTTAGCGTTTAGCCTGTATTTGCAGAGATTTGCTTGCAGATTCGATGCTTGCAGAATTCGATGCTTGCAGAATTCGCTTGCAGAATTCGTGTAAGAGTTGTACTGTACCTACAGGGAACGTTCCGGGAATATGGTACGCACCAATATTGCTTGCTGATACAGTGAGATCTTTCGCGAAGTACGTGTGCTTGTATACTCAAGGTGGTTCCCCGGTCTGCTGGTCTGTACTTCACTACCATTCCCCTCATCCGGTTTGCTACATCAACTATCACGCGCTACGTTTGTGATAGCTTCAGTAGCTAACCTACTTGTAGTACTGGATGTGAAATGCTTGTAGTTCATTGGTGGGTTGGTGGGTTAAGCAGTGCTAGAGGTTTGCTTTGCCCACACACACCGGCGTACAGTCGGGCTTAACAGCTTGGGCGGTTAAGCCTCTGGCTGTTAAGCCTTTTCTGCCAATGGGCCATAAGCCACCGGGTGGGAACGGCGTGGAGAGCGTGCGCGCGCGGGAGCTTGGAGCAGAGTGAGGGAGGGAAGAGGCGCCAGGGTGCCTCAAGGAGAGCTGCCAGCAGGAGTGGGGTCCGCAGCCGGAACCCATTCCTCGGGCAGGAAGGAGTATGTTCCATTGTTGAACATGACAGAGGCAAGATTCTTGAAGATGGGGAGGGATTGCTGATGTAAGTAGCGCATCATGCAGTCACTGTGCCATCTGGCAAGGAGCTTGATGACATTAGAGTCGCATTTGCCCTGGAGCAGGGCCATAGCCCCTCCCGCGCGAAGGGAGCGAGCAGAGATGGCTGCAGGGGCAATGCCAGTGGTAGGGTAGAGGGTCTGGGCATAGACTCTCAGGGAGGAAGTGATAGTGGCTGCGCGAACAAGGGTAAGGACCCCATTATCGAAGTAACTGGCAAGCGTGAGGGAGGGACCGAAGGGAGCGCTGGAAGAGCAACAGCTTCGGAGGTGAAGGACTTGGCGCGCACAGGCGGCAACGGGGCAGCATAGTGAGTCACCACTCCTGGCATGCGCCACTACTTCCCCTTTGTCGCCATTCTTCTGGGTGGTGAAGGTGAGCGTGACAGAGGTAGCAGCCTGGAGCTCATGCGCAGGGCCATCGTGGTGGACGATGCGGGAGTCAAGGTAGAAGGAGACGTCTTGTAGGTGGAAGGCTTGGTCATCTGTGGTAGTACCAGTGTACTCACCAGGTCGGAGACAGAAAAAGAAGGCGATGCAGATCATGTTTGCAATGGCCTGTCGGGTGGGGGAAGGGGACTCGTGGTATGCAAAGTGGAGGGCATGCATCACGAGGGTGATGGGGACCGGCTTGACCCGGGAGGGGGCTGGGTCCAACTTGGCATATGCCTTGAACTGGGCAGTTAGCCGGAAGTCAAGACTGCCTGTGGAGTCGGTTCGAGGGTCTTTGGACCCCAGGCGGGCGAGCGTCTGGCCCACTGACCGGATGGTGTCCGATACTGTGCGAGATCGGATGGGCTTGTGGCTACGTGAGAGGTTGCCATCATGGAGTCGTTTGGCAAAGACTTGGAGGATGGGGATTGGATCCTGAATGGACTGGAGGCGCGGGTCAAAGCCTTGAGACAAACAGAATTGAACCCATTGGTTCCAATGGGCATCCTTGCGCTTGGCATAGAGCTCAGTGACTGAGGCGCGCATGGTCTTCTGGACAGCGCTAAGGTCAGCGCGGAATGCATGGGCGGCCGAAGGTGGCATAAGGTCCAGGGCAAGTCCTGTGGGTAGGTCGTGTTAAAGTGATGGAGCAAGGCAGTGTCAGAGAGCTCAGATCGAGAGAGGAGGTCCGCCAGGTGGTTAGCGGGGCCCGGGATGTAATCCCTAAGGGGGACATATTGAAAGAGGCGCTGGTGCAGAGACTGGAGCCGGAGGAGGTAGGCTGCAGGGCCTGTGGTGGTAGTGGCGCCTTTGCGTTGCCAATAGACAGCGGCGGTGTTGTCATAGCAGTTGTGGGTGGTGCGGGCGTGGACACAAGCAGCCTGAGCCAGAACATCATTGTGGGCAATGGAACCGGCGAGCTCAAGGTCACTGTTGGTGATGGAGCCCGCAGGATTGTCGAAGGAGACGAGCTGGGCTGAGATCCACGGGGGGAACGCATGCCGCCACATGACGGGCTGCACGGCGCCCGTGGGAAGGGGGACAAAATGGAGGCCCCCCATGCCAAAACCCGAAGCATCGCAGGCGCCCAAGGTGGCCGGGAAGGTGTCCGGCACGAGTTCGGCAATGGAGGTAGGCCGGTTGGAGAGATCATTGGCAAGCCATTGGAAGTCGCGAAGGAAGCTGTGGACGCGCTTGGTGAGCCGGAGGCGCTGCCTGCCTGGCTCCTGGTGGCGGAAGGCTTCTTGGAGAATGGAGAAGAGGCCAATGGAGCCTGGAATGGCCAGTGCCATTGACCGGAGCTCCCCCAGGACTTGGTGCCATTGCTTGATGGGGACGTGGCGCTGGGTGGGTGAGATGGAGTGGAGAATCTCCTGTAGGCGGGCCACCCGATGGGGAGGAAGGCTGATGGTTTTGTTGACGGAATCGATGAGCCAGCCGAGGATGACTTTCTTGGTGGTCCAAGTGGCGTCCCCTTGGAGCATTTTCTTGAGGGAAGCCGGTTCCTGCCGGAAGGGAGTGTCAGAGGCATCGAGGGGCCAGAAGACTGTGTCAAGGGATTGGAAGAGAACGCGCTTGATGGCGCGGCGTGTCCATTGGTTGCCCTGGGCAAGGCCACAGAAGTCATCCACATAGACATCCCAGTAGCGAACCGGCGACTTGCTGGGAGTGGTGCTACTAGGGGGGGTGAGGGGCGGCGTGGAGGCCGTAGGGGGAGGAGGAGGCGGCGCCGTGGGGGGTGGAGCGGGTGGCTCAATGGGAGGCGCGCTGGGGGTGGTTTCAGAGGGGAGATCCAACCGATGGGGGGTGAGCCGGGCCGCGGCAAGCCCGGTGGCAAGAGTGGCATTGGCCAAGTCCGCAACGGTTTCAGTGAAGGCACAGAAGTTGGGAGGACTGGATTTCCACCCCATAGGGTTGGTGAGTGGGATGCCAATGAGTGGAGCTTCCCCAGGGCGAGAGGGGAACAGGACGCCGAGCTTCATGGTGTCTTCTGGGTGCAATCGGATGCGGTAGAAGCCATCGGCAAGGTCAATCTTCGACATATACACTGGACCAAATCTGTGGTTGGCGCGGTGCAGTTTGGTGAGGAGTCGCGGGAGGGTCCGGCCAAACTGCATGGCGTCCGCAGGGGCAAGAGGGACGGTGTCTTGGTTGACGTCCGAGTAGGTGTAATTGGATATCATGCGTGGGCGGCGGCCTCGTTGGGGGACTAAGCCAAGGGGGCTCAGTCGGAGTCCGGGGAGGTCCTGGATGAGGCTGGCGGGGAGAACAGTCCATTGTTGCTTGTCCATCATGTCGGCATACTCCTCGCGAAGGAAGTCAATGCCCTGGTGTGAGGATTGGTGCGGACCCCGGCGGAGGGCAGCTGCAATGCGAGGTGGATCCCACGAGGGTCCAGACATTTGGGCGGGGGTGCCCTCCTTGCCATAGCGGGCAAGGAGGCTCCCCGCGGGGTGGGGGATGGAGGCGACGTCAGGATGGATGTCACCCCGTCCTCGGATGGTCCGGATAAAGTCCGCCCAGCTGGTGCTGTTGTTGTAGACAGTGACAGCCCGGTTGATGTGCACATTGAGCCGGTCGACGGGGTAGAGGGAGGGAGTGATGAGGGGAACCGAGAGTGGGGCCGGGCGGAGGGTCTCTGACGTAGGCGTCGGCGGCGGGGGGGGGGGGCCTAAGCAATGGGTTGGTGGGGTTGACGAGGAGCTCGGGCCTAGGCAACGGGGGGGCAGTGACGAGGAGCTCTGTCCTAGGCAATGGGGGGGTGGGAAGGACTAGGCGCTTGGGCCTAGGCAACTTGGCAGTGACGAGGAGCTCGGGCCTAGGCAAGGACAAGGTGGGCGGGGAGGAAGGGAGGGATGCCGAAGCCGTAGGAGGGACAAGGGATGCGGGAGGAGATGGGGGGGGGGGGTCGTTGAACCTGTAGAACGTTTGGGAGGCACATACACGGCGAGAGGAGTACATGCGCGCGCGCGCGGGTTGTGCTTACCTAATTCCAGTGTGATTTGTAATGGCGGAGAGGGAGGCATAGGGAGTCGTCGGGAGGAAGGCAGAGCCCCCCTTGGTGAGTTAGAGGGCAGGGTCAACGCGCCAAAGGGGCGCTTGCCATTCGGTCAGACATTAAAAGCGGCTTGGCACCAAGCCCAGACTTGGTCCTGTTCACTGCTAGTGATGGCGCCATGGTCCTGGATGTTCCTGCAGTTGGTGAAGCAGGTGCCACGAAGGTGATAGGAATGGCAGCGCTCGTTGTCATCTGGACGAGACAAGGGAATGGTACCTTTTTCTTTCATGGTAGCCATGACTTCCCTCAGTCGGGCGCGTAGGACTTTGTTGGCTACCCCCGCCGTTTGTAGCCGGGGATCCAGGTTGGGGTTGGAGACGCGGGCACCGCCGGCGGAGCCTTGGTTGGGGCTGGGGGTAGTCTTGCCGGGCGTGGGGGTGCCTGGGATTGCAGCAGGGGCAGCCACGGCGGCTACGCGACGTAGGTGCCTCAGAGCCGGCACATTGGTGACATTGGGGAGCCAGTAGAGGTTCTGGGTGATACGGAAGGCTTGGAAGTCCTTCCCAAAGTCGGGGGAGGGGACAGTGAATGTTGATCCCCATTGTTCCTCAAGCCAACCCCGCACCCGGATTTGGAAGTAGTATACCACAATGGAGGGAGTGATGAGCTCCCCTAGTTCATCGGCAATTGCTCGGCGGAGGGGCATTTGCTGGAGCTTGAGCTTGGCGAGTCCATTCTGGTAGCCCTGCACGACAGGGTGATGCATGCCTAGAATGGTGGCCAGGACGGCGAGATAGCTTTCCAGTTGGGTGGTAGCTTCAGTCCAGTCGATGGGTAGGTAGGCCTTGGTCTTCTGGAGTTCGAGGGAGTCCTTCAAGGTGAGGGAGTTGCCTTCGGTGGAGATCATGGTGTCGTAGGCCGCCACAGTGGCTGCAGCTTCCTGTTCCCGCTTCAAGGAGGCGGCGGATCCACCGGGGGGAGTGAACGCTAAAGGGAGTATGCCGTCCGCCACGTCAAAGGGGTCAGTCCCATGAAAGTTGCCATCTTGGAACTTCTTGAGTGCCGCAGTGGTGACCAAGGGTGCCTGGATGAGGAACTCGGCGGCGCATGTGGCTACCTGGCTCTGGAAGATCATATGGGTCTTCTCGTGTTTGCCTTTCTGTGCCCAGGCTTGGTATATGGGGGGTAGGTCGGCTTCCTCAAGCTTGCCACACAGCAGCAGCAAGCGCTGGGTGTACAAGGGGCCCCAGGTGTTCTTGACCGTGGCAGGGGGGCGACGTTGGTCTAGGCCCTCACTGAGCTTGAGCTGTTGGTTGGCGAGGGCGGTGAGGGTAGCTGCCAGCGTGGGATCTACCCCGGCTGGTTGGCCAGGTGCCAGCGGCTGCCCCGGATGGGAGGGTTTCTTCAATCCCGGGAGGTCCCGGTATAGTACCTGATTGCGCATGTACAAGGTTAGACCTGGCTCCCCTCGGAAGGGGGTGCCGGGTGTGGCAAAGTGGACACCTCCATCAGCAATGGTGGGGTCGGTACCAGCAGCTCGGAGGGTATTCAGTAGGGGGGCGCAAGTGAGTGCCAGGTTGAGTGTGTCAAGGTAGGGGTAGATGATGTTCAAGGCGTGGATTGGACTAAGGCCCTTGCCTAGGAGTAAGGGCACCAATTGGAAGGGGATGAAGCAGGCCTTGAAGGGGGTGATGACTTCCATGTGAGGATCATCGCCTAGCACCATGGGGATCATGTGGGAATGGTGAGCATGCTTGATGACGTCGAGGTGGCGGTCGAGGGACAGCACCAAGGTCTCGGGCGCCTGCTCGAGGAGGGCAGCATCCACTAGCACTAGCTCTCCTGCATCGCCTTCGATGTCGTCCAGGTAGCCAAAGGCCTTGCCCTTGTTGGTACTTGGCGCGGTCAAGGGCCCCGGGTACTTCCGAAGGCCATGCACCAATCGGAGGCGCGCCTTTCCAAAGGTGTCGGTCAGGAATATTCCTAGGGCCCCCACAGGTTCTGGTTCGAAGAGGTCCAAGAGCCGGCCCAGGAGTACGGGGGTGGCTGTTTCCTCAGCAAAGTAGTCATAGATGGTTTGGTAGGCCAGGTCCCGGGCAGGTCCCACTCCAAGGGGACTGGGGGTGCTCTGGTAATACTCAGTGTAGGTCAGCATTGTGGCTGGGGCCGGTCGCAGCTGAAACTTGGAGATGAGGCTTATCAAAGCCGGCGGTGTCGTTGGAGGTGCGGTGTCTTTGGAGGTGCGGTTCTGTCAGTCACTGGAAGCGTTGGAGTTGGCGTTCGGCTGGAGGTGGCGCTTCTGAGGTGCGAATTGTTGGATTGGCCGGTACGGGACACGCTTGGAGTGCGGATTCTCGGAGTGGAAATCAACTGGAGGTGCGAGGAGGTCCGTATCTGTGGGGACCAAAATCAAGGTGCGGACTATCGGAGAATCGCGGACTATCGGAGAAGTCGGTATATTAGGGAGGATCAACTGGCCAATTGGAGGCGCGGATGAGGAAGCGACTGGAGGTGCGCGTCGGCCGAATTGATCGACTGGAGGTGCAGCCGGTGACCCAATCGATTAGCGGACGCTTGGAGGTGCTGTGCGGCCTATTGGAGAAGTCAGTGGAGGTGCAGACTGGCGACCAAATCGATTCGCGGACGCTTGGAGGCGCTGTATCTACCAAGGCCGGGTCTGCTTTAATGATAATGGGGAGCCGTGGGTGGTGAGTATGGTTAGAGATTGACTGCTGTACGGGTACACTAGGCGAGACTAGGGGACCAGGACAGGAGACTGCTGTATGGTACACTAGGCAGGCTAGGGGACCAACAGATAGGCTTGTCGTACGGGTACAATAGGAGTAGGACTATTGGACCAGGACGTGTTACCTATTTATTTATTCTACTACTAATCGGTTTAGGAGCAAAAGAGTGAGCTGTGGGCTTGTATTCTGCTGGGAGACTCCTCTACAGGCTTGTTAGCGTTTAGCCTGTATTTGCAGAGATTTGCTTGCAGATTCGATGCTTGCAGAATTCGATGCTTGCAGAATTCGCTTGCAGAATTCGTGTAAGAGTTGTACTGTACCTACAGGGAACGTTCCGGGAATATGGTACGCACCAATATTGCTTGCTGATACAGTGAGATCTTTCGCGAAGTACGTGTGCTTGTATACTCAAGGTGGTTCCCCGGTCTGCTGGTCTGTACTTCACTACCATTCCCCTCATCCGGTTTGCTACATCAAGTTATTTTGTACAATTCATGTCATCAATCATGGAACGGCGTTTCAGAATTCAGTCACCGGAACGGCGTTTCAGGCTTTTTGTTTCGAGCATGTTCCAATTTGAAATTTCGAATCATGTTTCAATTTCAAATCTCAAAATGAAGTACTACGTATGGTTTGGTGGTGAAACGGTTTCTTGGACAATTCATGTCAACAGTCATGGAACGGCGTTGCAAAGTTTGAGTTCCAATTTGGTTTCAATTGCAAATCACAAAATTACTGGGTTTTAAACTATTTGTCGGAAAATCTTAACATACATTACCGTATCTCAAAATGGATGATCGGTGTTTCGTATCATTGTGGTTTGTTTTGGTAACGTTTTCACTTTCCGTTTGCAACGGCGTTGCAGGCTGTACCATTTGTTTACCATAAAAGTGGAAATATTTGTACATTGTTGCATGATGTTTGTTTGTCGATAGAGTCGCTGAGGTTTGAAGTTGAGTTGATCCTGTTGTTCGTTACCTCATTTGAGAATCTCTTGATATGCGACAAAAAAAACACTTGTAGCAACTTAGATTGCTATTCACACAATTTTATTTCGTTGTTCTCTAAATTAGCAATCAAACAATGGCGAGACTTACAAGAAGTACCGCTAAACGTATTGCTAATTCACCACCAGATGAAGTCACAGATGCAGTCGCAACTCCAACCAACAACGTAGCCGGCGCAAATGCAGCGCCAGAAGTCAACGGTACAGACCTTCAGGCAATACCCCAACAACGTTGTTTGCAAACGATCCAAAAGCTCATCCGGTCAGTGAAGGGCGTGCAGTCGATAAACCAAGGAAGAGGAAACACCAAACATCAAAAAGTCCATAACAGAATAAGAAAAGAAGTCATGTGGTAGAAATACCAGCAGTCGTTCCCGAAACACCACATCAAGCAGTCACAGGTGCTGCTCAACCTTCGTCCTCTTCGGGAAATGTAGGCGGTCGAAGTTTGTCATTGGAATTATTTGATGATGACTCCCAATACAAGGATCACATGGATGCAATGAAAAGATGTGTCGAAGCTTGTCTGAAGCAACAGGGTCCTAACGGATTCTCTGAGAATATTTTGACGGACGAACTCATCACTGCCGTCAGTCGTGACATCGAATCTGTCTTCCGCCATCTCATGAACAAGGTTTTCATTGTTACTAAACTTTCTTCTTCTGGAACCCGTCCTGACTTCAGAGAGCAAGAAACGTCAGACAAACCATCCTCGGGTCCTATACCAAGGGTTGTTGACGTGATGGTAAATCTTTTCCTACCTGACTCCGGGTCGCAGTTGACAAAGAAGGTCTGTATCTTGAATGCAAAGGAACTGACAACTCGTTTCAAGGAGTACAAAATGAAAGAAAAATGGAACTCCTTCCAGTCAGCCCTCAACTCCGTTATCAAAATCGATGAAAATACCACGGCAGCCGAAACACAATTCACCCGGGTTCAAGGACAAGACGAAGTAGTGGAAGGCACGTCGCATTCTGTCTGGGCAAAGAATGTGGTTAACTACGACACCATACTGAAGTACATGAAAGTGTATTTAAGCTTACTGCGTTGGTACGTACGTTGTGTCCAATTCCCCCCTGCGCCTTAACCGGAAAAAGAAGGACCGTTTTTCAATCATAGATTTAAAGACGATGCAAAGAAAGGGAAGCTATACGTCCGGCAGATGGTCTCGTTCTTTGAAGGTCTTTCCTTTAACCACGCATTGAGGCATTTTCTTTCCTCTAGTCACTCCTTTGATGATTTGGTGAAAGAAATCAATTCTATTAGGGGTAAAGAAGTTGTTGGTGGACCAATAAGAGATGGTGTCGCAGCGGTAGAGATAGTGCCCTTGACTGATTCCCAAAAATACCTCAAGTTGGAATGGCCCTCCGATGTCTTTTGGATACCCCTTGCGTTTCAAAAGGTCCTCATGTATTTGTGGGTATGCTTCCAACGACAGAAGGCCAGAATTTTTGAAGCACTCAGCCTTCACCACTTCCCCGATGAGTCATTACTACATGAGAATTTGTACAACAAACTATTGCCCAATCTCTATGACTCTTCGTTTTTGGTTGGAAAATACACAATACAAGGAGTGGACAATAAGGTGGGAATTATTCGATTCAACCTGTTATCTTCTCTTCACTTTTGCAAGATTATGGAGCACCGGAAAACTCTTAACCAGTTGTACAGAGTAGGGGTTGACTTTACCAAACAATTGGTCACTCTTTCTACTGAAAAGAAAACGGCCGAACGTGACATATTTGTGGACGGTTACGATCCTGAGGACGAAGTTCACGTGAAGACATTGTTGCAACATTACCTCCTGAGTTTGTCCTGTGTTGACAATGTTGTTTTGACGCCAGACCAACTTGAAGAGGTGAATCTTGTTTGCGATGAATTGCTCGACTATGTTCTAACATCTAGTTTGTTACGTGATGCTGAAGGTACACGTGTTTTGGTTAGTAGGGATATGGTTTCAAAGGAAAAACATGAAGGCTGTACTTGGCCACGAAGAAAAAACTCCTTTTTACGTTGACTATGCACACGACCGTCTGGACTATTTGTTGCAAGCAGAGCCGATGTCTTTGTCGTCGCGCTCTAATCCAGGTGAACCTCACCGCAAAGATCGGTTATTCATTTTCACCAGTGACGGTGCTCGATCCGTTCAATTTGAAGAACCAAGTCCGCCTGAGCTTGTGAGAGGTAAGGAAAGTCGACATACTTACCCTATTGCAAAAGAGGACTACAGCTCATCCGTCACAAGGTTCCTTAATTTTGATGAGAACTGCACGTACACGGTGGACAATCGATTGTTCTGGGAACATACGAGATTCGTATTCAGTGAGATTTTCATCACACGGCCGGAAATAGTACTCAGAGGTTCTAAGTTTTTTGAGAGGTCTTTGCGGTTTCTGACAACTTACAATTATCTACCTGAAGGGGGACAATTGTTCGTCCCCTTGACAATGGAACTTTTGTGTTCGGTTTTCACTAACAAAAAACACCTGTTTGAAGCAGACTTGCAAGTAAGTTTTGTTTCAAGAGAGGATGAAAAGACTTTACAATCCGATGGCGACTCATTGATCAAACTATTTGAAAAAATCGAGGTACCCAAGAGTCAGAGTTACAGAGCTACCGACATTGCAAAGTGGGACTTCATGAAGAAACACTTGAAGAACTTCGAGAAGTTCATCAAAGAGAATGACACGTATTCCGTACGATGGATAGTGTTCACTAACACAGAGATCCATGAACCGGAATCATTCTTTCGATTTCCTTGGGAAGGAAAATCGACCGACAACTCTAGTGATAGGTCAATTGATGTAGTTAACACAAGCAATGATGATGAAGAAGACGACGACGTAGAAGTAGTAAACGGCAACGTACCTCCCACAGAACCAAACGCAGTTAAAGAGAACGCATCCACGAAGGCAAAGAAGAAGTCGTTACTTAGGAAACCCAAAAAAAAAAAACAAGACTGCATCAGAGGAATCCAATGGAGAGCCAAAGTACAAGGAGAGAAAGGTCTCTCCAAACCTGGGCCACGTTGAAGATCTTGGATACCTTCTGCAAGTTCCTTGCCCAAAACCAGCCAACGTAGTAAGACAGAAGCTCTCCGGAAAGGTGAAGGTGTTGTTCGCAGATCCTGACCCGGTGATCTCATATCCTAAATTCGCAATTGGTAGTGAGGTGACAATCACGGGTCTGCCAGCACCTGGAACTGGTGTTGTGAAAAGTTATCCATCGAAGAAGAAGGACCATTATCCTCAATACCCTGGATACATGGTGCACAAGAAACTACCGGATGGTACAACAGTGAAGCGCGCAACCTGGTTCCCTTACGACCATGTGGGGTCGGATAAACCACAGTTCACCAAGTTGTCGGATGTCTTCAAATAATGAAACTATGCTGTATTGGGTATACGTTCATAGCCTTCGCCACGCACCACCATAGAACACAAGAGCAAAGAGGGCCTAAGCGGGAAAGAAGTTATCATATTACTACAGCGTCGTCACTACTAGTAGTTCTTCTTCTCCACATTGGATTCAGATTAACCAAAACATTATTGTGTACGTAAGAAATATTCAAAAGTAAAATAGAGTACCTACTACTACTAGTGGAGTAGTACGAAAACACTCAGTACTGGATCATTTGAATTGTTTCATATTAGTCTACTATTACATGTTCTTGTAGTAATACTGTACTCGTAGTAGTAGTACATGGATGTTCATAGTGGTTAGTAGTTCAAAGTTCTCAGAAGGTTGTTACTAATACTTGTAGTACTAATATTAGTAGTACCACCAATGCATAGTAATTCCAATCTAATAGTAATTTGCAATTACAAAATAGAAAATCTGACATTTACTGTGATTAGTCAATGAATATTGTTCCTGTTATGGGTGAAATGAATCATGCAGGAAACAGAAGTGAGTTATTATCTGTCATAGTTTGTGTGTCACCACCTACTAATAAGTGCATTTGGTTACTGGATTTGTAGGAAAAAAAAAACAGTACTTTGCAATTAAAAAATAGAAAATCCAATATTTTCTGGGATTGAACCACGAATATTGTTCCTATTATGGGGGACATGAATCATGAAAGAAACAGAAGTGAGTTATCTTTCAAAGTTTGTGGGTCACCACATAATGAGTGCATTTGGGTACTGGATTTGGAGGGAAAAAGCACAGTTATTTGCTATTAGATGATAGAAAATCTGAAATTTAGTGTTATTAGCCCATGAATATTGTTCCTGTTATGGGTTAGATGAAACATGAAAGAAACAGAAGTGAGTTATCTGTCATAGTTTATGTGTCATCATCTAATGAGTGCATTTGGGTCATGGATTTGGAGGAAAAATACACACAAATTTGCAACTACAAAATACAAAATCTGATATTTTGTGTGATTAGTCCATGAATATAGTTCCTGTTATGGATAAGTTGAATCATGAAAGAAAGAGAAGTGAGTTATCTGTCATAGTTTGTGTGTCACCATCTAATTAGTGCATTTGGGTCCTGGATTTGGAGGGAAAATGCACACTAATTTGCAATTAGAAAATAGAAAATCCCATATTTCGTGTGATTGAACAATAAATATTGTTCCTGTTATGGGTGAGATGAATCATGAAAGAAACAGAAGTGAGTTATCTGTCGTGATTTGGGTATCACCACCTAATGATTGCATTTGGTGACTGGATTGGGAAGAAAAATACACAGTAATTTGCAATTAAAAAATAGAAAATCACATATTTCGTGTGATTGAACAATGAATATTGTTCTTGTTATGAGTGAGATGAATCATGAAAGAAACAGAAGGGAGTTATCTTTCATAGTTATTGTGTAACCACCTAATGATTGCATTTGGTGACTGGATTGGGAAGAAAAATAAACACTAATTTGCAATTAAAAGTTCCAAAATCAGATTTTTCGTGTGATTGAACAATGAATAATGTTAGTGTAATGGATAAGATGATTAATGAAAGAAATAGAAGTGAGTTATCTGTCAAGGTGGTTTTTGTGTCACAACCTAATTAGTGCATTTGGTTACTGGTTTTGGACAAAAAATGACCAGGGAACAACAAAACTATTAAAACTTTCATAAAGACTAAAGTATCAGCCTTAGAATTGGAAATATACTTTCATACTCTAACCAATCCATAGAATGAACAGTATTCATCCTTAAAACAACAGAAACTAACAAACTTTTGCACTCAACAAAAACTTAGAAACAATCTTTATTTCTTAGGTTACTACTTGTTCATACAAAAATAAAGAAATAGAACTAGTAGGAACATAAAGTAAGGAGGGAAGTATTACGTATGGACCATTCTAAGGGAGAGTCAAACCACGAGACACAGTTACTTGAATATAAGCAAATCATTGCGAGATGACGAAATTTACACCACTTAAAGTGCGGTAAGAAATATTCCTTCACAGTTTACAACGAGTAATTGAACGAAAATACCTCGGTATTTGCCCAACGTAAATCATTATTACAACGAAGAGCAAAATGGAGAACATAACAACACAATCAGCGTACAAGAGGAAGCCATTGAAGCCTAGGTATCTTTTGGATTCGGCGGAGTACTGTGCAAGAATGACTGAGCTAAATGACGGTGACGAAAACAACGAGAATAATCCATTCTTATATCATTTTGAAACTGGGTTCGATATGCTATGTGCCGAAAACGGCAACTTGGTACTCACAATACTTAATGGATGCAACAAGATAGACGACGTTAGAGATAGACTCGACAGCCCAAAAGGGCATTTCGATGAAGAAGAAGCTTTAGAAATTTGGGAACAATGCTTGAAGTACGTAACTGAGGACATATTTCCTTTCTACAAGGAAGGCGACACTGATGCCGTTGACCACGTATGGGCTTTGGGTATCATTGTGGCACACATTTTATGCGGTTATCCAGCATTGAAAGGAACGGAGGACATACAGTGCTACAACAACGTGGGTATTGGACGACCAGTACAATCAGGAGAACAAGAGAGGCTCGAACTCAATGGTCATACAGTTCCACCAAAAAATGGAGTAAACTGACGCCGGAAGCCAGAAAACACATAAAGCAATGCATACATTTTCACCCGGGTAACCGTCCCTGTCTGACAACCCTTTGGTTAAACGAGTGGCGCACAATGACTGAAGAGGCAATCATTGAAAAAAACAGTATAATGTACATCGAAGAAACTGACGACGGAAAGGAACGAAACAAAGAAACGAAGATAAACAACAACAATAAAAACAATTGGAATTCATTCATGAACAAAGCGAAAAAGCAGTCTAAGAAGAAAAAAAGAAAACTCAAACAATTTGCAAACAAAGAGAAAAGGGAGGAAGAGGATAGAAATGAGAGAAACATTGTGCACTGGCTACAACTTTACGAAAAACGTTGGAATTCACCGGAGGATTTAGAGGAATACAATAACTATCCCATTCCTTGTGGTGCGTGGGGACGTGTGAAATAGTGCTAGTAACAAGCTTTACTATGGAAAAACTTACCCCTACTTACCACAAATACGTGCAGAATCCTGTCGTGTTGTTGCTCTAAAAATCGACCAAAGGTATATGATGTTAATATTTAAAGAGATGTGAGCTCAGAGAGAGGCTCTTATTTTTACTACGAATATTCACTGTATCGGGGCTCTCTGCTGTATTTTACATGGTAGAGATCTTCCCCGGTTATTTGTTAGTACCATTCCCGTACCGATACTGTCATTGCTGTTGCTGTTGCTGTATTAGCGTCGTGTCGGTCTTACTGTATCGGTCATTCGGCGGTATCGGTCATTCATGTTGTTAAGTAATCTGTTTGATGGGGCGTATGCTTGTTCGTGGTATATATGCTAGATATGAGGCCCATCTGGAATCGGTATTGATTTTCTTGATTGCAATAAGTAATTTCCTCACGGGATATCAAGTATGTTCTTTTGAATTTCTAACCGATTACTGTCTTTTGTTTGTAGTCCTAAGTGATATCGTTTTTACCACTTAGGGATTTCCAAGTAGTGGAGGTGCGTTTGATTCTAACGCTTGATCGTTCTCGTATTCCGCACCTCGGTCGTCGTTTCGTTCGTTTTGTCGGCTTTTCCGATCGAATTTGATGCCGACATCGTCCGTATTTTTTGCCGACAACACACCCCTTGATCCAATACTTTACTTACATGGTATTGGATTACTGTGGGAGTATATCATCTTGGGGTTTACCGATTGGTAGGTTAAACGTTCGGGTCGAATCGTATTGAGAGCCAAATCAAACGTTCGGATCAAGTGAAATCAAAGAATCGAATGGAATGATTTAACCTGGGTAGTGTTCCATGATGCATCTTGCATGAGGAATGGAACAGTTTGACGCTTAATCGATTGATAGATCGAACGTTCAGATCGAACCATAACGCGCAAGTAATTTAACTTGGGTAGTGTCCCATGATAAATCTTGCGTGTCGGGCGTGCAAGATCCATCCCAATGGTTTGGTTAGATCATCAGCAGGGTTGATGACTCCAGGAATATGGATCATGTTGATCTCACCATTTTCTTTCCATGCTTGAATGGCAAAGAACCTGATTTCAATATGCCTGGTTCTTTCAGTTGGCTTCTGGGCATTTATGATTTCAATTGCCGATGCATTGTCCTCATAGATAGGGGTTGGACCAGCTTGAGCAAATCCTAATTCTTTGAGTACGGATCTGAGGTATCTGGCTGTTTTGGCCGCTGTGACTGCAGCAATGAATTCTGCTTCTGTAGAACTCTGCGCGGTAAGGGACTGAGCTTTGGATCTGTAAACAATTGCTCCACCAGCGTAAGTGAAGACGTAGCCTGTGGTGGACCTTCGGTGTTTGGGATCATTTCCATATGCTGCGTCCACAAAACACATCAGTCTGGCTTGCTTGATGTCTTCCGGGAATTTTGGGAGTGACACATCTTGGACTGTATCGTTGTATGGTTCTCCTGGTGGTAGAGATGGCTCAGCATTTGGCCTGTAGAATCTGATACCCCAAGATCTGGTGGTTCTGATATAGCGAGCTATATTCTTCAGGCTGGAATAGTGGAAAGCAGTGGGATTGGAACTGTACTTTGACATCAGAGTCACTGCATAGCCTATGTCTGGCCGGCAACTAACATATGCGAACATCATTTCACCTAAAAGCGTCCTGTAGGAGAAACCAGATGTGGATTGCAATTCAGCATGTTCCTTGGTGCCTTCTAATGGGCCATCAGTATGTGATTGCAGTTGGCTCAGTACTTCAGTTGATAACGGCGCTGATGGCTTGGAGTGGGGCTTCATCTTAGAATCAGTCTCCCAACCATGGGATGTCATGATCCGGTCAATGTAATTGGCGCAGGACAGTTCAATGTAGTCAGCTGTCTGTTTGACATCAATTCCATTGAAGTCTTCAAGCAAACCCATTTCGGTGAAGGGGACAGCATCTTCTCTAGGGAGCTTCAGCTTTGCGCCAATTATGTCATAGATCTTGTCAGATATGGATTCTGATGTGCAAGCCAGTGCAAAATCGTCAACTTGTCTCAGCATGTAGACCGTTTCACCTTCAAAAACTGTTGTATAGATTGTTCTGTCATGCGTGGTGGTCTTGAAGTTGAGATCGGGACCTTTCAAGATCTTGTTGATGTGGGTCTCCCATAGTCTACCTGATTCTGGGTGGCCTTGAAGTGCTCGAAGGACTGGAAGTACCAATCGTCGGTCTATGTCCTTTCCATGCTTGTGTCTGTACCATTCTGCATATGCATCATCAATAGTCATGTATGTAGGGATGTTGGGCCCTGGAGAATGGGCGTAGGCGTCTGCAGCATCACCCCCGTACACTTTGAGATTGAGGCTTGCAGCAATAGCAAAGAATAACCTTTGAATGGGATGTTCAACACATGATGAGTATGACATTGCTATGGCATGCAGGGTTGGGGCTGCATATTTGCTTCCATTGCAACATTGCCTGGCTCTTCTGACACCATTTCTTTTCACACTGTATTGCCAGTGAGGTCTGAGAATGATAGCGTCGGGGTCCTTAGGGTATTGAATTGGTGATCCAAACATTTCCAAATCTTCAAACTGGTCAAGCTGTTTTCGCTCCCCAGCTTGCCATTCAGGCCATGTAGATAAAGGCTTGAGATTCCTTCAAGTGAAGTGCCCTAGTGCTTGTTCTTCAGGTGTAGTTGCCTTGGAGTTGATGGCCTTGATGAAAAGTTCAATTTCTTCAGTGGACAATGAATCTGCATCTAGTGGTAATGCTTGATTTCCTGATTTATGAAGCTTGGTGATAGCTCTGAGGGATGCAATATCAATAGTAGGAATGACAACATCCATGTCGTCTTCAATTGGGGCCAAGTGTTTTTGGATGGAGGCATGGGGTGTTTCAGTGCTATCAACCTGGTTGATTCTTGATTGTATCAGCTGCTTGTATTTTGTACCTATGCGCTGGATAGCTTTGATGGATGAAATCCGGTCCAAGAATGGTGGATCTTCTTCAGCAGTGGGTTCCTTCCAGGAGGTATTGGGAGCAAATAAGCCATATTCATTTGAGTGTTTCCTGACCTCCTTCATAGACAATTTTTCTTCAAGTGCAAAGGTGATTGGTGTATCTATTGAAGAATCCCGCACCCCTCGATCGTGGCAGGCCTGTAAAGCTGTAGTAACATCAGCAGCAGTAAAGACACGATTGTGATTGATAGATACAATATAAGCGCCGCGGAGCCTGGAGAGAGTCTTCTTGTGGGAGGAGAAAAGCTTGGAGGCAGGACTTTTGGGAAGGATGTCAGTGATGTAAGCTCTGCCAATCAGTGAGTCATTGGCATAGCGAAGGCCAAACTTGGGATCAGCACAAGATGGAGAGACAGTGAGTCGAAGATTGGTGAGGTCTGAAAAGGGGGAAATTGAGAATTGGAAATCACTGGATGAGACCTCACGGGTTTCTGCAGGAAGTGGAGTGTTGTCATCAGTCCGGAGCAGGTGCTTGACATTGGTTGGAAGATCTGCAAGAGGTAAGTCATTCATCCCTTCATCAAATCTGACATGAGTGGCGATCTTGATTCGGTGCGTTTCAGTGTCATACCAAAGAATGTTTCTTGTAGTGTATGGGACGAAACCCAGGAAGATGCCTTTGCGTGCATTGGGTTTGAGTTTAATAGATCTTTTGCCTGGCGGTCTAACCCAAACTCGACAACCAAAGGTTCGGAAATCAGCAAGGTTTTCCTTACGGCCAGTTGCCAATTCCAATGGGGAATGTAGTTGGTTGCCTTCAGGGAATGCATTGGACAACCGAAGTGCATGGTAGAAAGCAAAGGGCCAGAACTTGATGGGCAAATTAGCACCAGACAGCATTGTCCTCATGGAGTTAGCAAGAGTTCGGTGTGCTCTTTCAACTGTACCATTCTGGTGTGAAGCATCCGCACCGGTTGGAAAGATTGAATATCCAAACGCAGAGAAGAGATTTCTGATGTCAGGATTGTGATAGAGTTCTCCACCTTGATCAACTGAAACATACTTGTCGGCACAAGTTGGGTTGTGCTGGGCGAAGAAATGCTCTAACCAGTGTAGTGGCGCTGCTTTAGAGATTCGCGTGTCTCCATATTTCATACCAGTATAGTGGTCTGTGATGAGAATCCAAGCAGTTTCTCCATGAATGCCTTCATAATCGCGCTTGCGTTTGCTGTTGGAGGATTTGGTACCTGAGAATGCAAAATCAATAGATAAACCCTGAAACGGTTGTGTGGCCTTGCGTGTGGAATGTGAGCCAGCAGGTGCTTTGGTTTGCTTACATTGTATGCAAGTTGGGCATTGGTCAAGAATACTGGTTTGCCGTTTGAACTTTGGGACTCCAATGATGTGCTTATGAGCTTGATACAGAAAATCATCGCATGGGTGTCCCAACCTTTGGTGCCACAGGAGTTTTGATGTCTTGGTGTTGATGGCTTGGATTGGGATATTTTTGTCCACAATCTTGGTGAAAAACAGTTTGGCATCAAACCTTGGTATGTCACTGGGATCAGACTGAGCTTTCGCTGCTTCAGTGCGTGTCTGCAGATTGACAAGATTTGTGTATATGTCATACCTGTAGTTGCTAATTGCTTCTTTGGAGGCCAGTTCACAAGCTTCCTTGAACTGCATGTCAGTCGCTAAGGCATAGGCGGACGATGTTGCACAATTGGCATATGGAGAGGCAATATCAACGTCTGGGATCAGTACTGGGTGTGTATAGCATTGACCATCAATGATGCTCCCATGGAGGACAATGCTGCAGGCAGTGTTCTGCTTGTGATGGCAAATAATGGTGAGGTTGCCATTTTGTGGAGCAGATGAGTCAAGGTTCTCAGTGAATGATTTATGGATTGACTGTCCACTGAACTGACATCGCATACGAGACGTCATTCCACAGAGATCATTCTCACTCAGTAATGTTGTTGACAGGGAGGGAGAATAGTAGAAGAAGACTTTGATATATCCAATGTGATTCGGTGCTGGGATATGCAAATATCCTGAGCCTTCAGGGATGCAGGTAGCTGCTGTTCCTCCTATTGCTGCTGTAAGTCTGACAGGACATTTTCTTATCTTGGTGTAAGGTTTGTAACCGTGCAGGATGTGTTTGAGGTTTGTGCAGGAAACCTTTGCACCGGTGTCAATCTGAGCCCGGACACCCTGTTGGAAGTAGGCTGTAGCTGCAATAGGGTCCGGTGGGACGAGGGATTGCACATTGTATGTATCAACTGGCGTAGGGTTGTCCCTATCGAAATTGGGATCCTCATTGGTCTTCAGGTGTGATTCCAATGTAGGGGATGTAGCCCTGAGTGATTCCATGTCACAGTAGACATCAATGGGGATTGATGACTGGAAGCTGTCCTTGGGAAGGAGGTTGACGGCACCAATTTTGACAGATTCGTAGGAGCTGGCACTGCTGGAGTCCAAGGAGGGGCATAAGCTGCTCACTTGAGGCGCTGTGGCGTTGTCAAATCCTTGAGGATCATCTTGAGGTGATGTCATAGTATGGCTCCAAGAAAGACTTTCTATTCTTGGCCATTGCAAAAATTTTGTCCTTCTACTGCAGCATCAGGTGAAACCTCATCTTGATCTTCATTGCCAATGTTGATCTGTGAGATTTGTTGGGTGGAATCCAAGAGTTGTTGGGTCTGTTTATTGGATTTGTTCAGAAAAACAGCCGCAGCAATCCTATGTTTCTTCAGGGACTCAATATCTTGTAATGCAGGACAATTATCAAAATTGTGACCGGACATGTGGCAAACGATACATTTTCTGGATGTGTCAAAAAGACTAGGTTGCTTATCGAATGCCGTGATGGCATTGCAGTATGCTTGGTGGAGGAAGGGATCGTCAGATTCTTCGTCCATCTCCGGGTAGCCAAGTGATTCAATCAGGCTGATTGAGTGAGAGGTCAAGGTAGAGGGTGTCCTAACAGTGCTGTTGCTAGCACGTTTTTGAAATCTCTCATTGCGCCGGTGACCTGGTCTGGTACCTGAGACAGGCAATTGCTTGGGCTGGATTGGTTTGGAGGTGTCCCTCTTGTACTTTTGTTCAGCCTTGATCTCTTGTTCATAGGTTTGAAGGGTTTGTAGAAGCCTACCTGCCTTGTATTTGTCTCTTTTGAATTGATCATCAGAGTCGCGTTCATCTTCTGTCTTTTTGAAGAGCTCTTCTGAGAGGGTGGTTCCTGCAATCAGGTTGCTAACTTCTTCTGTTGAACTGATAGTGCTGGGTTGGTTTTGGAGGAACACTCTAAGTCTCAGATAATCCTTGTACCGGAAGTAGTATTCTTCAAGAGATTCATTTGGATCTTGGTTGGGAGGGTTTCTGACCATTCTGCTGGCATTGGATGGCCTTTTTGAGTTGGGATGTGTTTGAGCAATAACTGTGTATAGCGCTTCGTATCCTTGTCCGCCTTCAAAGCTCTGAATAGTGGCCTTCATACTTGCACATGAATCAGGGATGATTTTATCAGTTCTCAGTGCTGTGTAAATGAGATTTCCCCATTCATTGATAGCCAATTCATATCTAGAAGGTAGGTCGTGTGGAAGGTCATCACCAATTGTGAATCCTCTGAGGTGGTCAGCTTCACGTCTGAATAGATAGTATGGGTGCACATAAATATGATGTTGCTGGGAATGAGCTGTGATTTCTCGGTACCATTTTCTGACCTGGGGGTCCGTTGCGTCCTTTAGTTGTGGGAATCCTGAGAGGAACAGTTTGTCTCTAGCAGCTTCCTTGGACTTGTCAGAGGCTCTTGTCAGATCAAAACAATCACCACTTCTAGTGATCAGACGTTGGTCGTTTCTCCCGCTGCCTAGGTTGTGTAGGTAGTAGTTTTGCCTGACAATGGCTTCATTTCCGGATGAGTCGGTGTAGGTGATTGGGAAGTCCTTCATATCATCTCTGGTGAGGAATTCGTCTTTCTTGTAGTATCGGTCCTTGACAGGTGGTGGTAAGGTTGCTGGATTCCATGGTAAGTCGAGTGACGTTTGGTGGTTGGCGCCGGCACTGTTATTGTTGTTGTTATTGGTGTTGCTGTTGTCGACCAGTCGCTGGAGTAGAGTGGTCAATTGCTGCATGTCAGTGCCTGTTGTCGCTGGTGCTGGTGCTGGGAGTGTAGGCGTTTCATCATTCAGTTCAGGGAAATTGTAGATATTGGCGTCATAAACCTCATCAAAGTGTAATGGATCCCAATCTGGTTTAAAGCCCCAGTGAGTTACTCTGATTTCTATGAGGAACGCGTCTTGTCCATTTGAGATGGCTTGTTCTCCTGCCCTATCCATTGCATTCTTGTTCCTGAGTCGTCTTGCTGATTGAGTCGTATCTACATGCCAGAAGGTGGCATCAGCAAAGAGAGTGGATATGTGTCCCTTGTTAATTTCTGTTTGTTCTCGGGCGGGGATGATATCCATGATTGCATTGACAATGGTTTCCTTCAACATGGTTGCCGGGTCGGGAGCCAATGTCTTGGGTCCTTCGGCATCCTCATCTGTGATGAATAGGCCATCGGTATCCTCTAGATAGTGGGAGAATGATTTGTTGAGTTCGACGTGTTTGTCTGCATTCCCCTTGGTATGGAAGGATCCAAATTGGATTTTAATGTCCCGGATCTGATTCCAGTCAAATGGAGCTGGCGGCATGGTCGTCGTCGTCGTCGTCGTCGTCGTTCAGCGGTTCCAGGAATCGTTCGATCGTAGTAGGTGGTAGGCGAAATAACTCAACCGTTGTTGTCGAAATAACGTACGATGTCGTTTTTACTCGATTAGTCGGTCTTGGTCGTGGAGTACAAAAGAATATTCCTGGTAGAATGTTCGATCGTTCGTATTGGATGTACTTGCGGCGGCGTTGGTGTTCTTGGATGTGCGATCGTCCGACGATGTCGGGGTTTTTGAACGGTTATGTGTATTACAGAAGGAGGTTCTTGGTAGAATGTTCTGTAGATACGCCCCTTCGTACGCTTCGTGGTCGTGTATTACAGAAGAAGATTCTTGGTAGAAGGATCTGTATACACCCCTTGATACGCGAGTAAGGAGGAAGAAAGAAAGAAAAGAAGAGAGGCGGGGGGGAGGTCTATTGATACAGCCCGTCGCCGAGTCCCGTACCAAGTATACTCTGGCTGTAACCGACAGTGGAGGTGCTGTACGGGGCGGAGATAGGTAGCTTAAGGTATCCACTTGTTAGTGGAAGGTATAAGGGCTCTATAACCTGTTGTTGCTCTAAAAATCGACCAAAGGTATATGATGTTAATATTTAAAGAGATGTGAGCTCAGAGAGAGGCTCTTATTTTTACTACGAATATTCACTGTATCGGGGCTCTCTGCTGTATTTTACATGGTAGAGATCTTCCCCGGTTATTTGTTAGTACCATTCCCGTACCGATACTGTCATTGCTGTTGCTGTTGCTGTATTAGCGTCGTGTCGGTCTTACTGTATCGGTCATTCGGCGGTATCGGTCATTCATGTTGTTAAGTAATCTGTTTGATGGGGCGTATGCTTGTTCGTGGTATATATGCTAGATATGAGGCCCATCTGGAATCGGTATTGATTTTCTTGATTGCAATAAGTAATTTCCTCACGGGATATCAAGTATGTTCTTTTGAATTTCTAACTGATTACTGTCTTTTGTTTGTAGTCCTAAGTGATATCGTTTTTACCACTTAGGGATTTCCAAGTAGTGGAGGTGCGTTTGATTCTAACGCTTGATCGTTCTCGTATTCCGCACCTCGGTCGTCGTTTCGTTCGTTTTGTCGGCTTTTCCGATCGAATTTGATGCCGACATCGTCCGTATTTTTTGCCGACAACATGTCGTACTTAAATACGTAAATATAAAAATTAACTACTGTGAAAAACGTTAGTTACAAATGAAAAAGTCAGAATTGCCGTTCCAGAAAACTAAATCTGAAACGCCGTTCCAGAAATTTAAACCTGAAACGCTAATAAAGACGTTCTGTAAATTTTCCAAAACAGTGAATTGTTAGCTACAACACCGTTCCAGACACACAACACGGAAACGCCGTGGCAAAAATCGTGCTGATTTTCCATTACAGGCTCATCAATGCAACTGGTTCCTTACAAATGAAGAAGTCAGAATTGAGGTTCCAGACAACTCAATCAGGAACGCCGTTACAGAAACTTAACCTTAAAATGAAAATGCATACGTTGTGCGGATTTACCCTAACAGAGAATTGTTATCTCCAACACCTTTCCATACAATGTGCCTGTTTTTGGTTCTACAGATTTCAATATGAAGTGACGTGATACAGTAGTAGGATGGGAAACATCAAAATAAATTGGTATCGTACAATCTAGTACCGTTACTAGTACTACTTGTTTGGAAATAGGAAGCGAATGTACGGAAGAAAAAAAATGGCGCGGCTAGGCAGACAGTTCTTTTTGGTTGGCCTGCGCTCACAAGCCCGCTCAGACAAATACAAATGTATTGCAAATTGCTGAATTCGTACAATCGATGCCAAAACAAGGCAGCATAAAAATTCACAAAATTGCCAAAAACACCAACAATTGAAAATTTTTAAATACAAGATGACAAAACAAAAATGGTCCAACCTACCCAAGGCAAAAATAACACGTCTCCAAGAAAAGAAAATAGCAGATATGGCAAACGCAGTCAGGGATGGAGACACTAGAGATAATACCAAAAATACAAGCATTACAAACATGTCCAGCGAGACAAACACAAACATTGCAGCAACACAAAAAGGCACCACCATGGCGGAAAGAGAAAAACCACTAAAAAGGAAAGCGGAAAACATTAGCATCATGGACAGCAGCGACAGTGACAGTGAAAGTGACACTGACAGTGACACTGATTCGAGTTCGGTTAGTGAAGACAATGATGGGAGCTCCAAAAAGAATAAGGATACTAGAGAAAATACCAAAGAGAAAACAAAACAAAAAACTACAGAGGGCGGACGACAGAAAAAGAAAAACGTGAACGAAAAAAAATTAACAGAAATAGCGAATGAGGATCCGGATCTAGTACAGGATTTCATGAAAAGGTGGAGCAAAGGTAAGAAGGGAGAGAATTCTAAAGAGAATGCTGCAAAAACTACCAGCACGGTACCATTGAAAACAGTGCGGGGCGGCAATAGCGTTGATAAAGTGAGTACATTGAGTTGTGGAACTAGACATAGTATGGAAATGGAAACTATGAAACTATTGAAAACATGTAAAGATACAATTGAAGGACAGGTGAGGGCATATGTGAAGAAGAAATGGTACGGTGGCCTGAAATTTATGACAACAAACACACTCTCCAATAAAATAATCGTGCAAGGAATCGATGAGTGTGTAATATCCGTTCCAAAAGATATACCCATTAAGAAATTCTGTGCCTACTTTGATAATGCAGTACCAAAAGCCCTGGCTAAATTGAGACACAATAATCAAACATTGGCTAGAAAAAATTGGTTTGGTAAGTGATGGCGTAATTGTTGAATCATCTGGAAATTATGGTACTTTCGACGTTCTTCAATATGTGCCTACGACAGACATACAACTAACCCAACCATACTATGATATCATACTGCCATTTGATGACATCACCGCAGTTGATAGTGAAATGGCAAAAGTGCCGGCATCATTCCCTGGTACTGTAGCTCTAAATACGGACTTGATGGAAATTCTGGCAAAAGAGTACCGGCAATACGGAAATGCGGCAAATGAAGAATTTTATTATTTTGTGACAAGAATCCTGTCTGCCATTAATCCGGGAAAGACTAACTTTAGGCTGAGGAAGACAAAGGATCTTATTAGTACCATCTTTAGTGTTATGGATGAGGCTTTTGCCCTAATGATAATTGACAACGAGTACAGCAATTGGGAAAAACAAAAGGAAATGAAACTTGATGGAACATACACAACACAAAAAAAAACAAAATACATGAAAAAAAAATATTGCGATTCAAAAAGTGGAAGTGCAAATGGATGGGACAAAGAAGGACGGAAAGTGTTCGCTAAATTGTGCAAGAAGATACAAACGTTAAGAGAAAATCCCGAAACGGGTATAAATTTGGAGAAAATGATGCTACAAAGATTCTACTCAGAAAGCAATCCTACCAGTACTGTATCGAAGAATGGTGGCACTGTTGCCAGTAGTCTTGCTGAAGAGGAAAGTGAGGATGAAAACTATATTGATCCGGCATGGAGGCAATTGCTTGACGAAATGGAGGGAGTTTAGGCCTTGTTTTCAGAACTGATACTGTTCATTGTGTCAGTCCATTCACTAATTTGATGAGGGTTCGTTCACACCTACGACACGGGTAAATCTTTGAGGAAAGTGATTAGTCGGGTAAAAGGTACATATCTTACATACGTTGCATACCATGATTGCAAATAGTACATTGTGTGACAAATACGATTAAATTGTACAGAAAGAAGTACTCGTACATATCATACATATTTTGCATACGATACTACTAGGCAAATTCTTTACACGAATAATTCAACTGTAGTGGTAGGTAGTCGCAAGCGATGATAGTAAATTTCAAGGGTTGTTTGTTGCGAGCACAAATATTAAATTATAAGGGTAGTGGGTAGCGAGCAATGGAGATACATTTTAAGGGTTGCGTGTTGCGAGCACTAATGTTAAATTTTACTGGTTGTGAGTCATGACATTGCAAAATTCATTTTTGTAAATGTGATTCGCGAATGTACGGGTAGGTGATATTAAAAATTAAAAATCAATATTCATGACCCTAGGAAAAAAATAATCGCGACCCAGGGATTGAGAGTGAGAAAAATGAGCATGATACGAAGCAACCGAATCATAGGGGGGGGTTGGTTGTGAGTTATGACCTTGGGTATTTAATTTTAGTAAATGTGATTCGCGATCGTACAGGTAAGTTTTATTAAAAATTAATAGTAATTATTCGTGACCCAGGGAAAAAAATAAACGCGACCCACATATTGAGAGTTAGAAAACGTGCCTTGATACTGGCCTAGTGAATCGCAAGGGGGACTCGTGTTAAAATTACACACAAAAAGGGGTTGCAACAGTACCTTGCGACAAAAAAAAAAAGGGTCGCGTGACAGTTATCGGACGCAATGTACGCGTCTGTACGTTGCCCCACCACATTTTTCTGTTTCAGCGGGCGATTAGCCACTTGAAGCTGTATGGCTCATACATAGCTGCCTACTATGGGCTGTCTGTACTTAACTACTATGAGCTATTCAGATCCTAGCTTGCTAATTCTATGCACACTTACGTGTGTTATCAGTCGTATCGCGTTGTTTGAGGTGCCACGTGGAACCTCATCCACTTTGAATTGGAACGTGTTTACCTTTGAATGTAAAGACTGCAGCTGCTTTGATTCTTAATTTATCCGATGCTATCGTATTGATGACTTTTGATTCTGCTCCATGGTATGCCATTCAGGGGAAGCTGGAGCTATTAGCTCAAGCCCAACTGCACTAGCGTTGTTATGCATCTAAGAAGTGCCTGAGTATTCTCATAACATCCTCATGGATGGTCTTTAACGTCCAACCAAGAAGAAGGGGTTAAGGCAGTGATTAACTGGTGGTCAGTCGGCAATCGGTTCCTGCTTTCATTGTTGTGTGAGCCCCTTGGTCTCGCAATCATTCTTTTGGAAGCGGAATCTGATTATTGACTGAACCCTACTACCTTGGATGAGTCCTTGGGTCTGATACTAAACTCTAATTTCTACGTCGTATCATTTTCTTCTCTCGTACGTCCCTGCCAAATACTTCCTCCGTTCCAAAATAATCTTCCCTTACACACATACAACATTTTGTAGAGATCAATTTTTAACGGATTAAGACCGCTCTTTTTGGGCAAAACTCTCCCCAACCAACTCTACATGATGGGTTAAACATTAGAGATCTCAGTGGTATTGCTGTGCCTTTCATAGCGACTCAAAGAAGGCCTGTCACGCCTTGCAAAAGTGATTTTACCGGTTCAAAGGGCTCCACCGGTCATTTTAACGTCCGGATACTTCCACAAGCAAGCTAAGACACTGAATTTGTGGAAGGGCATAGTGGTTACTATAAACAGTAAGAACATTCTTGTACTTTCATTAGTGTTTCAAATAGAGCCATTTTATGATCGTGGCGTGTGCCATTTTCATGGGTGTCTGTTGAAAAAACTCAACCGATGCAAAAAACTGATCTGAGAGGGGATTTTAGATCGCGCATCGCATTTTTCGTCTCTTTTTTGCGTGTGTTTTTACACGGTATTTTTTGCCGTGTGTTTTCAGCGTGTGTTTTCTCCGTGATTTTCGTGTGTCTATTCATCCTCTATTCGTCCACTCTCCTCGTTTGCACCTCCATCGGCTGACTAAGTATGTAGTGGTTCGGATTGAGCACCTCTGTTGTCATTGAACTTGAAGGCAAGACCGAAGAAGGATCAGTACTCTCCTACAGTTATTCTACAGGAGGGGGGAGTTGCAAAAGATGGCGCTGACGCTGAGCGTTGAGCACCTCTGCTGTCGACATCACCATCCAAAGGGAAGAACAGGCCAAGCACCTCTGTCGTCATCGAAGCAAAAGCAAGAAGTACTCATCTGTCGTTCATCTCCTACACTGTCAAGTACTCGCCTACAGTTGATCTACAGAGCTGCAAACGATGGCGCGGATCAAGTGTCTCTACAGGGGGGGGAGTGTTGCAAAAAGTGGCGCGGATCGGTGGAGCGAAATGGAAGAGGTGCAAAGCAAAAACAGTAACAGCAACAGTACTTTCCTACATTTGTTTTACAGGGAGGGGGGTGTCACAAAAGATGGCGCGGATCAACAGGAGTGAAAAGATGGCGCGGACCGGCAAGAGTGCTGCAAAAGATAAGCGCAAAGGATCTTAGGTTGGAACAGAAAGATCCGAATCCGAACACACAACACACAGCACCTCTGCTTGTCACGCCTAGCACCAACACGCAGCACCACCTCTGCTTGTCACGCCTAGCACCTCTGTTGGTCGTTGTCAACAATCAACCAATCTTTAACCATTTTGTTTTGCTCACAATTTTACAGGGCGACGCTTGTGGGCGATTCTAATTCCCATTCCCAATTACCGTTCCCATTCCCATTCCAACCATGCTCATTGCTACACCCGGTGTCCCTAGAAGAACAAATTGGAACCTCACCAACAATGAGAGACAGACCGCACCAAGCCTCCCCAGGACGCCTTCGAAGAAAAGCTACAAGGATGGCTGCTGATGCCCATAAGGTGCACCCTAAAACTTGTCTTGCAATCTGGAAGAGATACAAGGAGACTGTATCAGAAGATTGCCCTGGAGGTGATGTGTCCAACAACAGGAAGAACTGTGGGAGGAAGCAACGCGTGCTGGATGAAGAAGCTATTAGAGCTGTCCCCTTGAACAGGCGGCGCGACTTGAGGAATCTGTCTGAGGCTACCGGTATTCTGCTCGGAACGTTGTGGCGCTTTCTCAAGAGAGGAGTCTTGCGAAGACATACGGGGACTGCAAAGCCGTTGCTCACAGATGACAACAAACTGGAAAGAATCAGGTGGTCATTGTCTCAAATGGATGGCAATGGTAGGTTCTATGAAATGTATGACACGATTCATGTGGATGAGAAGTGGATTTATCTGAAACGGTTGAATGACAAGCTATATTTGCTCCCTAATGAAGAAGAACCAGTCTCCAAGAAGTGTAAGTCTAAACGGTATCTTGGTAAAGTGATGTTCTTTTGTGCCGTCGCCCGTCCACGGTATGATCACAATCGTAATGCTTGGTTTGATGGAAAGATTGGAATTTGGCCATTTGTTAAGAAAGAGCCTGCCCTCCGGAGTTCGCGAAACCGTGCCAGAGGGACTTTAGTGACAAAAAACATTGACTCTATCAATGCTGAGGAGCACAAGAAGATGATGCTGGAGAAGGTGCTTCCCGCTATCTATGAAAAGTGGCCCCAATATGGGAGGCACACCAACATCATCATTCAGGAGGACAATGCAAAACCACACAAACCCAGTGTTCGAGCTGCTGTAAAGGAGAAGGCTGCAACGGATGGCTGGAACATCTCTGTAAAGGCGCAACCTCCCAACAGCCCTGACTTTAACGTGTTGGACTTGGGATTTTTTAACTCCATTCAGAATTTGCAGTACAATTGTGTCAAATTCGCGCAATGCATTTTAAAAATTCAGAAATGCCTGTTGCTGTTGCATGAAAAATAATTCTCTACATATTTTTGGATGCAACAATTTCAAGGAGGACTATTTTTGCACTCATAGTTTTGGCCTTAGTATTATGGTTGCTTCGCGATTTTTTACTGGCACAACTTCATTTCATGCTTACCCTAATAATAATTTATTCTCCACTCAATTTTTGTTTTTTCCTTGCGACACTCATCTTTTTTATCCTCTATGTGCAATGATATTGCCGAAGCGTTATTACAAATTTCTTTACAACTTATGTATTAGTTTCTTGAAAACCGGCAATTTATTATGTTATGTCCATTTCACAATGGTCGGACGATGTTCACACTACGAATATTGAATACCAAAAGCCAACAAACATATTTTTGTACAAAGATGAAAGTATATTATCAGCTTTTTAAAGAAACCGCGTCGTAACAAACGCGGTAACGTGTTGTTACAGTAATAAAACAAAAAATCGTAAGAATAATCATTGTACAGTACGCGATTGATCCAACGATCGATCGAACGAACGAACGAGAGGTTAATTACTTGTCGTTTACAGGCATATTACTGTGTAATTTGCCACAGTAATGTTTGCTCGCGTTACCACCGTGTTATTTGCCCCAAAACCGGTAAGACGCAAAACACATGTAAACCAACATTGTCGGTCTTTTACCGTATTTTGCCGTGATATCCTTATCGTGAGATATCACATGTAAAATCATCATATCTTATCATGTAGAATAAGTACTAGAGTGTACATAAATTTAGGGCATGATAGTGTTTTAGAGTTGTTAATTCTTCAAAGAGTGAGCTAATGGGGAAATCCGGTAAAGAGACAATCCACATGAAAGCGCCGACGATTATTCACTCAGGTTAATAATCTTACGAATAAGGTTATTGCCTTTTATGACTCTTTGTACGTACGCCTGCTTAGTACGTACGAGTGCGCACTTACACGGTGAATTCTTTTCAGTCCCCTTCAGTTGTAAATCCTCCAACCGTTAAGCGGCTGGATTCTATGACTTAATTTATTCATCGTGAGTCATTGTCGTGTGTTGAATACCAAACTGTATCCAGTCTACTATCAGAGGCCCTATCAAAAAATGGGGAGGCATTTTGCCATTCATTCTGGCTTGTATCATGGCATTTTGCCCTGATCCTTGCCGGTTTGATATATTGTTTCCATGGATCAAATTATCCATTTTCGAAATGCGCATTGCAGATCGATTTGTTTATTCCATGATCGAACGTAAGATCAACTTGTCGCTTCAATCGAACGACCGATCGAACATTCCATCAAATGATTGATTTACTTAATCGGTTGTTTCGTTACAAACGCCCAAACAAACTTACCACATGCAACCAGAGCAATGCTCCCTGAAAACAGCTCCACTCATAAGCTTGGCAAACAAATCAGCAATATTTGTTGAACCTGGTTCTTTTGCAACTCTGATGATTCCTGCTGCAATAGATTCGCAGGCCTTGTGGTATGCAATGCTGTTGTGTTTTTTCTTGCATGGGCTTTCTGGCTGTGTAACATTTGTGACAACTGAATCATTATCACAATACACATTGGTGCTCCCGTCAATTGGAACACCCATCATTCTCAACTTGTATCTTAGACCTTCAACCAATTCAATTGCAATTTTCAATGCAATGATTTCAGATTCAAAAGTTGATGTTTCAACTGCTGTTTGTCGCTTGGAAAACCAAATAATTGGCGCATTATTGATGAAATATAATAACACCAGTATGAGACCTTCTTGTTGCCTTGCATCCAGCATGGTCAGCATCAACAAAACAACTCATCGTTACATGTTTTCCCAAAGCTTCAGGCATATCTGCTGGTAAAACTTTGGTGGCGCCAGGGTAAAATTCAGACCAGTCACATTTTTGAAATTTACTCTCATCAACGCTTGGTACTGAATCATCAAAAACCAATTTTGACCTGTTATATTTCTTCAAATATGCAAATATATGAAATAACTGGTTCAAGTGCCCCATTCTTGCCTGAGCCAAATATCTTGACATGAGAGAAACTGGCATTACGATGTCATGCCTTCCAAGTTCACAAATCCATCTGAGGACCCCAATCAAGCCTTGATAGTAATTTTGTAATTTGGGATTCTGTTCCTCTGATATATCAATCTCTGGTCAATAATCATGTGACAGTGGGCTTGACGCAGATTTTGGTAAATATTTATACCCATATTTTTCAGTTCCAAGCTCTTGTTCAACAGCCGCGACAGCTTTTGCTGTCTATTTGGTGCTTGATAATGATTCACCTTGGTTTCGAATCACCTTCAAAGTAAAACTTTCCAATATCAGCTCCCAGATACAGAGTTGGTTCTTCAATGGTGTCATCTTTCAGCTTGAACTTTCGTTCAATGTTTTCTAGCTGAACCTTAGGATCTTCACCAGAACATACTAAGATGTCATCAACATAAGCAATCAACATTGCCCAGTATCTCGATCCATCTTTCCTGGTTTCAATTCGTAAGTGCACATCTGGATCTGCTTTACAAGGGAAATAGCCAAGATCTCTCAAGTGTTTTATGAGATATGACCTGAATGATGCACCTGCGACTGGTAATCCATACAGTGCTCTGACTATTTTGCAAGGGCGATCTGCAAGGTGTGGAGGGAAGCCATCTTCAGCTCTTGCCCGCAGAAAATATTTCTCCTTTATTGGAGCTGTCAAATATGCATTTTGAATGTCTGCTGAGAGAACCTTCAAATCATTCAGCGCTGCCAGCAAGAAGAATATTCTCACTGAGTCACGACTGGGAACAGATGAGTAAGTATTTTCCTTTGCTACAGCAGGAACTTTGTGACCGTCCCCTACCAACCAAGCCTTCCTTGTTAGGGATCCAAGCTTGATATAGAATATAATGTGCGTTGTGATCTCCTTATGACCAACTGGTATAACATCATCATCAGAAAATTCAAAAGCTGCCATGTTGTTTGTCATTTCCTTATGAATCGCGCGTTCCCAGTGGTCTGTACCTGTTTTCTTATCAATTGCCAGTGCTTGTGTAATTGAATGTGGTAGCTCAACACCATATTTGTGAGTCTTCAGCCAATACTTGGCTGTTTTGGCTGCCTTAAGGATGCGTTCCTTTCTTCTCAAAATTTTGTGCACCCACCATCTGAAGGCTGGTAGTTTTTCAAGCTTGTTGTTGACTGCATATTCTGCTAGCTGCACTGGGAATGATTCATTGACATCGCTAAGCTTACACCAAGATTCGGTTCTATCTTTCCAACTGGCCAAAATTCTCCCCCCCCTAGTTGTCGGCTTATGGCTTTTTCTGCCATTTTTGGCAATAGTTGTGGCCTCCTCTTTGCTTAAAGCAGTGTTGTCGCATTCATGATCAATTAGCTCATCCAGCAGGGTGAACATTCGTCCATCATCATCAACAGAACTGTAAAGACTTTCTGCAACAATGTTTGCTGTGTATTCTTCAATGGTGCCATCAGGTAGTTGCAATTTGTATAACCTCGTGTCCAGTATTGGATTCTCATTTCTTACTCCAATTGGTTGGTTTTGCAGATCGCGGACCCTATCCTTGACAATGCACCTGAGCCTTTCATCATTTCTTTCAATGATTACTTCATTCCCCAGATACTCATCTGGTTCATCAATACCTCCGACTGATGCCTCTGGCTCAGCCATTTCAAGTTTCAGATCAGATGATCTCACTGGTTGTTCATCAAATAGTTCTTGTTGAGGTTCTGGGCAATTTTCCTGGAAAAAAGACGCGCTGTCCTTGACTTCATCACCAATCTTGGATTCAATTGATTTATCAATTGCTTTCTTTGCAGGACATCACGGTCCCTCCATTCAAATTCCTTTACTGGCCTTATTGAATTTGTAGAGATTGGTATTGCTGATTCGGTCAAGATCCAAAAACAATCACCGCCACCCACCTTGCTTCCACAAGGTCCGAGCCATCGTCCCAGTCTTTCAACTCCGCGAGTTGAAGAATCACCTTTATCAAAATAAAATATAAAATCATACCATTCTGATGATGTGTATAACGTAATATCAGGCCTATAGCCATGCACCAATTCAAATGGAGTTCTTCCCATTGAAGAAGGGTTGCTTGATGCAGTCCTCTGCCTGATATTTGCGCATAGCTCGCCACAAAATGACCATAGCCTTCTCGGTGATCTCTTCTTTGCTGTTTTGGTTATGATTGCACTACCAAGATGGCCTATCGCTTGCTCTGCTCAATTTTGGAAAGGGCAATGTGGTTGGATGAACGTTTGGTGTATATGGTTGCGTTTCACAATTGAATTCCAGTGGGTCTTGTAAGTCCTTGGTGAGCCCTGTTCTGGTGCACCATCAGAGATCAAATGCTCAGGAATTCCAACTTCATGAATGAATATTTTCAATCCTTGGTGAGCTTGCGACTTGTCCTGTATTGGTATGAATACTTCAAACCCATTTCCATTTGTGAAGACCTGAGCACATTTTTCTTGTCTCATAATGCTCGTGGTTTTCGCATGCCAAGTATCAGTGTACCAGGTTCCCTGAGCGACTCTCTTGTTTCTAAAGCGCTGCGTTGGTAGTCGCTTCATCAAAGGTAACTGCAAATTTCTCAGGGCTTTCTGAGTCGTAACCTTCAGTGTCTGTTCTGCCTTTTTGAAACTGATATTCCAAGTCTTGGCTAAGCGTTCACAGTCTACTTTGTTTGGACCTTCAATAGTCGTCACTGAAGGTCCCCATTGATTTCTTCTATCAAGGGATCTCCTTTCAAGTGTATTGTCAATTTCTTGCAAGCTAGGGATTTGTTTTGATTCATCCTCAGGGGCTTCTGTGAAGTCAAATTCTGTGTCGTCAAATAAAAACTGGTCTTTCCTTTGCATGCTTGAAATATTTGTCACTGAAGAAATCCGATGAGAAATATTGCCATCTGTTGCTATTTGACATTCGGTCAGCATTCTTCTGGTTGATACCTGGTGCAATCTCATCAGCTTGCAGCGTTCCATGAGACTTGTATGGTTGGACCCTATGCTAGTCTTGGAGAACATGTCTGTGACATTACTTGTTGGTTCTGTTGCCACTTTCAGTTGACATGGCTTGAACGCTGAATTGGTCCCCTGAAATTGGATCACCATTCTCAATTGCTAATTCAGCCATCCTAAACTTCAGTGAGTGGGGATCCCATGGGGTGTCATTTGTCGCAATCAGATGTTGGCATTCATCAAGCTCCAATCTTGTTGGCTTCCTTGTTGGAAAATATGAAATCACATTTCTCATACTCAGTTTTATGAAAACTTTCTTAGGGTCGTCATCCTCCATTGGTGTTTGGATTGTGATTCCATGCTTGGACCTGGGATCAAATTGACGAGGTGTTTCTTCAACAGAATTGAAATTGCAATCTCTCACTTGATTAGGGCATATCAAGCTGTTCTTCAATTTGTTACCAAAGTACAGCGCTTGGTGGAACACAATAATGTAGACTTGACCTGATGTTGGGCTTGTCCAAGCAGTCGCGCAACTACCAATTGGGATTTTCTTGATTGGCTTGTACTCTTCAGAAAAAGGGGCAACATCAACATGTGTTGTGATCTGATCAGGATTAAGCAATATCATGTTGCTTCCAGCTGCCGTGGTGTCAGCATGTGAGTCTAACTCACAGTATCCATCTTCATTTTCTCCATCATCAAAATCTAGTGGAATATTCATCTTATATTGACCGGCTCACCATTGTTAAACATTTGTTTTCTAGTGTCCGGTTATGATGTCATTTCTTAGATTTTGAGCCAAAGCTGTCACCTGCACCATCCTTTTCAGCTTCCTTTGCCTTTTTGGTCTCAGCAGCCTTAAGAGCCCTCTTTTTCTTACTTGCCTGTCTCATCTGGTACAGTTCCTGACGCTGTTCTTTTGACATTGTTTTATAAACGCTTGTTGGATAGGTCTTGTTCTCAAGTTTCCCTGTGAACGTTCCAGTTGTTTTCTGCTTTTTATTGCTTGATGTGCCTACTGAATATACACTTCTGGAACCCCTTTTATGCTTTCCATTTGCAAGCTTCTTCAATCCATGTTGATTGGTGAATAAAATCAAACATTCATTGAAGTTGTCTTGATAGTCTTTGCTCTCATCAATCGCGTCGGCTTTGGCAGCGTCAAGTCGCTCATCACTGATTGAATTGATAAAGTCCCAAACAAATCTCCTTTAATTGTGGTTCTTTTCAAATCTCAGAATTGTTCCATGGAATGCAGTCCAATTTCTTTTGTGCTTGTTCCAATCATAGTTCTTAGCATCGCCGGTGTAGTGTGATTCTTTCATTTCCTGATAGGTTTTATTCAGAACCATAGTGATATTGGTATCGGTATAAGCATGTTGCATCAATGAAATGAATGCATTTCTTGCATACCCTGAGTTCAATTCAGTATTTTGGAAATGTGCCACATATTCCCATCCTGGCCCTTTTCTTGTTGCATCACACAACAACCTCCACACAACATTGTTGTCTTCATCATACTGATGGCCCAACAAAACGCCGCATCTTTCATTGTAGTCACTCCAAGTTGGATAGGCATCTGTTGGATTTTGTCCAACTGTGTCAGACCTGGCTTCATCGTCAACGTCTTCCTTTTCTTGGGGTCTTATGACATATAAGATTTCGAATCCTTCAGAGTTGAATCTGTATCTCAAGTTTTGACGAAAGCCTTCCTCCCATTCTCTGAATTTTGTAAGGTCCTTTTACTCAGGTGGGGTTGCTTTTTCTTGTGATTTCACACTTGATTCCATCATCTTGATCCTGAATTGTTGCAGTTCTAGATTGGTTGGGTTTGCGTTCCAGTCAATGGCTCTTGGTTTGACTCCAATCAATGGTTGATAGCAAGCCCCATTTGCCCATGTTAGAAGTCTTGATGATAGCATGTTGCCGTAATGGATGCTTTTTGGATTAGGACAGTCTGGGCTGATTGATTTCAATCCATGCATGAACGATTTGATGCTTTCCTTGTTGAGGTCTGTAATTTCACGAATATTAGACATTCCTCCCCTCATAATTTCTTCAGCTGATTCGTAGTTGATACCAAAATCCATCAAGCTGCTTCTGAAGGCAAGCTGTTCTGGGTTCAGAATTTTTCCATTGTTGAATCCTCTGATTGTTATTTTGGGTTGGGAGGACCTCCTGTCGTATTGCTTAGACCTTGAACTGGTGTCATCGTGTTGATTTTCATTATCATCACTGCTGTAATCACTGCTATCACTTCTATTAACATCATCTGGATTTCTGCCTCGTTCCACTGCATCTTGTATTGCTCTGATCCTTTTCTTGACTTCTTTGTCAATGACTCTTTTCCAAATTGAGTTCATTTCTGGATCAGTCATAGCCTTTTCCATTACACGCATGATTGTTTTCTCATTCAATCTGTCTTCTTCTTTCTCTAATTCCATACCCTCTTCATCACTCGCAACATCCATACCGAGTTCTGGTAGATCCTGATCTACTTCCATTTTTGTTTCCTCGGTAGAGCCATAGTCATCATCGTCCTTTGGCTTTGCTTTTGATCTTGTTTTTCTTTTTGCTGGAGCCATGATGGGGATGAGATTTCGAATATTTTATTGGCGTAATCAAATGATCGTTTCGGAGTATTCGTTTCAAAATATTCGATGGAAGTTTCGATCGAATATTTAATTGAAGGTGGTACGTGGAAAGAGAGTGTAATCGAATCGAAGGATTGGATGTGAGATGGTTGGTTAAATGTTGGTGACTGTTGTGTGTGGTTTGCTTATCTGTTTGAGTATTTGAATATTCGAATTGAATTTTCGTTCTGATTATTCGGATTGAGTTTTCGTTCTGATTATTTGTTCTGATTATTCGGATCGAGTTTTTGTTCCGATTATCGTTGCACTTGTGTTTGTGTGAGCTTTTGCTGTTTGTCGCAATTTAAGATTGTGAGCTTTTCTATCCAGTCTCAGGATTTGCTCATTCTGTATTTCTGTGGTGGAAGATGGATGGTATTTCATCGTTTTGTTTCCTGAGAATTTAGTGTTCTCTTTTCTTTTGGATCTTTTGGATTTTTCAAATGCGTTTGAGATTTAGTGTTCTCATATCTTTGGATTTTCAAAGTGCGTTTGAGATTTAGTGTTCTCGTTTCCATATCTTTGGATTTTCTTGCGCGCAGATGCTTCGTTTGGCAATCTGTTTCGTCCAATCTGTTTCTTCACCATCATCAGAATACTTGAGGCTAAATCTTCTGGCTCACATTGTTCTTGTTTTCAGTGAAAGATCAGTGTTCTTGGATATTGATTCCTTTCAGCTGATGCCAACCTGGGCGATTCTTTTGGATGAATTGTCCAGCCCTTTTCCCTTGCTTGTTTTGCTGGATCTCGAAAACCGATGGAGCCTACCATCTTGGTTCGGGTCTTTGGTCTCTTCTTTCAGGGAGACCGCCCTGGCGTTGGTCTGTTCCAGGGCTTCACAAGCAATTGCCTCTTTTACATCCTTGAGGGTTGATGCCGGTTGCTGATCAGGCTAATCCGGATTCGTCTTCGAGCTCAACTGCGTTTCTTGGGAAACGCCATTCGGTCCTCAGAATTGTAGGATGCTGGGTCTGATAAACTAAAGAAACCGCGTCGTAACAAACGCGGTAACGTGTTGTTACAGTAATAAAACAAAAATCGTAATAATAATCATTGTACAGTACGCGATTGATCCAACGATCGATCGAACGAACGAACGAGAGGTTAATTACTTGTCGTTTACAGGCATATTACTGTGTAATTTGCCACAGTAATGTTTGCTCGCGTTACCACCGTGTTATTTGCCCCAAAACCGGTAAGACGGAAAACACATGTAAACCAACATTGTCGGTCTTTTACCGTATTTTGCCGTGATATCCTTATCGTGAGATATCACATGTAAAATCATCATATCTTATCATGTAGAATAAGTACTAGAGTGTACATAAATTTAGGGCATGATAGTGTTTTAGAGTTGTTAATTCTTCAAAGAGTGAGCTAATGGGGAAATCCGGTAAAGAGACAATCCACATGAAAGCGCCGACGATTATTCACTCAGGTTAATAATCTTACGAATAAGGTTATTGCCTTTTATGACTCTTTGTACGTACGCCTGCTCAGTACGTACGAGTGCGCACTTACACGGTGAATTCTTTTCATTTTGCAATAATCTTATTCATACAATTTAATTTTAATTCAAGACAAATATATTGTGCGAACCAACATAAAATAATAATGAACTAACTGGGCTGATATTGTGTTGTTACCGCCATTTACTTCTATAAATTTTTCACGTTTTTGATGTAATATTTGTAGTCCTCGTCATCTTTGTCAAGAGTCTCCATCATGTCATATTTTGCTTCCGTCTTTGCTCCTTTCTATTTTCTTCGTCCTCCTTATCTCATTGTGTATGATTGCCGTTTTGCTGTTGGTATGTTTTTAGTAGTTCTATGTCTAAGTCTTTTGTCTGCTTGTTCCTCCCTTTGTTGTTCTATTTCACTTTTGACATATGGGTAAAGCTTTTGTCCTTTATCACCACTCCATCCCTCCTTATTTCCTGAGTAACTGTCAGTAAATTTCTTTCTCTTCCTTGTGCCATTTATTGTGTTTAGCCATAATTTGTAGCTGTTGTAAAGGAAAAGCAGCACAAATGATTCATCGCTTGAGGTGAAAATGTTACTGATTGTTGTTTGTAATGATTTTCTTTTGAAGTCTGTCTGTTTTGGTGATAATGCTCCAAGAATTCTTTGAAGAAGTATTGGAATTCTGGTGAATTTTTTCCTCAATAGTCTTCATGTAATTTGTACTTATTTTTGGAGTTTGTGTTTTCATTTTCTGTGATTAGAACTGTTCCTGGGAAACTATCTGGTATCTGTTTGTTCCTTTTATTGTCTAGGCATCAATGTTAACAAGGCAATACGGTCAGAAATGATGAAAATGTCTATACTGGCAACTATGATGTTGTCGGTTCTTACCTTCATAATTTTTCCTGGCTAGAGTCTGAGTGTCGTGCCTACATGTAGTGACTGCTCTGCAGAAAATTCCAGTCCACTTTGGTGCATGGACATTCATTGTCGTTGGTATTTTGTTTTCATTATTTAATGTTACAATTTTGGTAATCATCGTCTTTATGTATTTTGAACCTTGGTTGGTGATTATCGGGAATTTGATCAACCTGAACGTTTTTTCCTTGACATACGCAGTAAAAAAGGACAACTTGACAAAGATAAAGCTTTGGGAATTTGGGAAGAATGTTTGAAGTATGTCAGCGTCGAATTGTTTCTGGACTATGAAGAAGGCGACACTGACAGCAGTATTCACCATATGTGGGCTGTATGCAGTTATCCTACATTGAAAGGAACACAGGACATAAAGTGCTACAACAATGTGGGTATTGCATGACAATGTAAAATAAGTTAAGTACCACAAAACAGTGATAAAACAACCACACAAAATCCATGCCTAAAACTATGCTGTATGCTTCTCGTTATGATCCTCCAATAGGAACCAAATGCAAATCACAACAATGACCACGTGCAATCATGGATTTAGGGGAGAACAACCAGCAAATAGTGTTGTTAAGTAAGAACATGTGACGAGATATAACCATTGCGTGTGGTTAACTATGAACAAATAAGAAAACAGACCAACGCGCACATAAATAAGAGTGAGATGCGCGGCAAAATTAACTACTATGTACCGTACGTTGCTACATGAAAGACGGCGGACACGACATCATAGGTTAAGTAGTGTCATAGGTTAAGTAATAAACTATGTACGGTGTTACGAGTACGACAAGAAATGATGAGCGAGACTAGATTACTGATGGATAGACGCATATACATATGAAGACCAATGAGATGCTATAATCGCTGAAAAGGGGGGGTCTATCACAGAAAACAGGCCGATGGTCACAATGAAACAATAATGAGTCACATACCAATGAGAGTATGAATGACAAAAGGAATGGTTACACAGGAAAGTCTCACATGAAAATTCAGAGGCGTAGGATCCGGTACTGAGTATGCTGATGATATATATGTGAATATCAATGGCATATGGGAAAATAGCAATGGCACATGAAACGGATACACAAAGCCCAATTATGACGAAAACAAACAAATATGATCAACATTTATGTTGGAAACAGACAAATGAGTCATGATTCGCCGGCAAATTAACCCAGGAAATATTAGTTAATCTACAACACGAGAATGCACGTGCAGTCTCATTATGGAGGATTGCTTAACACCGAATTATACGTGAATTCAGGTTAAGCGTTGGAAAAAACAGAAAATAGATTAATTAACTCATAATCTGAAATTACAGTTGTTGAATTGCAAAACAAAGTTCCGCACAATATACCAGAATTTGACCAAACTTCCCCCAATAAAAATAATAAAAATTATACAGTACTGAAAACCGCACTTCTACTACACTGTCCCGTGATTAAAAAAAAGTGAAATGGCAATTGACCATGTTAAAATCAATCGTGTCAACATGGAACGGAGTTGCAGCAATAGAGTAAGTCTTGTACACCAATTAAAAAATACAATCATTACCTTCACTTACCTGAAAAGCCGTTCCAGGAAGGATAAAAAATCACTACTGGTTTCAACGGCTTTCACTATCGATTTGATTTTTGTGTTTCCAACCCAGCCATTGTGTTGCAGAAATTAAACAACCATTGTTCCTGGTTTCCAAGGACAAAGTATTGATCTTTGCTACCAAGGTTTCTGACCACGGCAACTGCAGACTCAATGGCATTGCAGTCAAACAAATATAATTTGTTCTGCAACTCCCCTTGCTTCACCAATGCGCGACGGTGTTTTTTCCCTTTCTCCCTCTTGCTTGATATTGGGTCAACAGAAACAAAGCAACAGGCAACAGTGTAGTAACTATCATGCACTTATTCAAACCCGCTGACAGAGTTTCCAGGGGGGAAACAGCCTTCAAGATGAAGCAGGAACAGAATCTGACATGGATAAACTTGCAGACCACGTCCGTCAAGGAGGTCTAGTTGAAAATTTGCCCAGTCATACCATCCATTGGACAATTTTCCAGAATCAGACTCAAACGATGGATGAGCACAAAAAAGTAACCCCATCCAACAATAATTGTCATACCTCTTGTGCTCCGTGGATCCACAAAGCGTGCTGGTGCCCGCAGGCGGAAGCACCACATCCCAATCAAATTTGAGAACATCCGGTGGAAACCAGGGTACACTTGCATTTTTCTTTTTGTCCCACTTTATGTAAGGCAAACCATCCAGTACACCAACCAAAAACTTCAACCCAGCTGACAGACCACCCTCTGTAGGATGATTTTTTCCTGTGAATGATTTATGATCAAAAAAATCAAATTCACGGTCAAGTGGATCAATAGTATGGTACTCAATAAATCACTTGCAGGTTTGCTTGATTAGTGTGAACTTGATTTGTTGGGTTCTCTTCGCAGGAGCCTTCACTTCAGTTTTATGGTTGCTCTCACTCGCTGCAGAGTCCCATCCTATTGGATGACCAAATAATTTGATAAATGAAAATACATGTGATTCTTCAGGGATTGTCCCCCTCTCCCTTACTTTGTTGTAGATTGTTATTTATACAGTTAATGAAATGAACAACCATCTTGTCAAAATTTAAATCACCCTTGTTGTCTTGTTTGAAAACCTCATCAAACGTTCCAGCAGCCTATTTGAGGAACTCTTCCATACCCAACAACAACTCAAGGGCGTAAATATGTCCGTCAATTTCTTCCCCACACTTTCTGCTCCTGTTCTCAAGATTGGTTGTTGTTCTTGGGGACAACAACAATTGATGCCCTTCAGCGGACAGAAGTGATAGCATCTGAATGTAAAGTATGCCAATGTACTGGTTCCCCTCCTTCTTTGCTGTATGTATCAATTCTGAGAAATTGGTTTGCAGAAAATCACGACCGGATTACTTCTGAACAGCAGCACCATGGTAACTGGCTATCTGGTTCATGTCACCAAGTAGCTGTGTGTTATTCCCTAAAAAATCCTCATGAAAGGTCTCCACTGCTCGCTTTGTGCAACCAAGTTGATGCATATGGAGCCTCTCTCCTGGTGACGCTAGATGAATATTATGTGTGTTTTCTCCAAAATCAAGATCATAAAAAGTGCCACCATTATGTACACGGTGGTGGGACACCTTCTGGAAATACTGTTCAACATTCACTCCTTCACCCACCGTTGGAGCAGTAAATCAGATATCTTCCATAGACGGACAGATTCATACTCTTCCCAAATATTGTCCTTAGATACCTTCAGCATCTTCCCACTTTTAATTGAAATAGAAACCTTCAGAACATTGACACGGGCGTTATTACCAAGTGCACTTGGACAGTTGCAATCATGTCTACATATCATCTTTGTATTGGCCCTCTGATAATGTCCACAAAGTTGGTTGTGCTGGGGAGTATCACCAATGTCACCAATGAAATAAGCGGATGCAAATTTCATTTGAATAGACCATTTCTTCTTTGCCCATGGAAAATTAGACCATTCTATACCATCCATTAGGTTACAGGCATCTTTCAAAGATGAAAGGGCTGAACAAAGGCCAGAGTGAAGATTTTTCACATTGTTGATAGATTTTTCACCTTTATCACGCGTCCCTGTGGGGTGAAAATATAAAGTCTCCCATGCATCCGGCAGAGAGTTAAGAGTTAAGGTGTTGAATATGCCAAGTGTCATGTTCAGTGGGGTAAGAGTGGTTTGACCACTATTGTTGATTGTGATTCCATCCATGTAGAGAATAACAGGCACCAAAAGTTTCATTGGAATCTCTTTTGCATCTCATTTCCCAAGTATTGATCCACCATTCACCATGGCGGAGTTCGTCTGTATCAATATTGTTGCCTTGTAGTTCTGGATACTGGACCGGTAAGGTTGGGTCTTCAGCATGAGGGAAAGACAGATTTCTTCCTTTACCAGTGTCACATTTGTTAATGAGGAATGAAGTGCTTTTCAGAAGGACTGGGCATAGATTTGTTTATGACCGGCAACGTCAGCACCAATCAATTTCTTATAACACCAGTCGATAAGATGAGGTTCAAACCCATCACCTTCTATTTCAGGCACAGGTGCGTAAATGTCCTTCATGACTCTTGACATCATCTGTATGAGAGTTCATTTTGTCCATGAAAATAAATTAAGACGCTCCAATTTGATAGTCCATTCATACAATTCCTTCTTTGCAACTAAAGGTATGCTATGATTCCGCATGATTTTCATTAACTTGATCTTCACCCTCAGTTCATCAGATACATGCCTTCAAGCAATGGGAGTCATAATTGCCATGTTTGGACCAGAATGGAAATCATCAACAGGCATGTTGTTGCCTTTGCTATCGACACTCAAAGGGGGGGGGCTTTGCTGTCAATTCTTCCTTCCTCATTGTCATCATTAGAAGAAAAACAACTATCGTCATCAGAAATGAAGTCCATCGCCATCGTTGTTTCATTGCTGACCAATCAAGGCACGCTCCATTGGTTTGACAGAAGGGTCATACATAAATTGATTGTTGAGAACCTCTGATACTAGATCACTACTCAGTGGACTGTTCAGGGTGTTCGTTAGATCTAATTTTTCACTAGCATCATCCTCTTGCTTTTTTTATTTTCGGATGAATACGGCGGAAGATGCGAAATCATCTACCCCCGAAGATTGGTAGTAATAAGAATAGCATGATTTGTTTTGTGAAACATGGCTCAGAAGAGTAGGCAAAACAATTACTCCTGTATTCTTTCTTTGTCTTACTGTAAACAAGGGGGGGGGGGGGGGGGTCCTTCTTCTTGGTGACCTTCTTCTTTCCATACTAACCGGTAATAATAAGAGGTGAGTACAAGTAGCTGTTGTTACTCTAAAAATCGACCGGTAAGGTATTGGATAATTGAAATTTAAAGAGATGTGAGCTCTGAGAGAGACTCTTATTTTTACTGTGTATTTCGTACTGTATTGGGGCTCTCTGTATTTTACATGGTAGAGATCTTCCCCGGTTATTTGTTACTGTCTTCTTTACCGTAGTACCGATTCTTCTGTTGCTGTTGCTGTATTAGCGTCGTATCGGTCTTACTGTATCGGTCATTTGGTGGTATCGGTCATTCATGTTGTTAAGTAATTTGTTCAATGGGGCGTATGCTTGTTCATGGTATATATGCTAGATATGAGGCCCATGTGGAATCGGTATTGATTTTCTTGATTGCAATAAGTGATTTCCTCACGGGATATCAAGTATATTCTTTTGAATGTACTTAAGGATTCCAAGTGTTCACTTATTGGTCAGGTCTTTGGGTATGCCTTGTTTCTGTTTGTAGGCCTAAGTGATATCGTTTTTACCACATAGGGATTTTCATGTATTGGAGGTGCGTTTGATTCTAAGACTCGATCATCGAAATAATCGCACCTCGGTCGTCGTTTCGTTTTGTCGGCTTTTTCGATCGAATTTGATGCCGACAACAGTCCGTATTTTTCGCCGACAACACACCCCTTGATCCAATACTTGTTTTGTATTGGATTACTGTCGGAGTATATCATGTTGAATCGTATTGATAGACAAATCGCATGTTCGGATCAAGTCAAATTGAAGAATCGACTCGAGCAATTTTGATTGAGTCAAGATCATCGAATAGCCGAATCCGGTTGTCAATCGAAGCAATCGAATGGAATGAATTAACCTGGGTAGTGTCCCATGATGTATCTTGCATGTCGGGCGTGCAAGATCCATCCCAATGGTTTGGTTAGATCATCAGCCGGGTTGATAACTCCCGGAATATGAATCATCTTGATTTCACCATTTTCTTTCCAAGCTTGAATTGCAAAGAACCTGATTTCAATATGTCTGGTTCTTTCGGTTGGCTTCTGGGCATTTATGATTTCAATTGCCGATGCATTGTCTTCATAGATAGGGGTTGGACCAGCTTGAGCAAATCCTAATTCTTCGAGTACGGATCTGAGGTATCTGGCTGTTTTGGCTGCTGTGACTGCAGCAATGAATTCTGCTTCCGTAGAACTCTGAGCAGTGAGTGATTGCGCCTTGGACCGGTAGACAACTGCTCCACCCGCATAAGTGAAGACATATCCTGTGGTGGACCTGCGATGTTTTGGATCATTTCCATATGCTGCATCAACAAAACACATTAACTTGCTATGCTTGATATCTGCAGGGTATTCTGGGAGTGATTCATCTTGGACTACATCATGATATGGTTCTCCTGATGGAAGAGATGGTTCTGCATTCGGTCTATAGAATCTAATACCCCAAGATCTGGTTGTTCTGAGGTATCGAGCTATGTTCTTCAGACTGGAATAGTGGAATGCAGTGGGATTGGAACTGTATTTTGACATCAGGGTCACTGCATAGCCAATGTCTGGCCGGCAGCTCACATATGCAAACATCATTTCACCCAAGAGTGTTCTGTAGGAGAACCCTGATGTGGATTGTAATGCAGCGTGTTCCTTGGTGCCTTCCAATGGTCCATTCGTATGTGATTGCAGTTGGCTCAGTACTTCAGTTGATAACGGCGCTGATGGTTTGGAGTGGGGTTTCATCTTAGAATCAGTCTCCCAACCATGGGATGTCATGATCCGGTCAATGTAATTGGCGCAGGACAGTTCAATGTAGTCAGCTGTCTGTTTGACATCAATTCCATTGAAGTCTTCAAGCAAACCCATTTTGGTGAAGGGGACAGCATCTTCTCTAGGGAGCTTCAGCCTTGCACCTATAATGTCATAGATCTTGTCAGATATGGATTCCGATGTGCAAGCCAGTGCAAAATCGTCAACTTGTCTCAGCATGTAAACCGTTTCTCCTTCAAAAACTGTCGTGTAGATCGTCCTGTCATGTGTGGTGGTTTTGAAGTTGAGATCGGGACCTTTCAAGATCTTGTTGATGTGGGTTTCCCAGAGTCTTCCAGATTCTGGGTGGCCTTGAAGTGCTCGAAGGACTGGAAGCACCAATCGTCTGTCTATGTCCTTGTCATGCTTGTGTCTGTACCATTCTGCATAAGCATCGTCAATAGTCATGTATGTAGGGATGTTGGGCCCTGGAGAATGGGCATATGCGTCAGCCGCGTCCCCCCCATAGACTTTGAGATTGAGACTTGCTGCAATGGCAAAGAACAGTCTTTGGATGGGGTGTTCAACACATGATGAGTATGACATGGCTATGGCATGCAGAGTTGGAGCTGCATACTTGCTTCCATTGCAACATTGTCTGGCTCTTCTGACACCATTCCTTTTGACACTGTATTGCCAATGGGGTCTGAGAATAATCGCGTCTGGGTCCTTAGGGTATTGAATTGGTGATCCAAACATTTCCAAATCTTCAAACTGATCAAGCTGTTTTCGCTCCCCAGCTTGCCATTCAGGCCATGTAGATAAAGGCTTGAGATTCCTTCGAGTGAAGTGCCCTAGTGCTTGTTCTTCAGGTGTAGTTGCCTTGGAATTGATGGCCTTGATTAAGAGTTCAATTTCTTCAGTTGGTAGTGAATCTGCATCTAGTGGTAATGCTTGATTTCCTGGTTTATGAAGCTTGGTGATAGCTCGGAGGGATGCAATATCAATAGTAGGAATGACAACATCCATGTCGTCTTCAGTTGGTGCCAAGTGTTTTTGGATGGAGGCATGGAGTGCTTCAGTGCTATCGACCTGGTTGATTCTTGATTGTATCAGCTGCTTGTATTTTGTACCAATGCGCTGGATAGCTTTGATGGAGGAAATCCGGTCCAAGAATGGTGGATCTTCTTCAGCAGTGGGTTCCTTCCAGGAGGTATTGGGAGCAAATAAACCATATTCATTTGAGTGTTTCCTGACCTTCTTCATAGACAATTTCTCTTCAAGTGCAAAGGTAATTGGTGTATCTATTGAAGAATCCCTCACCCCTCGATCGTGGCAGGCCTGTAAAGCTGTAGTAACATCAGCAGCAGTAAAGACACGATTGTGATTGATAGATACAATATAAGCACCTCGTAGCTTGGAGAGAGATTTCTTGTGTGAGGAGAAAAGTTTTGAGGCAGGGCTATTTGGGAGGATATTTGTGATGTAAGCTCTGCCAAGCAGTGAATCATTGGCATACCGGAGGCCAAATGTTTGATCAGTACAAGGTGGGGAGACAGTGAGCCTGAGATTTGTGAGATCGGCAAAGGGGGAGATAGAGAATTGAAAATCACTGGATGACACCTCAGTGGGTTCTGCAGGAAGTGGAATGTTGTCATCTGTCCTGAGCAGGTGTTTGACATTAGTGGGGAGGTCTGCAAGTGGGAGATCATTCATGCCTTCATCAAACCTGACATGAGTGGCGATCTTGATTCGGTGCGTTTCAGTGTCATACCACAGAATGTTTCTGGTAGTGTAGGGTACAAAACCTAGAAATATGCCTTTTCTTGCATTGGGTTTGAGCTTGATTGATCTCTTGCCTGGAGGTCTAACCCAAACTCTGCAACCAAAGGTTCGGAAATCAGCAAGGTTTTCCTTACGGCCAGTTGCCAATTCCAATGGCGAATGTAGTTGGGTGCCTTCAGGGAATGCATTGGACAACCGGAGTGCATGGTAGAAAGCAAAGGGCCAGAACTTGATGGGCAAATTAGCACCAGACAGCATTGTCCTCATGGAGTTAGCAAGAGTTCGGTGTGCTCTTTCAACTGTGCCATTCTGGTGTGAAGCGTCCGCGCCAGTGGGGAAAATGGAATATCCAAACGCAGAGAATAGGTTTCGGATGTCAGGATTGTGATAGAGTTCTCCACCTTGATCAACTGAAACATACTTGTCGGCACAAGTTGGGTTGTGCTGGGCGAAGAAATGCTCTAACCAGTGTAGTGGCGCTGCTTTAGAGATTCGCGTGTCTCCATATTTCATACCAGTATAGTGATCTGTGATGAGAATCCAAGCAGTTTCTCCATGAATGCCTTCATAATCGCGCTTGCGTTTGCTGTTGGAGGATTTGGTACCTGAGAATGCAAAATCAATAGATAAACCCTGAAACGGTTGTGTGGCTTTGCGTGTGGAATGTGAGCCAGCAGGTGTTTTGGTTTGCTTACATTGTATGCAAGTTGGACATTGGTCAAGAATACTGGTTTGCCGTTTGAACTTTGGGACTCCAATGATGTGCTTATGAGCTTGATACAGAAAATCATCGCATGGGTGTCCCAACCTTTGGTGCCACAGGAGTTTCGATGTCTTGGTTTTGATGGCTTGGATTGGGATATTTTTGTCCACAATTTTGGTGAAAAACAGTTTGGCATCAAACCTTGGTATGACACTGGTATTAGACTGAGCTTTCGCTGCTTCAGTACATGTCTGCAGATTGACAAGGTTTGTGTATATATCATACCTGTAGTTGCTAATTGCTTCTTTGGAGGCCAGTTCACAAGCTTCCTTGAACTGCATGTCAGTCGCTAAGGCATAGGCGGACGATGTTGCACAATTTGCATATGGAGAGGCAATATCAACATCTGGGATCAGAACTGGGTGTGTATAGCATTGACCATCAATGATGCTCCCATGGAGGACAATGCTGCAGGCAGTGTTCTGCTTGTGATGACAAATAATGGTGAGGTTGCCATTTTGTGGAGCAGATGAGTCAAGGTTCTCAGTGAATGATTTATGGATGGACTGTCCACTGAACTGACATCGCGTACGGGATGTCATTCCACAGATATCGTTCTCACTCAGTAATGTTGTTGACAGGGAGGGAGAATAGTAGAAGAAAACTTTGATATATCCAATGTGATTCGGTGCTGGGATATGCAAGTATCCTGAGCCTTCAGGGATGCAGGTGGCTGCTGTGCCTCCTATTGCTGCTGTAAGCCTGACGGGACATTTTCTTATCTTGGTGTAAGGTTTGTAACCGTGCAGGATGTGTTTGAGGTTTGTGCAGGAAACCTTTGCACCGGTGTCAATCTGAGCCCGGACACCCTGTTGGAAGTAGGCTGTAGCTGCAATAGGGTCCGGTGGGACGAGGGATTGCACATTGTATGTATCAACTGGCGTAGGGTTGTCCCTATCGAAATTGGGATCCTCATTGGTCTTCAGGTGTGATTCCAATGTAGGGGATGTAGCCCTGAGTGATTCCATGTCACAGTAGACATCAATTGGTATAGATGACTGGAGGCTGTCTTTTGGAAGGAGGTCGACGGCACCAATTATGACAGATTCATAGGAGCTGACACTGCTGGAGTCCAAGGAGGGGCATAAGCTGTTCACTTGGGACGCTGTGATGTTGTCAAATCCTTGAGGATCATCTTGAGGTGATGTCATAGTATGGCTCCAAGAAAGACTTTCTATTCTTGGCCATTGCAAAAATTTTGGTTTTCTACTGCAGCATCAGGTGAAACCTCATCTTGATCTTCGTTACCAATGTTGATCTGAGAGATTTGTTGGGTGGAATCCAAGAGTTGTTGGGTCTGTTTATTGGATTTGTTCAGAAAAACAGCCGCAGCAATCCTATGTTTCTTCAGGGACTCAATATCTTGCAATGCAGGACAATTATCAAAATTGTGACCAGACATGTGGCAAACAATACATTTTCTGGATGTGTCAAAAAGACTAGGTTGCTTATCGAATGCCGTGATGGCATTGCAGTATGCTTGGTGGAGGAAGGGATCGTCAGATTCTTCATCCATCTCCGGGTAGCCAAGTGATTCAATCAGGCTGATTGAGTGAGATGTCAAAGTAGAAGGTGTCCTAACAGTGCTGTTGCTAGCGCGCTTTTGAAACCGATCATTCCGACGGGGACCTGGTCTGGTACCTGAGACAGGCAGTTGCTTGGGCCGGATTGGTTTGGAGGTGTCCCTCTTGTACTTTTGTTCAGCCTTGATCTCTTGTTCATAGGTTTGAAGGGTTTGTAGAAGCCTACCTGCCTTGTATTTGTCTCTTTTGAATTGATCATCAGAGTCGCGTTCATCTTCTGTCTTTTTGAAGAGCTCTTCTGAGAGGGTGGTTCCTGCAATCAGGTTGCTAACTTCTTCTGTTGAACTGATAGTGCTGGGTTGGTTTTGGAGGAACACTCTAAGTCTCAAATAATCCTTGTACCGGAAGTAGTATTCTTCAAGAGATTCATTTGGATCTTGGTTGGGAGGGTTTCTGACCATTCTGCTGGCATTGGATGGCCTTTTTGAGTTGGGATGTGTTTGAGCAATAACTGTGTATAGCGCTTCGTATCCTTGTCCGCCTTCAAAGCTCTGAATAGTGGCCTTCATACTTGCACATGAGTCAGGGATGATTTTATCAGTTCTCAGTGCCGTGTAAATGAGATTTCCCCATTCATTGATAGCCAATTCATATCTAGAAGGCAGGTCGTGTGGAAGGTCATCACCAATTGTGAATCCTCTGAGGTGGTCAGCTTCACGTCTGAATAGATAGTATGGGTGTACATAAATATGATGTTGCTGGGAATGAGCTGTGATTTCTCGGTACCATTTCCTAACCTGAGGGTCTGTTGCATCCTTTAGTTGTGGGAATCCTGAGAGGAACAGTTTGTCTCTAGCTGCTTCTTTGGACTTGTCAGAGGCTCTGGTCAGATCAAAACAGTCACCACTTCTGGTGATCAGACGTTGGTCATTTCTCCCGCTGCCTAGATTGTGTAGGTAGTAGTTTTGCCTGACAATGGTTTCATTTCCCGATGAGTCGGTGTAGGTGATTGGGAAGTCTTTCATGTCATCTCTGGTGAGGAATTCATCTTTCCTGTAGTAACGGTCCTTCACTGGTGGTGGTAAGGTCGCCGGATTCCATGGGAGGTCAAGTGACGCTTGGTGGTTGGCGCCGGCACTGTTGTTGTTGTTGTTGCCATTGTTGACCAGTTGCTGTAGTAGGGTGGTTAACTGTCCCATCTCGGTAGGGGAGACAGATGCAGCCGTTGCAGCAGGTGGTGCCGTTGCGGCAGGTGTATCTGGAACGTCTACCTCATCATCTGATGGTGGGTCTCCAGTGTAGACTTCCATGAATAGGTCTGGGCGCCAATTTTTTTTGAAACGCCAGTGGGTAATTGTGATTTCGATTAGAACAATTGGCTCATCATCTGTGTTGGTCCGAATGGCATGTTTTGCAGCAGCGTCAAATTCTGTTTTGTATCTCATGCGTTTTGTAGATCCACCATTTCTGACATGCTTGATAACACATTTGTCGAGGAGATTGGCAATGTGGCCTTTTGTTATTTCATCCGGTGGTGGCTCTACTAGGTTGATGGCTATGGCCTTTGCAATGCAATTGAGGATGTGGAGTTGTGGATCCGGAGCTATTTCTAGTGGTCCTTCTTCTTCTTCTTCATCCTCGCGGGTCACAAAGAATTCTGAGAGTTCATCTTTGCCAATGATTTCGGAGTAGGCTTTGTTTAGGGATGTGGCCGCAGTTGGGTTGCTAGCACTTGCAAATCGGAATTCGATTCCAAAAATTGGAGTCCAGTCAAATGGAGCTGTTGGCATGGTTTCTTGAGTCGTCGTTGTTGTAGATCGTAGAATTCAAATAACATGCGATCGTCGTCGTCGGTGTAATTAATCCGTTGAAGGCGGTAATGTGGCGTCGGCAGAAGCGTCGAGGTGATTAAAATAATTGACCGAAGAATTTTCCTAAGAGGTAATCGGAGATGGGGATCGATGATTGGAGATGTCCGGAACAGGCGATTCGCGTCAATGGTAATTAACGTGTGATTTCGTTGTCGTTAACGTCGTCTCTGTGGGGATTCTTGTAGAAGAAAGATCGATTGTGTCGGAAGACGCGTATCGGCTTTCGTGATGTTCGATCGTCCTTGGATGGAATTAACCGGGGAATGGCGATGTCGTTGACGTCGGCGTTCGTTATTGCGATCGAAACGACGATGTGTATGTGTATGACAGAAGGATATTCTTGGTAGAATGCTCTGTAGATACACCCCTTGATACGAATGCTTGGTCGTGGATTACAAAAGAAGATTCCGGTAGAAGAAGCTGTAGTACACCCCTTGATCCGCGAGTAGGGAGGGGAAGGAAAAGAGAGAAAGAATGAGATGTGGGGAGGCCGAGAATGTGCCGCACAGGGAGCTAAGCACAGAATTTCCTCTGGATTTAACCGACAGTGGAGGTGCTGAACGGCCGGAGATAGGTAGCTTAAGGTAAACACTGGTGCTCTTGCGGGACACAAGTGTAAGTTATAAGGGCTCTATAACCTGTTGTTACTCTAAAAATCGACCGGTAAGGTATTGGATAATTGAAATTTAAAGAGATGTGAGCTCTGAGAGAGACTCTTATTTTTACTGTGTATTTCGTACTGTATTGGGGCTCTCTGTATTTTACATGGTAGAGATCTTCCCCGGTTATTTGTTACTGTCTTCTTTACCGTAGTACCGATTCTTCTGTTGCTGTTGCTGTATTAGCGTCGTATCGGTCTTACTGTATCGGTCATTTGGTGGTATCGGTCATTCATGTTGTTAAGTAATTTGTTCAATGGGGCGTATGCTTGTTCATGGTATATATGCTAGATATGAGGCCCATGTGGAATCGGTATTGATTTTCTTGATTGCAATAAGTGATTTCCTCACGGGATATCAAGTATATTCTTTTGAATGTACTTAAGGATTCCAAGTGTTCACTTATTGGTCAGGTCTTTGGGTATGTCTTGTTTCTGTTTGTAGGCCTAAGTGATATCGTTTTTACCACATAGGGATTTTCATGTATTGGAGGTGCGTTTGATTCTAAGACTCGATCATCGAAATAATCGCACCTCGGTCGTCGTTTCGTTTTGTCGGCTTTTTCGATCGAATTTGATGCCGACAACAGTCCGTATTTTTCGCCGACAACAGTAGCACCACCGTTTACAATTAACCTGATATTTAGGTGTCATCATCATCGTTAGTAGTAGCCAGTAATAATAGAAATGAGTAGCCGATTGAGATTGAGAAATTGTGACCATGCACTATTTGTTTCAGGCATCAATTCAGTTCCAGGCCACCAGATCGGAAACAGTTGCCAGTGGGGTAGTCGGAAGACATACTGTGCGTAAAAATATTATGAGTTTGACATTAATTTCAAAAATTGGATGAAATTACAAAGGGGGACTGGTGGAGTTTGGCCCACATATGCACGTGATTCCCCAACAACCCCGAATCTGGTTTGTGTGACGTAGTAGTACTAGTAGGTAGTTAAAAGATTAGTGATGTACGAAGTATTCAAGTAGTAGATTCTAAAATTGTGAGCATTAGGACTAAAGTGATATCCGGATTGCTCCTCTATCGGCCCCTCATTATAGGTTGTATATATGTGTTGGATCGGGCCATAGGTGCGTGGCTTAGGCCAATTGACAAGAGTGACTTATTTGGCCGGTTGGTCATACATCATAGTCTGTCTGTATGCCCCCCCCCCCATGCCTGCCATGTTGTCCGTCTGCATCTGTACATACCGGTATTCTGTACGTACCGGTAATTAACCGCGTGATTCCTATTATCGAGCGCAATTCTCACGTCGAATCCGAAGGATTGATTCAGCATTCACTCCCCCTTCATAAGGTAATTACGGTTACATTCTTCCATTCCATCGCTGCTCGGCTCTCACGATAATACGTATTGGTACCCATATTAATAATTATATTATTCCACGCCCACCACAACAACCATATCATGAATGCTTCCGTTCTTCGAGGGCCGTTGTCCCAGCGTATAATCGCCGCAACAGCATCCATATCCACCACGGCTCGACGCGCACACCCCGGATCATCATTATCATTATCGTCGTCGCCGCCGTCGCCGTCGTCGTCGCCCGTTGTTTCCCTGTTTGCCTCGTCCTTTCACTCGTCGGCCCCGGCCCGGGATCTCCCGACGTACCACGGAACGACCATTCTGTGCGTCCGAAAAAACGGCAAGGTCTGCATGATGGGTGACGGCATGGTCAGCATGGGCAACATGATCGTCAAACCGAACGCCGTCAAGATCCAACGGATCTTTCCCAAGGGCGGTCTGGGATCGACCGTGGTGCAAAAGTCAAACGATACTGGTGGTATCGATGGCAATGATGATAACGACAGCGACGATAACCAAAAAGCGACGCTGGTGGGATTCGCGGGCGCGACGGCGGACGCCTTTACGCTGCTGGAACGCCTGGAGGGCAAGCTGGACGAGTATCCCGGGCAGCTGTCGCGGTCGTGCGTCGAGCTGGCCAAGGGATGGAGGACCGACAAGTACCTGCGGCGGCTCGAGGCCTCGCTGATCGTGGCCGACGAACGAAAGAGCCTGGAGATCACCGGCAACGGCGACGTGCTGGAGATGACGGACGGGATCATATCGATCGGGAGCGGCAGTCCGTACGCGCTCGGTAAGTGAAATCAATGGAAGCGAGGGAAGGGAAAGCGGTGGACGGAAGAACAGTGTATGGAATGGAAGGGTGTAGAGAACAGCGGACGGAATGAAACGGGAAGAGAACATTCATCACGTGACACATGGTGGGAACCGAAACCAAACCCGAACCAGAAAAAAACAAAACGTTTGGAATCCTCGCCGCTGACGCAGTTCCATTTGTCCTTTCTCTCTTGCTTCCGGTTGGTGGTTGTTTGACTTCGACGCCGACGTCGATGCGAATGCGAACGCGAATCGGATTGCATGGCATGGTATGGCACGACATAACATAACACAAAACAAAACAAAACAAAACAAAACAACACAACACAACACAACACAACACGGCTCACCACAATATAATATATTACACGACATGTAGCCGCTGCCAGGGCCCTGATGAGCGTCGAAGAATTGAGCGCCGAGGAAGTCGCCCAGAAAGCAATGGACGTTGCGTCGGATATGTGTGTGTACACAAACAAGAATTTCCTTTCGTACACCCTGGACGACATTGGTGAAACGAGCGAGGACGAATAGTCGTAAGTAAGTACGTAAATCATGATATATTACTACTTCGTGTTGTAAAACAAAGCACGCCGCGGCTGGCACGGCACGGCACGGCATGGCATGGATGGTGGATCGCATTGGATCGGATCGCGATGCTCGATGGATTGGGTTTGCGACGTGCATCGTGCTTTTTGATTTTGAGCCGAGCCGAGTTGAGTTGAGGTCAGTCAGTCGGTCAGTCAGCTCGTCAAAGTGCGAATGTGTGCAGTCCTTCTTTGAAAATATCTGTTTTGATTGTATCAAAATGATGAATAATGTTATTAAAAAAACCGGGATAGTGACCGGGACAGAACTCTATGAATACCTCAATACCTAGAGTCTTGAATCGCATGGTACGAACGATATCGTACGGTACGTACTTCTAGTCGAGTATTATTATCATTGTTTTCTTCTACGTACCTACCGTACGTAGGTACGGTACCGTACCGGTACTTTTTTAAAGACTTCCGGGTTTTGACTTTTGACAATAGTCGACTTCGTACCGTACGTACCGTATGTATTTACCTTTCTACATCATATGTGCATAACAAATTACATACCCTACTTGTAGTAGAATATGACAGTACGTACTCGTACCGTACCGGTATCTTCCGAGACCCGATTGTGTTTTCATTCGTGATAACTCGGGAATGATTCGAAACCAGGCACGCAAACACAAACACTCCCAACCATTCACATCACTCACTCTTTCCCATTCCAAGATTTTTTGCTTCTTTGATGTTGTGATCAAAGGAAAGTGAAGAAATCAGTCAGTCCCCCCCCTACGTACCGGTACAATACGGTATTACTGGTACGAGTATGAGTACGAGTCTTCCGAGTATGAAAGATAACAGATCAATCCAATGTACTGATTTCATCACACCTAATTTACCTGTTGCAAAGACCTGCCGCAACACAACACTATTGGACTACACGAGCAACACAATCTCGCAACGCAACGCAACGGGGACAACACAGCACAGCACAGCAGCGACAGCACACAACACAACACAACACAACACAACAAACAACACAACAAACAACACAGACCAATGCCCAGGAACGCGAGCAAATCGAAACGAAGAAAGTCGTCGTCGTCGTCGTCGGCTGCTGCTGCTGCTGGTGTTGCCGGAGGAGCTCCGCGAACCGATGCGGCCGCGTCTTCGACTTCGACCTTGTCCTTGCCGACGACTTCGTCTTCGTCTTCCCACTCTCTGAACCGCGTTCGGGTGGGGGGACAATTGCTGGGAAGCCTTCCCGGGGCGGTGTTACCCAACAACAACAACAGCAACAGCAACAACAACGTTGCCTCGTGGGATACCTTCGAACCCATCATCACGCCTGCGGTAACGTTCGACCCGCAGAAAAAACCCGAGCGCTATATCCTCCTCCCCCATTCCCAATACATCAGTGTACTGGCGTATAAAACCGGGATCAAAGTGGGAACTCTGGTGCCGACGGTTGTCGACAACAGCAAGGACGGTGACGATGCGAACAACAACAACAACAACAACAATACTGTCCTCATCGAATGCGTGAGTCTGATCAAGTACGATCGAACAATTTCGGAAACCACCACGGCACAAGACGTGATCGATCGAATGGACGTCAACGACGACGACGACGATGCTACCGACGATGGCGATAATGCACTCCTCGAAACGGCAAACACGGTGGAGGAAACCCTCGTCCTGGTGGGATGCCGGGACGGCAGCATCCGCGAATTTTCGCTCGCCGAGCTAGGAAGGAAGAAATCCTCGTCGTCGTCGTCTACGGACAATACGGTGGACGTGGGTCCGTACCGCGTTGCGGGTCCGTGCGTTCGCCCCCGCCGCGTCATCCGGGTCCTCGAGAAGAAGGACCCCATCGCGCACATCACGGTGCCGCACCTGCGAGCCCCGCAGATACGATCCGATGGCATCGTGGTGTACATCGCCGCGCGACGGCTCGAGTCACCCCAGCAGCAGCAACAACAACAACAACAACGAAGCAACCAGGACGCGGTCTTTTCTGTCGAGGTCCTCCGGGTGCTCCTGCCGCACTTTGACGGTTCTAGTTCTACGACAACGACCGACGTTCGCTTGCCACAGATCAAGGACTCGATGCGGTCACTGGACAAGTTCCGGTGCCGAATCAGCAACAGCAGCAACAAGAAGAAAAAGTTTGCCAACACCCTCCCGTTTCGAATGGAATCGGTGGCCAAGGTTCTTCCCGGTAGCGACGGCGGCTTCAGGGAGAGCAGCAGCAACAATTGCTCCGTATTTGTGGTCCTGGCGAGGGCCAATGCGATCACCGTCTACTACGACCAGTTGCTGCACAGCTCCTCCGAGGAGGCGGCGGCAGCAACAACAACATTTCCACCCATGTCCATTTCCATGCCCTCCAACAACCCCCTGACGGTCGCCAGCATCTCGCTCAACAAGGCCGATATCACCTGCGGTCACTATCGCGGCAACATCCGCGTCATGAACAACATACTGACCGACATTGAATTGTATCACATTGCCACGAAACAATACAAAGCCAGGCAGCAGCTCAACAACAACAACAACAACAAATCATCATCGACGACGACGAACGCGTCGTCGTCGCTGCTGTTGCCGCCGCCCCAAGATCCCCGCAAACACATGATCACCAGCCGGGTGCACTGGCACGCCCTCCCGGTGACCAGCATCGTGTACGATTCGATGAGCTATCCAATGGATCCCCTGCTGTACAGCGGAGGAGACGAGAGCGTCTTGGTCACGTGGCAAATTGCGCAGGGCCGGGATCGCCCGGTCCACGTCCATCCCCGACTCGCCCTGGGAGGGATCGTCCACCTGTCGTCGTCCGACCGGTGCGACGACCATCCCTCCGGTGGAATCCTCGTGTATTGCGAGGACAACACATTGCAGCTCCTGGAATCGCACAACAAGGGATGTTTGTGGAAGGTCGAGGGACTGGCGGCGTGTGCTTCCAACAACGCCAACGCCGCTGCCAACAATGCCGATTCCAACGCCGTTTGTGGTGGTGGTGGTTCGCTCCGGGCCGACCCCCGATCCGGTGGAACGGAAGGGTCGCAGCTCGTCATCGCGGGATTGACGCAGGCCCCGGGATACATCCACTGGTTCGATCCGGCACGAGAACGGCTGGCTTCCTCGCTGGAGGTCATCCCGTTCAACCGAATCAGCAAGACCGAACTCGACGAGCGCCCCCTTCCCAAGCCCTCCATCACAGGACACGTCTTCAGCCAGAACGGCGACCACCTGATCACGATCGACGAATCGCAAACCGAAAACACGGCGGTCGGGGCACTCGACAAATCGGCAGCATCATCATCAGCAGCAGCAGCAGCATCATCCAGCAAGGGTGGTGGCGGTAGCGGCGACGACTACGACTACGGGACCGTGAGCACGATTCGTTTCTGGGAGTGGAACGATGCGTCCTCAACGGCGACGACGACCAAGGGAGAATCGTCGCCCCCGTACTACGAGGTAGCATCCATGACGTACCCCCACGGACCCAAGAATCGCATCTCCGCTGTAGACATGTCCAAGGACGGTACCTACGCGTGCACCGTCAGTGGTAGCGAGAAGGCGTTCCGTGTCTGGCACAACAACAGCAACAGCTACCAAAACAACAACTCCAAGGGGGGAGGAACCGTGAAATCCTCCTCCTCCTCCTCGTGGGCCTGCCGGTACAAGGTGAAAATCCCCTCCGGCTTTTCCAACTCCTCCACAAAACCCAACGGCCTCGCGTTTTCGGACGACAACTCCCTCCTGGTCATTGCCTTTGGCCGGACCGGGACCATCTGGGACACGGACGGCCAGAGACTGCTGACCACCTTCGACCACTCCCAGGGAAACGCCGACATCGAATCGGTCCGGTTCCTCGCTCCCGGTCGGCACCGGGACCTGCTGCTGGTCCGGTCGAAAGCCTGCGTGTCGCTCCGCTCTCCGTACGGCCCCTACGGGAGTTCCACGAGCTTCCGGGGCTGGAGCTGGTCGGTGCCTGTGCCCGCGAACCAGAATTCGAATTCGAATCGGAGGGGTGACGTCGTCACGGCCGTGGAATACCTGGAAAACCGCGGGTGCATAGCGATTGCCGTGTACTCACCGGTCGAAGACCAGAGCCGTGTCGTGTTTGTCGACGCGAACACCGGAACTGCGGGGGGAGGAGCCGGTAATGGAAGTCTTGGGAACAGAAACGGAAGCGGGGGACCCCCGGGCCCGGTCGAGAATATTGGTGGATGCATAAGCTCGCTGTGTGCCGTTGGCAAACCGGTCCCGAAATCGAACTGGGACGACCCGTCATCATCATCATCATCGTCCCGCGGTACGGGTACAGGAGCAACCACCAAATCTTCGGTGGCGTTGTATGCGTTGACGAGTACCGGTGACCTTATCCTGCTGACAGAAGACAGATCCAATTCCAACAACAACAACAAACAGAGTCAACATGCTGCATCGCACGAATTGTTCGTGCCGCTCGGTCCGAGATTGGAAATTCCCTCGAACGAGAACCAACAACAGAGACGGAAACGCCAGAGAACGGGCATTCCTTCCGTTGCGACATCGTCGTCTCTTTCGGAGGAGCCCAGGAAACTGGCCCTGGATATTTTTGGCTTTGGCACCAACAACGATTCGACTCTGGTTCTTTCTTCCGCGGAGCTTCCATCCTTGAGTTCCAACTTTGTAAAGACGTTCGTGTGCCGCAATCTTCGCAAAACAAACCAGTAATCGATCATCCAATCAAACGACCAATCAATCCATGAATAATTTCTTCGACAAAAACTACAAACGGTATACCGACTATTACCAACTATTATTAGTTAGTTCGAAAAGAATCAAATTGCTCAAGATTAGTTGACGGAATTCATTCATTGCCTTATTGGTCAATACATAACTATCCTATTTTCGGAATGCACCAAGTAAGCGTTGACTCGAATTTATCCATATCGTGATGGCTGCCACACTGAAAGCGTCCACAAAGAAGACTGTTTGATTGATGTAATGGGAATGCCAAAATTAAATAATATTAACATGCTCTTCTTCTAGTACACGTACGTACCAATTGGTCAGAACCGAACCAAACAACAAAAGCAAATCCCCTTCCAAACATCCAATACATTCCTCAGAGTGTCCTTCTCTCTTCAGAGGGACATGTTGTTGGAGCCTTGCTGTTGTTGGTTTTGGCCGTTGTTGGTTTTGTTGTTCGATCGATTGTTGTTTCGGTTGTTGCGATTGTTCTGATTGCGGCGGTTACTGTTGTTCCAATTGTTGTTGCTATTGTTGTTGCTGTTATTCCTGTTTTGGGAGGAAATATCTTGGTTGTTTTTCTTACTTTTCTTGCTTTCTTTTTTTTGGTATCTCTCCATCCTTGTCACAATCTTTGTAAGGGTATCTTCATAGGGAGAGTGGTGTTCTTCGTAGGAGTCCTTCCATTCAATTGGCACGGATTCAAATATCAAACTCTTGTAGTCTTCATCATTGATGGCTGAATTTTCCAGCGAGTGTCCTGGAAGCAGCAGTAGGATCACATGGTTGTGGAAGGTGACCATGGAGACAAATTGGTGTAAGGTCATGTTGGTGGTCTTCTTGATGCTGTTGAGGAACCTTTTGTGGCATCTGTATGCATCTGTGTTGTTGTTGAATTTGTAGGTGATAATCATGGTCAGAAAGTTATCAACGGCTCAATTTGGTACGTTAGATGATGCATACTCATTCCACCAGTTTCGATCCGCATAATCTCCGAGGAGATCAACAAATTTTTATATTGCTTTGGTCCTGTTGTTAAGGAAAAGGTTTTATTTGCAGGTGAGAATTCATTTATAGTGAAATGCACTTGGAAAAGGGATGCTACTAGTACAACAGTAATGAGAGGTACTTTAACCTTGACAGTCTCTGAGACTCCATTTGGTAGTACTTCTATATTTGAATTCTATCTTTTCAATGGACTCTTGGTCAAAATCAAACTTGAAAGGGATAACAGAATAACTTGTCATCATTACTGGACAATCTAGTGGAGGAGTTGTTACTCAAGTGAAGGATAGTATACTAGTAGGTTGAAGCAGCAGTTATTGTGAGCGAAAACAAGCAATGATAATTTGACGAGAGATGTTCATGTTGTATGCCTCTAAATGAAGATAACGTAGTAATACAACCTGTATGTATGTATGGGTTGAAATTGAACGAAAACTAACATTGTGAGCAAGCTGTCAACTACTCCGAAGAGGCGTTGAAAAGCTTGTCTTTATTTGCTAAACAGTTGCAAAGGTGTTGAACTTGAAATGCAATGTCTTGCACATAGAGGAACTAAGATAAGTATATCATTCAGATTTCAACATTGACAATATTGAAGAGCCGGCTGGCGTGTCATTTGGTGTGACATCAGCATTTCAGATTTTTGTGAATCGTGGGAATTCAATCGTGAGGGTTTGAATTGTCGTATGCCTCTAAGTAGAAGGTACTAACATAGTAATAATATAGTGTGTAGGTATGTATGTGTAAATGGACTAAAACTAAGATTGTGAGCAAGCTCTGTAAACTACAACTACTCCAAAGAGTTGAGCTTATCTTTATTTGCTAAGCGTTGGATTGGCATTGAACTGAATCCAGGAGCATTCTTTGCACATAGATGAATTAAGATATGTAGCTCATCCAGACTTCAATATTGAAGGCCGGCTGGCGTGGTGTTTGTTGCTGACATCAGCTTCCAGATTTTTACGAATCATGGGAATTCAGTTGTACGGGACTGAATACCACACTATTTTTCTTCTCGTAAAAGCTTCACTTGATTGCACAGAATTTTGGTGCTTTTGCGCGCAACCAGTATTTGATAGATAGTAAATTCTTAATTGGTGTGATAGGTTTTGAGGTTTCGAATGTTCATCCGTTTGACAACATGGTTTCCTAAGAGAAAGGAAACAGCCCCATTTGTATGAATTTGGGTGATTGTGTAAGGCCCTTGCTTCTTGCTCCTGCTTTTCATTCTTCATCATAATTCTATCTCCAACGCGGAAATCGTGCAGCTTTCTATGGCTGCTTTCTTTCATGGCATTCTTATCTATCTGAGCTTGTTGTTTGTTCCTGGCCATGACCAAGGCTGTAAGTACAGCAGGGATGGGAAGAAACATATCATGGTGGAAGACAAGGGCTCCAGGTGTCATTCCAAAGGTCTTGTTGATGGTTGCTCTAACAGCAAACTGAGCCAAAGCAAAGACACAATAAACAATGTTGTTTGCTGCCTGAAGGGTCTGTGATGGGTTGGTGTTGAGGTCGGCTCGCATCGCCAACTTGATGATGATGTACTCTTTCAAGGGCTGCATTTGATTGTGGGTTCCAAACAGAGCAAACTTTGGCTTTGATTCCAAGATTGGCAAGGTGAAGTTGGAAGTCGTTGCTCAAGAAGTTGGTTTCTTGGTTGATAATGCAGTTAACTGGTTTTGGATATCTGGAGAGCCAGCCATTGTCAAGGGCATGGACTGCCAGGAGGCCGGTTGGGTTCACTTGTGGCGCTCTGATTATTTCTAGAAGGTTAGTGCACACATTCATGATGGTGAATTCATTGAACGCAATTGTTCCATGGCCAGGAATCTTGATTTTCCAAGGGCCAATTCCATCAATTACAATGGTATCCTAAGGAACATATTGGTGTTCTTTGGTTGGAAGTTGGCCGGGACTTTGGTGGGTATTCTTGTATCTTTGGCAAGCATCACAGGAACAGCAGAAGGAATTGATCTGGTCCTTCAAGTTTGGAGCGTATACAAATTAATTAATGGTTTGATACAATCTTTCAGCGCCGGCATGGCCAAGCACATGGTGGTAATATTTGATTGTGGCTTGTACTCAATTTGGAGGGAGTAAATTTTTTGCCAACCGTTGGACTCAACAATTCTCAAGTCGATACCATTGAAATTTTTGGTTGTGTACCTTGGATTGGTGGAGATATCTTCATTGGCTGCTTGGTCGGCTGCAAGCTGAGCAAAGGCTAAGGGATACATGGGGATGTCTTCTGGGTAGTTGAGGAACAAGTCCGGAAGGGAAAGGGTGTCCATTGGATTGGTCTCGGCTGTTGGATCAGTGGGATCGGCGGTTGGACCAATTTCCAAATCAATTGGAGGGCCGGTTGGATTGGTTGCAATTTCCAAATCCAAAGTTCCTCTGGGGATTGCTGAAACGGAAGACTGGAGAGGGCATCAGCAATCACATTATCTTTGCCTTTGATATATTTGAAGACTGGAGAAAATTCTTTGAGGAGCATTCTCCGAGTCAGAATCCGGTGACTCATGAGGTTTTGGCGAGTCAAATTGATATGGTCAGTCCATATGGTGATTTTGGCACCACAAAGAATGGGTTAAAATCCCTTGAAGACTTCAATAACGCAGAGCATCTCTTTGTCAATTGTTGGATATTTCTGTTGAGCAGTGTTGAGTTTTCGAGAGAAGCAGAGGATGATTAATCCTTCTTGGATAACAACAGCACCGAGCTGGTAGTCTGAAGCATCAGTGTGGACATGGAATGGCTTGTTTGGATCAGGAAAGGCAAGCAAGATGTCATTTGCAAGAAGAGCCTTGGTCTTGTTGAAGGCAGCTTGGAGCTCTGGAGTTGGAGTGAGGTTTCCTTTGGATCTACCCAAGAGGTTGGTGAGAGGAGCAAGGACTTCAGCGCGTCTTGGATAGAAATTGTGATAGAAGTCGATCATGCCAACAAAGGATCAAAGTTGGGTTGTTGTTGAGTGAAACGCCAGTTTCAAGATTGGATTGATTTTGTTTGGGTTTGGTCTGATTCTATCTCTGGAAATGATGTGGCCAATCCATGGTGCTTATGATTGGAACCAATGGCGCTTGGAGGGCTTGATGGCAAAGTTATGGACCTTGAGCAAGGAAAGAACAGAAGAGACAGATTTGCAGTGAGATTCTAGAGTGTCAGAGAAGATTCCAATATCATTGGTGTATACTTCAATGTCTTTCAAGTGCAGAAGCATCTGTTCCGTACAGCCTTGGGCCCGCTTGGAGAGTTGAGGAAGCCTATTGGCAATCAGAGAAGCTGGAATTTGCCAAACGCGGTAACAAGGACACAGAGCCAAGTGGAGGCTTCATCAAGTTTGAAGGTGTGGAACTGCATGCTGAAATCAATAAGGGTCAAATATTTGAACCCTCTTCTTTGGCAGAAGATGTCTTGGATCTTTGGAAGTGGGTAGTGGAGTTCTTTGGTGACTTTGTTGAGCTCTCAAACGCTGCTAATGAGTCTACAGGAGCCATCCGTTTTGGGGGCTACAAATGCCGACATTCCCCATTTGGTTGCATAGCATCTTTCAAGAATGCCAAGTTTAACTTGTTGATCAATTTCCTTCTTCACAGCTTCCTGCTGGTGGAGTGGAATTAGATATGGCTGTTTGATGTGACATGGCTTTGCATCTTGCTGGAGATCAATGTGGAACTCTTGATTAGGGAAATTTCCTAATTCCCTATCGTTCAAGCCTTCAAAAAGTTCTTGGTTTTCAAGGAGGATCTTCAGCAAGCAAGATCTCTCATTGTCGGAGAGATGATCTTGTTCCAATGCTAGTTTGTACAGGTTGGTCTTCTCATACTTGGAGGTGCCATCAGCATATGCTTGTTGAGCAGCTTGGTTAGAATAGCTTTTGGCAACAGAGTGTGGCTCTGCTGACATGACCTTGTGCAGCATGAACTTGTTATCGAAGTAGTTCCAGGGGTGGAAATGCATGGTCTTTTCATACCATTCAATGGTGCAAGCTTCAAAGTCCATCTTCATTCCAAGATCTCTCATTGTTCTTCTTCCAACAAGAAGGTGATAGTTGATATTCGGGTGACAACAAAACGCTTTATCTTCAGCACTTTCATGGAGTAGGATAGTTCTGGAAATGTGGTATTCTCCAAGACCACATCGTGGTTACAAGTGGCTCTACCATTGGTTGTTTGCATTTGAATTGGTTGGGCGAGAGAGTACTTCTTGGCTTCAGCAGGGATTGCTGATTCAAGAATGAGATTGTCTGTGGATCGGGAATCAAAGAGGGTCTTCAAATAGTATTTGCCGGATATGCCATTGATGACGTTACAAACACTGGCTGTGGTTGGAGCAAGATTGATGTCCTTGTTGGTGTTGGCTTTGTTGTTGCTGGGAACGACATTGATATTGTTGTTGCGGATATTCAAGTTTTGCGCTTCAGGGAATCGTTGAAGATCTGAGTTACAGTACTCGACCTCGACATCCATGTCTACTGCATGGAAGAGATCTGGTCAAGGTGTTGATGGAAGTGTTGCTTCTGGCTGGTTGATGAACACACACATGTGTTGCTCGGGCTCGTGTGAGTTGTTGCCATAAGATGAATTGCTTGATCACACACTTTTCAATTACAACAATACCCACAAAAGGTATGATCATATGTACAACTCGATCCTGTGACCTGATTTGTCCTGGAGGAAACACAGAAGTTTACATGATATTTAAGCCTCGTTTTTACAAATTCCTACTACTTCGTATTTCGCGTTGATAACTTTTCACTGGATAATCGCGCAAGAAAAATGAAGGTGACGTGTTCTAGTTTTCCTCGCAATCGCAAAAATGAAAATCGACACAACACACACAAAAAAAACCATCAGCAAGCATACCGTACGTTACGAATCTTACCATCTCGTCTTCTCCTCGATGACGAAGAAATCGGAAAATACCACCCTCGAACGATTGTACCGGTGCTGATCAAGGACACATTTCCAATCAGTTGGCAAAAAGAAATAGGTTGAAACTAAGATTTCCGTACAGGTCGCTTCGTAGCACAGCATCGAAACAACAACAACAGCAGCAGCAGAAGCAACAATGATGACGACGATGATCAATGTACTGAGAGCCGTTTTGCTTTCGCAGCTTTTGTCCGCTTTTTCCGTCGAAGGATTTTCTACAAATGCTCCCCAACAACACCGGAGCACCGGCAACCTGGCGCTGCGCTCGACAACCGAGGAAACCACTTCTGTTGATGTTGCCGACCTCGACCTCGATCTCGATCCCAAGGAGGTCGTCAAGGTCTTTGGCCGGCTGGCCGAGAAATACATCATGCTCGACGAGAGCGGCGGTATGTGCTGCTACTCGGCCTGCAAGGACTGCGAATTCCGTCTGCCGGGCGGAGGCTACCGCATGGCCGACCAGAGCGCGTCCCGGCCCAAATGGATCCCGGTGTACGAGGAGCGGGTCTTCGCCGGACAGGGCAAGGAACACACCGCCAAGTGGCGGTCCGGGATTTTCGGTGCCGGCGATAGCGATAGCGACGACGACACAAACCGAAAACCGTCGTCGAAAAGGATGAGTTCGTGGAGGCGGTCCTCGGTTTGGAATTTGCGACGCCGCTTGGTGGTCCCTTCGTGTCCAAGTCGGCCGGGAAACTAGACGAAACGGAAACGGCCGTCGCGGGACGCCTGTTCGACATCCTGGCGAGCGGTGGGAGGGACAAAACGAAACTGACGCGGCACCGCATGAGCCTGGGCCTGAAGGAGCTGTCCGGGGGAGAGGCCGGGGTCACCTGGGCGACGTTTTCGGCCGCCATGGGACTGTAACTGCAACTGTAACTGCAACCCGGTTACGACTATATTATACCGAGGAACGGGAGTCGCGACGCGGCGTGTGCGGTTTTTGTAAAGTGTTGTGGAATGGATGGATGAATTGATGAATGGCGCTACCGGACCGATTCCGTCGTTCAGAATCCGCTTTGCCCGAGCCGGTACAGTACAGTACAGTACGGTACTACTTCGTACAAAGTAACGTCTACAAAGCTAAATTTTTGTCACGGAATCATTGCGTGTATGTACAGTTTTCCCTACCGATCGTTGCCTGTGGAAGGATGACTAGTGAACACAAGTCCAACCGCTCGCAGCGTTTTGGTTTGTATTGCAGTGTAGTGTAGTGTCTGCTACGTAAATCCTACTATGACCGAAGCAACTTCTTTCCCTGTTCCTCCGCGGCGGCTTCGACCATCTCGGCTTCCGACTCGTCCCCGATGACGTATTTGTTCACCCCGGCAAACAAGATGTCTTCCAGCATATCCTCGTTCACGGAATCCACCAGCAACCGGCTCTTGATGGTGGCACCGGCCACGTCCAGGTACATCAATTCCTCGCACACTTCCACCATGGTGTCCGACGATCGTTGTTGTTGTTGTTGTTGTTGTTGTTTCGATTTGGACGAAATCCACAGATAATCGCACCCCCCGCCGGCGTCGATCAGTGCGGCAATGTTGTTGGCGAGGGTGATGGGTTCCGGGCGGTCATCGTCGTCGTTGTTGTTGTTGCCGTTGCTACCATAGGCGTCTTCGTCCACGGCGAGCGTGGTGTGGACACCCTTTCGAACCGAGTCTTGCAGGGATTCCCGCAATGATAGTTGTACCCCGTTTGCGGTTTGGTGGTGGTGGTGGTTGTATCTCAACACCCGGCTAAAGGTTGCTGCTGTGGGCTTTTCGGAGTACGACGACGACGACGACGACGACGATGAGGCTTTCACGATTGCGTCGTCTACGGTGGTGCTGTTGCTGTTGCTGTTGCTGTTGCTGTTTTGGTCCGGATCCGAATCCGAATTGGTTTCGTCACTACAACTGCCACTGCTATCACTGTTGCTATCACTGTTGGTGATAAAGACGAACTCCGGCGGGGCAATCGCCGAGAGAGTTTGCAGATTCCGAACGTCCCGGGGGAACCGGACGGGCGGAAGAATCACACCGTGGATGCCCTTTTGGACCAGACGGTACAGGGTTTCTTGGAGTTCTTCCGCTTCCAACCGGTCCTTGCTCAGCCGGTGCGGGACCAGGGGCGGTTTGTGTCTGTGTTTGTGAATTGTTGTTGGTTCTTCCCCGCCATCGATATTGCTATTTCCATTGTCATCGGGAGCAGCAGCAGCAGCAGCAGCAGCAGCATAGCCGTTCGTTACGTTGAGAAACAACCGGATCTCCCGTTCGTCGTGCACCGGAAGGTGCAAGCCGGACTGGGAATCGTAATACGTCGACAGGCATCGATGGTTCCAGTTCTTGTTTCTGTTTCTGCCGTTGCTGTTGGAACCTGCATTCGCAGCAGCAGCAGCAGCCGCCACGATGGCAGATGCCGGTTGTTGTTGTTGTTGTAACAGTAGCTTCGACCGCAGCGTCCGATAGACCATGGAAGATACAGATACCGGTCGTGATCGCGGGAAGGACGAAAATGACATTGCCGTAGTGTGTTACGGTACGAGTACTGTATCGAACTTTATTATTCCTTGGAATTCAGTATACGGTACTGTATTCAATACGAAGTATTATCAATGTGCGCTGTATTCCGAGGACGAGAGTGGACGGCTACCATTCCGTGTGGACTGTACTCAGCACGACTTGTTGTGTTGGAATGACAACAAGAAGTTCAAAGTAATCTTACCGTACCGGTACAACTTCGTATGAGTGAATAATGAATACCGTTCTGTACATACCGCGTATTACCGTACTGAGTACTATGTACCGTAGGACTCTAGGGTCCGAGTACGTTAGATACTGTACGGTACGGAACGGTACAAGTACAAATTGAGGATATTCAATATGAACATTGAATATTCATCCATTAAAAAAATAACAATACCAAAGTATCAGAGAGGTCATAATCATACAAGACTACCAGTAGGGCTACCATGCTATTACTCCAATACAATCATCATAATACTACTCACTACCTTTGTATGGCATTTTCACTTTCACACAGCAGCACAGAAAGGCATGAGAGACTTCCTCTTGCTTGCTTAGTAATAGTAAGATCTATCTAGTATCTATGGTACAACAATGAGGAGTACCCTGCCCTTGATGGAAAGATGAGCTAGTCGAGTCTCTGCAGGGTCTGGTAGAGATTCTAAGCCAAAGGATGCAGTGTCTTGGTTTACTCGTATTGCTTCGTATTGCTTCGTATTGCTTCGTATTGCCTCGTCGTGTTGTGTTGTGTTCCACCTTGTTAGTCTTCGTGCCAAACTAAGTGCCTACTAGTAGTAATAGCACGGTAGCACCACAAAGTTTGCTGAACCTCGTATTCCTGCTATTATAGTATAAAGCGGGCGTAGGTGCGTGTGCACTGACGTCCTTCTCGCGAACCAGACCGATGTTGGTGGCTGATTGTTGTGGATGGAGCGTGTTTTCATTATTATTGATTATTATTGTTATTATTATTCTTGCTATGTGTGCGTGCATGTTGATATGCGTATTTTTCGCCGGTACCACATCGATCGATCGATCGATCGGTCGGTCGGTCCATGCTCGTTTTGCACACCACATCCCTGCCTGCACCAACCGGAACATCGTTTCGACGGCAAGCATTGCTTGGCATTGAGCATCCTCTACGATAGAAAATACGGTAGTACGCTCATGCTTCGAAAAAGTACAAATGCAATGCAGTAGACTGAGGATAAACCATAGTCATCGCCAATAAAATATATTGTCCAAGAAATTTATGGCTGTGTGGGTGTTTGGTTTGAAACAAAGCGAGGGTTTCTCTCGAATCTCGGCAACATTATGCCACAAAAAGTTCTCTCCATCCTCTTGATTTCTCTCCGAGCGGACGCAATCCCGTGCATTTGCGGTGGAAACCCTTCGGTACAGTTTCACGTTCGACAGCCCCGTTCCAACTCCAACTGCAACGCCAACCCATGAATGAATTAATGAAAGCATCGATGCATCGCTATATCGCATCGCATCGCATTCCAATGCATTCCATTCCATTCAATCCCATCCCGGACGCTCCTTGAGTTCCCAGATCGCTCCCGCCGTCGGGGAAATCGTCGTCCGCTTGTGAAAATACGTAGACTCGATCAGCTCCTTCGCCGCTTGGGGATTGCGCCACTGGATCAGACGCGCCTCGGCGGCGAGTTTCAGGTCCCTCCACTGCTTCCCACAGCCGTCCAGTTTGCCGTGCCGATACAACGAATCGCCCTGGTACCCCGATCCGATGCACCGGGACCACTCGTCCCAGAACAAGCCCAGCTTCACGGCTCGATCCGTGTTCGTGGAATGGTCGTTGCCGTGGTCGTTGATGCCGTTGTCGTCGGTGGAAGCAGCGCTCCGGAAGGTGCTCGCGATGGTCGCCACGAAAGACGGTTCCGACGTCGTCGTCGTCGTCGTCGTCGATGACGAATCGTTCGCGGAATCGGGCGTTGCGCCGTTGGTCGTTTCGTCCGGCATGGTGTTTGGTTCGGATGTTTGGAGCTTGCAATGTCGGTTTCGGTTTCGACAACCTCTTTCTTCTGCCGTCTTTGTACCGTACGTACCGTACAACTAAAAAATAACTCCTGCACTGCACCTGCACTCGTATTCGTTGTACCGGTAATTACCAGACTGGTCATATTGGGTGATTCCCGAAATACTTTTCTGGGTAATGAGTGATTCCCACCTAAGGAAAACAAATAATTAATTAAAAAACACATACAAAATATGTGTTTTCTATATAGATGTATTCACTTCTTAATAAAATTTGTCAGTCGAGGGGCTCTCGACTGACAGTTTTTATTCACTTAACTAACACTGAATATATTTCAATGGAATCTTAAAATCAAACATTGTTGCACCTCTTGCACCTCTTCTGCCACACCGGGCATGCTTTTTTTGGTTGTTGTTAAATGGCAAAAACGGTTCTACTTAACACCATGAATAACGACAAAACAGGTTAAAAGGTACGAACCAAGATATCATTAAGAAACAGATCAATAAGTAAACAATTAATGCCTTTATGTGTATTGAAAAGAATAAATATAATTGCTCGTTAGGAAACTACTTAAAGAGATCATGAAAAGCAATGCCGGTTCGGAATGAACCTCATTTATTCCATAAATCACGATCAAACAAAAGGCCCATTCAATAAACTACTTAACCTCCCCGGCCAGCCTTGCTTGCCAAAATAGGCGGGTACTAGGTTGCGGGTAGTGATTAAACAGACAGTTACTGTTTCTTCTTCAGGGAATTCCAAATTCCAAATTTGTCACTTAATAAAAGTATTGGTCGGTTGGGTGTGCTAAAAAAGTATTCATTCTATTCACTTCTGAATACTTTTTATTAACTTTTCATTCTATTCACTTTCCTTAGGTGGGAATCACTCAATACCCAGATTTCTTTTGTTAGTATTCCGGGAAGGAAAAAAGCATACCCAGATTTATTGGCAGGCTAGTGTCTAAAATCTCATTTTGGAATGTGGAATCTCATTTTGGAATATATGTGGAATTCTTTGTATGGATAAGTATACAAGTAAGAACATGTGGATTCCAAACAATTTCTGGGTATTAACCCAGATTTCTTGTCGAGGTGAGCTCACGTGGACAAGGATCTGGGTAAGAAATGACTGGTCAACTAAACAATTGCCGGTCTGTGACGTGGGTAATACCCAGAAGTATTTCGGGAATCACCCATTGATGTAGCAAGCCGAATGAAAGGAATGGTAGTGCCACGTGGCACTCCTTAGGTGTATGAAGGACAGACCGGGGAACACCCTTGAGTATGCAGGGTACGCAGGACAAGAGAGATCTCACTGTATCACTATATCTATCACTGAATCACCGGCCGCTGTAATCATCTGCAAATTACAGTTGAAACTAAAGGGCTAGCACTAACAAGGGTGCAAAGGATTCCTCCAGCAAAATCCTGTCCAAGCCTACAGCTCACTCTTTTTGCTCCTAAACCGATAGTAGTAGAATAAGTAATCGGCTAACACGTCCTGGCCCAATACTAGTCATCCCTATTGTGCCCGTACAAGCCTATCTTGGTTCGATAGTCATCCTATCGCATCCCGCCCAACGCGCCTAGTACTACAACACGTCGCCCACAGCGACACCGACACCCAACTGCTGACAACCGACGTATCTCCTCCAACGACACGCCAGCATGTTGCCCTACTCTGATGAGTACTTCCAAGCTACAGCCAGCCCCTTTGGGAGCTCACCTGCCAAGCGAAATGAGGCCTACTACACTATCTTTGGGTACTTCTCTCCTGCCTCCACCCCACAGCCTCTCCTGGAGCAGCTACTGAACCTCTTTGAAGCTCAGGCCGTGGGGGCCCTTGGTAATTTCCTTCTGAAAGTGGCTGTTAAGCTGACTCAGTCCAAAGGCAAAGAAGAGCAACAGGAGCTGTAGCTGCAGACCGGTTGAGGTGCTGGTCTGTTTGTTCTAATATTTCTCTGATATCCACTATGATCAAGCTAGTAAACTCAACCAGATCTTTTCTAGCTACGGAGGGCACAGTCAGCTAGATCCTAGGCTTGTAGTTCTACAGTAGGTCCCAACAGGGGAACCGTGCAAGCTTTAAGGTTGAATAATCACATAATCTAAAAGTATGAGATAAAGAGCATGAGCTTGCCGGGGGGCAAGACAGCTCTTTTAATGCAGTGAAAGACTGTGCTGTCGCTAATACAGCACTATAGGATCACTGTTTCTTATGTAGTTAATGCAGCAGAGAACAGGTTCAAATAAGGGAGCAAGTATGCGAACCTCTGCTGTCTTTTCTTGAAAACAACACGCTTAATAAAAGGTTGCATAGAACAAATGCAAACCTCTAGCGTGTGTTTTGCTCCCAATCTTAAGTATCAAACTTCCATCGTGAAAACAAGAAAGAATGGGCCTTTCCAGTCATTTTCCATAAGATATGAGCTGGATGTACTAGTCACCGGCCCTGCGTCACACAAACAAGATTCGGGGTTCTTTGGGAATAACTCACAGATGTGCTGGGCTAGACTCCACCGGTCCCCCTTTGTAATTTTGCCCATTCTTTTGAAATTAATATCAAACTCCAAATATTTTGTCGCACTGTACATCTTCCTACTCCACTTGCATCAGTTTCTGATTTGGTGGCCTGGAACTGCAATCGATGCCTGAAACAAATAGTACATGGTCGCAATTTCACAATCTCAATAGGTTCCTCATTTTTATTGTTACTACTGGTTATTGTACTACATTAGTAACAATGGTCCGAACTCCCAAATATCAGGTTCATTGTAAACATTGCTACTTGGACTCTCCTCTGATCACTACTGGTTTGTAAAGATCAAGTAAATGAAAATTATGCGGAATCATAGCATACCACTAGTTGCAGAGAAGGAATTGTAGTACAAATGGGCTATCAAATTGGAGCGTCTCCATTTACTTTCATGGACGAAAGGCAATCTCATACAGACAAGGCCAACAGTTATGAGGGAGATTTCCGCAACTGTGCCTTAAATAAAAGGTGATGGCTTGGAACCTCATCTTATTGACTGGTGTTCTCAGAAATCAACAAGTAGTGATGTTCCTGTTTGTAAAGAAATCTATGTTCGGTCATTCCGAAAAGCACTTCATTCCCTATTAACAAATGTCACCTTGGTAAAAGAAGAAAATCTGTCTTTTCCACATGCTGAAGACCCAATGTTACCAGTCCGGTTTCTGGGATTACAAGGTAAGATTGATATAGACGAACTCCACCATGGTGAATGGTGGATCAAAAGTTGGGAAAAGAGATGCCAAAGAGATTCGAATGAAATTTTGGTACCTATTATTCTCTACATGGATGGAATCGCAATTAACAATAGTGGTCAAACCACTCTTACCCCACTGAACATGATGCTTAGCATATTCAACACCTTAACTCAGAACGCTCGGCCGGACGCATGGGAAACTATATATTTTCACCCAACGGGTTCATGTGATAAAGGTAATAAATCAATTGACAATGTGTACAATCTTCACTCTGGCCTTTGTTGCGCTCTTTCATCTTTGAAAGAAGCCTGTAACCGGATCACGGTATCGAGTGGTCTAATTTGCCTTGGAACAAGAAGAAAGGGTCCATTCGAATGGAATTTGTGGTCACTTATTTCATGGGCAATACTCCCCAGCACGACCAACTTTGTGGGCATTATCAAACAGCCAATACAAAGATGATATGTAGGCATTGCAATTGTCCAAGAGCACTTGGTAACAACTCTCGTGTGAATGTTCTGAAGGTTCCTGTTTCAATTAAAAGTGGGAACATACAGGTGTCGAATCACGAAAATGGGGAAGAGTATCAATCCGTTCGGCTATGGAAGATGTCCAATTTTACTTCTCTGACTATGGAGGAAGGAGTGAATGTTGAACAGTATTTCAAATACGTGTCCCACGACCGTGTTCATAGCGGTAACGCGTTTTATGATCTTGATTTTGGAGAAAACACACATAATATTCATCTAGCGTCACCCGGAGAGAGACTCCATATGCATCAACTTGGTTGCGCAAAGCAAGCAGCGGAGACTTTCTGTGAGGAATTTTTAGGGAATAACACACGGATACTAGGTGAAATGGACCGTATAGCAAGTTACTATGGTGTTGTTGTTCAGAGGCAATCCGATTGTCATTTTCTGTGAACCAATTTTTCTGAGTCGATACATACAGCAAAGAAGGAGGGGAACCAGTACATTGGCATGCTTTATATTCAGATGCTCGCACTTTTGTCTGCTGAAGGTCATCAATTATTGTTGTCCCCAAGAACATCAACAAATCTTGAGAATAGGAGCAGAAAGTGTGAGGAAGAAATTGACGGACGTATCTACGCCCTTGAGTTGTTGTTGGGTATGGAAGAGTTCCCCAAATATGCTGGAACATTTGATGAGGTTTTCAAACAAGACAACAAGGGTGTTTTAAATCTTGACAAGATGGTTGTTCATTTCATTAACTGTATAAATAACAATCTACAACGAAGTAAGGGAGAGGGTAACAATCTGGTGAAGAATCACATGTATTTTCATTTATCACAGTACATGAGATTATTTGGTCCTCCAATGGGATGGGACTCCGCAGCTAGTGAGTGCAACCATGAAACTGAAGTGAAGGCTCCCGCGAAGAGAACCCAACAAATCAAATCCACGCTAATCAAACAAACCTGCAAGCAAGTAATGGAATACCGCACTATTGATCGACTCGACCGTGAATTTGATCTGTTTCATTGCAAATTGTTTACAGGAGTAAGTCATCCTACAGAGGGCGGTCGGTCAGCAGGGTCTAAGTTTTTGATTTCAGTTATGGATGATTTGCCTTACATGAAGTGGGACGAAAAGAAAAACGCAAGTGTGCCATTGTTTCCATCAGATGTTCTCAAATTTTGTTGCGACATGGTTTTTCCGGTTGCGGGGACCAGCACGCTTCGTGGATCCACGGAGCACAAGAGGTATGACAATTATTGTCGTATGGGGTTACTTTTTTGCGCTCATCCATCATTTAAGTCTGATTCTGGACAATTGTCCAACATATGGTACGACTGGGCAAATTTTCAACTAGACCTCCTTGACGGACGTGGTCTGCAAGTTTATCCATGTCAGATTCTGTTCCTGCTTCATCTTGAAGGCCTTTTTCCCCATGGAAGTTCTGTCAGTGGGTTTGAATTAGTACACAATGGTTACTATGCTGTTGCTCATTGCTTTCTTTCTGTTGACCCAATCTTGAGCAGGAGGGACAAAGGGAAAAGAGACCGCCACGCATTGGTGAAGCAAGGTGTGTTGCGCAACAAATTATATTTGTTTGAGGGCAATGCGGGCGAGTCTGAAGGTGCCGTGGTCCAGAACCTTGGTAGGAAAGATCACTACTTTGTCCTTGGAAATAGGGAACAATGGTTGTTTCATTTCCGTGAGACAATGGCTGGGTTAGAAAAACAAAAAATGGAATCGATAGTGAAAGCCAGGGAAATCAGTACTGATTTACAATCCTTCTTTGAACGGCAGTGCAGGTAAGTGACGGTGAGGATTCCATTTTAGAATTTGTTGATTGGAAGTTGGTACACAACTTTCTTTATTAGTGCAACTCCAACGCTGTTTATTTCAACATGGTCGATTGTTGTTTCATTTTTGTTTATCTTGGAACAGTGTATGAGAAGAAATAAGCTCAATGTTTGGAACACCGTTGCAGGGTTAAGTGCCTGTAAACACCGTTTTAGATTGAATTGCCTAAATGTCTGCAATGACATTGCAGATTGAATTCCCTTGAACGGAAAATAAGCACAATGTCTGTAACACCGTTGCAGGGTTAAGTGTCTGGAATGGCGTTGCAGATTGAAATCCCTTGAACGGAAAATAAGCACAATGTCTGGAATGGCGTTGCAGGGTTGAGTGTTTTCAATGGTGAGGCACATTGATGTACCTGGAACGGAAAATAAGCACGATATATGGAACGGTGTTGCAGTGTTGAGTGTCTGGAATGGTGTTGGAGATACAATTGTCTGTAACAGAAAATAAGCACAATGTCTGGAACGGCGTTGCATGGTTAAGTGTCTGCAACGGCGTTTCAGATTGAGTTGTCTGGAACGGCAATGATGACTTCTTCATTTGTAAGGAACGTTTTTCACAGTAGTTTATTTATTTATTTATGTTATTAACGAGGACAGCAAGATTTTGGGTGCTCATAAGGTACATGGTGTTTAATTTTCGGCTTTAGGAGGGAACTTTCGGTGCTCACTGCTGACCAAGTTTCAGCTTTTAGGACCTATGAGATAGTTCATTCTTAACCAAAATTTTACGTAGATTACGAATATGCTATTGGTTTGATCTAGAAATTGATTTTAAGGTTACCAAAAACCCTCCGAAAATCGGCTCATAAGGACACGAGTGATCCATGTGCGCCTGTTATCCAGTCTGCTAGTCGTACGTCAGTCTGTCCGTACAACCGCGGGATTTCTAGAAAAACACTAATAAAATTGCTTCCCATCAATCGAAAACACATCAACTACTTCGTACAACTTTTGCCAAGAAGGTTCCATCACGGACAGCGACCGAGACAACAAGTAGTACCTACGCAGAGTTTGCTGCTGATTATGAGACGCAAAACAATAGACAAGGTTCGATTCTGAGTAGCACACTCAACGCAAATCAAAACACACACGACGCCACGATGAGCAGCAACCGTTCTTCTTCTTCTTCGTCGTCGTCGTCGTCGATTTTGCGTCTTGTCCTCGCAATATCCTGCCTTGCCACGACATGCGAAGGGTTCGTACTCCCTTCCTTCCATCGAATGACGACAGGATTTGTTGACCAGAACCGAAACATTGCTTCCTCGTCGAAACAGAAACAGAAACCGAATCGGAATTCGAATCCCCTCTTTCTGTCGTCCGTCTCCCGCAATCAAAAAGGAGCGCCGTCCACGTACAAGGGCCGCAAGAAAAAGAATTCCCGCAAGGGCGGCGGCGGCGGCCCCAACAACAACAAGAAACCCGGAAAGTGGGAGCGCAGGCGACAACAAAACCAAAACGCCGAGCGATTGGAGGCCCTGGCGGCCCAACCCCGCCCGGTGCTCACCAACTACGAGGAGCAGCGGGACGGGGCCGTCAACGAGGAACGATTGTTCCCCTCGTCGTCGGGTTCGGGTTCGAGGGGCACCATTCGCTGCGAACACTTCGAGTCGTGCCCGGGATGCGTCACGGACCGCAACGTCGGCGACGTGGACATTGTCCGATCCGCGGCACGCTTCTTTTCCAGCACGGCCGTTCGGAAAAACCGCATCGACGTGGAGCGCTCGGGCGAGGACTGGGTGGTCGAGGAGGAGGACGACGGATTCTACGAGGTCGTGGTCCCGTCCGAGACGACCAAGTGGAGGACCCAGGCCAAGCTCGTTGCCGCGCCAAAGTCAGGCAGCCAGTGGTCCAACGATGGATGTATCTTTGGCCTCTACAAGCGGGGGACCCACACCGTCCTGGAGATTCCGGACTGCCAGGTCCACCATCCCTCCATCAACCGGGCCGTCGAGGCGCTGAAGCAGGCGACTCTCAAAACCGGGACACCCGCCTACACCGACGACAACGGCCTGCGCTACGTGCAGCTCCAGGTGGAACGAACGACGGGAAAGATTGCCCTCACGCTGGTGTGGGGGACCTCGGAGCTGAAATGGACCCAGCCGGCGCTTTCCCGACTGACGAAGGAATTGCTCAAGAACGAACCCGACCTCTGGCACAGCATGTGGTGCCACTGCAACGACAGCCCCGGAAACAACATTTTCTCGAGGAACCCTCGAAACTGGCACCGACTGAACGGCCACGAATTCGTTCGGGAGCCATTGCCGGTCGGCGACCTGGGCTGGCTCTACTTTTCGCCCCTGGCCTTTCGGCAGGGCAACATCGATGGCTTCGACGTGATTGCGAACGACGTGGCAAGGGCCGTCCCGGGTGGGAGCAAGGTGTGCGAGCTGTACGCCGGAGTCGGCATGCTGGGACTGACGGCCCTGGTGCACCACCACCTGAACCACGAGAAATACCGGGACACAGTGGCCGGTTACGGCGAACCGCTCACCTGGGTGCGGTGCAGCGACGAAAACCCGGCCAATCCCCGGTGTTTTTCGGCCTCAGTGCGATCGTTGTAAGTTTGATTTTTGCCTTGGTTCGTCGTCTCGTTTCGTCTCATCCCATCTCGTGTGGTGTGGTGTGGATTTGAATTCGTCGAGTTGTGGTAGATCTATCGATATGATGGGTTCTCGCGATTGTCGTCGTCGTCGTTGTTATTGTTGCTGTTGTTCGGTTTCCCCAAACTAAACTTAACTCGTTTTTGTTGTTCAATGCCTTCCTTGCCGGAACCAACGAAACGACCGAAAGACCCCGCGAAATCACGGAACACCAGCAGTCTGGTGATTCCGACGCTCCGACAACACTGGGGGATCTGATGAAGGCGATGGAGTCCGGTAACGACGACCAGCAACTCTTGAACCAAGAAGAACAACGCACGGGTCCGAAAGCAACCTACACGGTCGCTAGTGCCGCGGAAGCCCTCAAGTCCGGACAGGCCCTCGGAGCGGACATTCTGATCGTCGATCCCCCCCGCAAGGGACTGGAGGACGAGGTCCTCGAGGAACTGTGCAAGCCCTTCAACGCGAACCAACCCTGCGTGGAATCCCCCAACATGCTGAGCGTGCCCGATTACCTCGTCAACTGGACGAACGACGTGCAAACATTGATCTATGTGAGCTGCGGATTCGATGCGCTGGCACGGGACACCGAAAAATTGTTGTCGAGCGGCGGGGGATGGAAACTCGAGAGCGCCACCGGGTACATCCTCTTTCCCGGGAGCAATCACGTGGAAACATTGTGCATCTTTCAAAGGCGATAAAACTAGAATGCAATCACAACCAACGCAATCTCATTATGCGTTTTTATATTAGGAGTATAGTTTCCGTACCGTACCGTGCTACGATTTTGATGTTTACTATTTTTGTGTGACCGAACAACTTTTCGTCTTGTTCGGAAGCGAGTGTGCAGGCACGCACCGGTCCGGTAGCGGAATCGGGAAGGGGTGCGCACCGCACTGCACTGCACTGCACTGCACCGTTGGACACCGTGCATCGTGTTTCTAGTGCGATACATGCAATGCCAGATGGCTGCGGTTCCATTTTATTTTTTCATTTTATTTTTTTCCGGCTACAACTACTAACCTCGAACCAGGAACGGCGACGCCCAGATGTTCCCCTCGTTCGGTCCGAGGGAGTAGACGGTCAACACCAAGATGGCGTTGGTCACGTAAAACATGACCAGTTCGATGCCGATGCACATCTTGCTGTTCCTCGTCACGATTGTGAGGTCGTCCGACTTTTTGACAACCCTTGCGGTGTACTGCGACCAATAGATGCACGTCCCGAACTCGAGGGCGAGCAGGAACACGGAGAGAATGTTCCACTCTAGGGCAAATCCGATGCAAAAGGATCCCAGAAAGATCCCGGTGACCCCGAGATAGTGACCCGTGGTGTGCAGGCCGTCGACCATGTTGAGCTCGAAGTGTCCCGTGGCAAAAAAGCCGATCGCCAGGACGAGAAGGCACACCGGCACCATGTCCCTGCTGTTGCCTTCGCCGATGCTCCAGATCGTGGATTTGCGGTGGTGCAGGTCGAGCTGGATGGCCACCAACACCAGCATGTTGATGGTGGCCGTCATGACCCGGAGGGAGACCATCATCTGCGCGCCCCGGATTCCCGATAGTTCCGAGATGGAGGTCACCACCCTGTTCTTGCGGATCTTGGGGCCGTCCGAGCTCGGGAGGGAGATCGGAATCCAGTCGCCCATCACGGTGGTGGGCACCCGGACGGCGTAAATGTTGGGCGAATCCTTGAGAATCTTGATCCATCTCCACCCCCACAGCTGGTACGTGACGAAAATTCCAAACGCCAGCTGGAAATTGACGGTGACGTGACCCGCGAGGAGTGCCACGACGACAAAGATCGAAACGACCTGAATGGCGTAGACTCTCTTGAGATCGTTGTCGGTGTGTGTTCCCGGTGAAGGTGAAGGCGAAGTCGTCATTTTGGTTGTTGTGTGGGTGTATGTGGGTGTGTTGGAATGGACTCGTCGAAGCACCGGAATCTGTGGTCCGAGCCGCTTTATCTTTCTTTATGCGTTGGGTTTAACGGCGACACGAAAAACAATACAAATTGTTACGAAAATGACGGGAGAAAGCAAAACACCTTAGATATTCAATGCGGTAGTTTCTCGTAAAATACGGCATTCTCGTCCGTACGGTACGTGATTACTAAGTACCGTACTTGCCCAAGCAACAAATAATTTCTATTTTCTGCCCGAGCAAAAAAAACTCTGTAATGGAAAAACAAAGGTCTTTGTGTACACATTGTTTCCGGCCATTTTCAATCATTAATTAGGGGACCGAATCGTAAAGTACTTCGTAATAGACTTTAATTACTTTATCGGTCATTATACCGGTATCACCATTTTTAAAGCCGGAAAAGATTAGCTGGGAGGATTTGTTATACCCCTGTACAAATTACCGAAGTAGTAATCTCAGTCTTGCCAGAGCTGTATTCTAAATTACTCCGTAATCTAGAAGGAGATTCAAGTACGAGTGTCAAGTGCATGTGTTATTCTGGGCCCAATTACCGACACATTATGACCCTTGCGATTTTCATTATTCTATGGATCCATTATATATATTTAGGGCTATCATAGTGATTTCAGTAGCATTTTGACGAAGTACTTTTGGTATTACTCCGGGTATTCAGTAAAAACTGTGATTGAAATATTTTACAGCAAGGTTCGTTCTCGTACGGTACGTACCGGCAGCTTGGGAAGTTTTCGGAGGTTTGGGTCAGGGATGGGGACATACCGGTGGTTACGTACCTCGTACTCGTACCGTTACTTACTGTAGGATACATTTTTTTCTTCGTACCTCTATTTTTTCGTTTAAACGGAGGACGGTCAGATCGCGTGTCGCACCCCTCTCTAAATGCCTTACCTCAATACTCACTCCCTACCGTACATCAACCACATTGTTATCTTACGGTATTTTGATATGATACTAGCGGTAGGTACGTACTATTGTGCGTAAGATTGCGAGTTTTCGACTGCTAAGATTACGAACTCGTACTCGTAACGGTATGTACGGTACGAGTACGGTACGGTACTCGTTTTTTACTTCTCTGCGGCAGCACTTTCGAAACCGTCACGATTGGGCAATCACAATCCATTACACGCTTATCATTAGGGTTCCAACCAGCACCCGATTCCTCCCAACTCACAAACACAGAGATAGAGATAGCGACAGATAGATAGATAGATAGATAGACAGATAGACAGATTTGAGAGAGAGAGAGAGAGAGAGAGAGAATCGAACAAACCACAACTAGAACGAACCCGATTTCCAACAGCAACAACGACACGACACACAATGTCGAACACAAATACCTCGAATGCTGCGGGTGGTGGCGGCGGTGGTGGCGGCACGCTGCACGTCACGGAGCGCATCGCGGACCGCCGTGCCGCCCGGGAACTAGCCGAGGCCCGGGCTTCGGGTGCAATCGCTCCCGCGGTCGACATCCACACCAACAAGATCATCAATCCGCACAACCCCGAATTCATCACGAAACGGCCGTGGTATTTGGGGAACAACGACGAGGGTCCCTCCCTGGACCACCAGGCGCCGGCGACGCTCGCGAAGAGCGGTGGAACCGACGCCGTTCTGAGCCTGAGCGCGGCCGACGAGCTCGTGAGCGAGAAGCGCCGCAAAGAACAACTCAAGCGGAAGCAGCAGCGATTCGAGGTCGGTATGTGGGTGGAGGCACTCAAGGGAAACAAGGGGACGTACAAGATGTGCAAGATCGTCAAACTCGGCAAGAAGGACACGTTGTTCGATCTCGAATACGAGGACGGGACCGTCGAACGCAAGGTCAAATTCAAGCCCAAGAAGAACGCCAAGAAAGGTGGGATGGGAATGTTGTTCAAGCCGAGGATCCGAATGACCAAGACCGGAACCAGGGCGCTCACACTCAACACCGCCGATGCGAAAGAAACCTATGATGCCAAGCGCGACAAATACATGGGGTACGATGCCGATTCGCACACGAAAAAGGTGGAAGCCGTGTTTCGGGAACGGGAACAGATCCGGAAAAAACTCCGGGAGGAACAAAAACTCAAGCAGCAACAACAACAACAACAAGCGCAGACGGGCGATAATGCTGCCGATGGCGCTACTAACAATAACAATAACAATAACAATAATAAGAATAACAACAATGACGCATTGTCGGACATGGACTCGGACGTCGATTCGGACGCGGAAGGCGATAGCAACAGCGACGAGTCGGGCGACGAGTTCGTCCAGAAGGAAGAAAAACTATTCACGACCCGCCTGGCCCGGCAGGGCGGAGTCGGCGGCGCACAGATGAAGGTTACGGCCCGGAATTTGCGCATCCGGGAGGACACGGCCAAGTACCTCCGCAACCTCGACACCAACTCGGCCTACTACGATCCGAAATCCCGATCGATGCGGGACAATCCCAACCCGGAGGTCGCCCCGGAGGAATCACGGTTTGCCGGGGACAACTTTGCCCGGATTTCCGGCGACGCCGTCAAGCTGGCCGAGACGCAGCTCTTTGCGTGGGACGCGGCGAGCAAGGGGGGGGCGGAGTGTGCGGACCTCCATCCGCAGGCCAATCCGTCCCAGGCGGAGCTCATGAAGACGAAATTCAAGTCGAAATCGGCCGAGATCTCCTTCCGGAAAAAGAAGAGGGTCCTCGACAAGTACGGGGGGCAGGAATACCTGGACGGGAGCGGGGGATTGGCGGGGGCCATTGCCGAGAAGAAAACACCGGGGGCACAAGCCAACACGGCCGAGGAGCGAAAGATCCGGTTCGGGGTCAGCATGGCCCGGGAAGAATACAGCCGGGACGGCCGCATGCTCACCAACGGCAGCGGCAGCGGCAAAAGCAACCAATCCGGCAACCACAAGATGGTGGCGCAGGCGTCCAAGTACGAGGAGGACGTCTTTTCAAACGGCCACACCACCGTGTGGGGAAGCTACTTTCACGTCGGGGCCTGGACCTGGGGGTATGCCGACGACCACTCGCTGATGAAAAGCTCGTATTGCACCGGAGCGGTGGGCCGCCAGGCCAACGACGAGGCGAACGAGATGCAATACGGGACGGGCCTCGCGGGATCGGCGGCCCTCGCCCAGGCGCGGGGAATGCTCAAGGCCCAGTCCACGGTCGGTGGCGGTGCCGGGCGCATGGATCCGCCCCCGAGCCGCTCGAGACTGTACGGCGAGGCGGACCCAAAGGCCCAGCTCGATCCGGTCAAGGTGAAGGCGGCACTGGACAAGCTCGAGGCCGACAACAACAACAACAACAACAACAACAACAACAAAGCGCGGACGACGACGGCGGCAACGACGACGAAACGCAAATACAACTCGATGAATGCCGAAGCCGACGTCACGGAGGAAGAAATGGAGGCCTACCGATTGAAAAAGGAGGTCCGATCGGACCCGATGGCCAAGATTTCGAGCGACGAGCTGCTGGATTACAAATAATAGTAATCAGAATCATAATAATAAATGCAAGCAATGGTTTGATAATAATACTTTAAAAAAATATGATAGTACAGGAACGGATGTGCATGCAAACAATCAAATTTGCAAAATCTTTCTATGGCTTTCAAAAGTTGTCAAACGCAGATTTACTGGAATGGGTTCGGCAGATGCGATTGATTCTTTTTCGTTTCGTAACGAGCGAGAACAATGAATAACAAGAGAGAGTGCTTGTCCACCCATGAGTTGCGCTTCTTGCCCCTTGAATCTTCCTGCCGAACAATTCACAACGATGCGGCATGTTTGGATGATCAAGAATGAATGTACCGTAGTATCAGTAGTATACCATAGGACGAACGATCGACGGTCAACGGATCGGTGGGATATGATTATTATTATTTTGAAACCAAGGCTTGCTGCTACACTACTCGTCTTTGAAACTTTGAGTATGTGTCTGTAGCAGCTCTTGGCTCTCCTCGTCACTAGCATCGAGACGCTTTCGATTGCGGGGATGATTCGACATCTCTACTTCTAGCTGTGTGACTATCACCGCTGCCGCTGCCATTGTGAAATTTCCAATTGTCGTCGTCGTCGTCGTTGCTGCCGCCCGACGACGACGACGACGACGACAACAACAATACCCTACCGTTTGGTTGGTTCGAGGCCGCCGTGGGAGACGGCACTACTAACCGGGGATTGTTGCTATTGTTGTTGTTGTTGTTGTTGTTGTTGTTGTTGTGGCTCTCCCTGATTTTCTCGATCCCAATGGCCAGCAGGGATCCCAGCACCAACGCGACACCGATCCACGTCCACGCGTTGGGTCGCTGGACAAAGAGAAGAATCTCAAAGCCGTAGGCAAACAAGATATCGCTCGCTCGCACTACCGAGACCAGCCCGGCGGGTGCCAGCCGACCGGCATAGTTCAGCAGGAAATGCGCACCGGCACCCACGCAACACACACCGCCGACGTACAGCCACACGGAGGACGTCCAAGCCGAGGGTCGTACCCAGGCCCCCTCGTAGTAGGGTCCAAACACGACGCTGAAGACGACCCCAAAGAGCGCCCACGACAGCAGCAACTGGAACGTGTGGACGCCGATCGTTCCGGCCTTCCGTATCAGAATCAATATCGAGGCCAGGCAGCACGATCCCAACAGTCCCGTTACGTACCCCAGGGTCGGGGCGTCCCCCGTGCCGCCCCCGAACAGAAAGGTCGGCTGGCTGATCAAGACCGCCCCGGAAACGGACGCAACGGTCGTAGCCATGTGCAGCACCTGTTATTTGTTCCTGCAGGAATATCCGCGCCAGCACAATCGTCACAAAGGGATAGAGGCTCATCAGGGTCATGGCGTCTCCGAGGGGAAGGACGGACATGCAGTGGTAGTCGAGCAAGAATCCCGCGCCACCGATGATGCCCCGCATCCACACCAATCGTTGGGCCTCGACCGATTTCCCAAACGGGTGTGCAATGAGGCGCTTGCCCTTGGCATCCCGGCAGATGTACAACCCGAGGACGACGAGGCTCCCCTGGAAGACACCGCGGGCAAAGACGAGTTCCGTGGAGGGCAGGCCGCCGTTCACGTGGGCTAGCTTGACAAAGGCTCCGGCGAGCGCGTAAAAGATTGCGGAGAAAAACACCAGCACGAGTCCGTAGGTCTCCACCGAAAGTCCGTTCGGTCGGATCCACATGGTAGATTGGATTGGAATGGATTGCGTTGCGTTGCGTTGCGTTGCGTGCGCCGTGGCTGTGTCTTTGTCTGTGTCTTTGTCTGTCTCGGGATCGGTGTAGAAGAATTCAATGGCGATGAGCGTAATTGGCTGTGGTTGCTGTGCTGATACAATAGTAGTCGTCTGGAACCTCTGTACGGTACTGTTGTTGTTGTTGTTGTTGTTGTTGTCTTGCGCCTGTCAAAGCATTAGACACACTCTGTACCCGGTATGTTACAGTGAGTGCCGATACTGGCGGTAATCTTTCGTGGGAATGGTGTCTCGATTATTTCTTTCTAAAAATGCATCCACTCTTGCTCTTACGGTAGTTTGAATAAGATTCGCGCCAAAAAGAAGGCACACACATACTACCATACGGTACTTCGTATTTCATAGAGCGTGCCGGGTATGGTACGAGTAAGATTACCCGCGGTACGAGTACGCAGAACGAAGTTACGGAGTACTGAGGGAGTATGTGTTATCTAGCTGGAGCGGTGTTTTTGAGACAGCTTTCCCCCCCTCCCCTCCTTACAAGCATCCTTGCCGGTTTTTCTTACTTGTAAGGGTGTGTTGCTCCACCTGTAGTTCCTTGCTAAAGTAATCATCATGCCAGAACAGGCAAGGCCAAGAGCTATCCATAGATACCCAATTTGCCGGGTTCTTGCACGCGTGCCGGAACCCCTTCCCACAAGATGATTCTCTCAGTAAAAAAAGAAGCAGGGGAAAAAAGAAAATGTTCATTGACACAACAACCCCCCTCACAACACCAACAAGTGGTATCAAGAACCCAAACATTTATTAACCATACATTTGTAGTCACTGGCTACTCAAGGCTCCCTTCCTTATACCAAGGACAACAAGACCTCCAAGTTTTGGATTGATCGGCCAAGTGGTTTACTAGAACAAGAAATGAGCTTCAGCAGCAGCAGCAGCAGCAGCAGCAGCAGCGACAACACCGGGTCGGTGACAAAGGGGGAGGGGGACTGCAACCCCCCCCCCCCCCTGCAGCAGCAACAACAGCCACAGTTTTCTCCTTGGCAAGGGGTGCCTCCCTTCCCCCTTGCAAGTTAACCAAGAATGCAGCTGTTATTAGTATAACCCATTCATGCCATCGATCTACTACAGCGGTGTGTATGGTAATAGCAGGATATACAGAGGAGGAGAGCAGAAATTTGTCCCTACAGAAAAGAGCATTGCAGATGAAAAAGAAGCTTGTGGAAGAAGAGAACAACAACACCCCCTCCCCCCTTCCCATACCAACACCGCCACTGCCACTGCCACTGCCACTGCCACCTGCTGCCTCCAGTTGCCATTACCGCATTGAATGAGAGCAGTGTTTCCCCTGTGACTACTCCAAGTGGACTAGAATCATCAAATCCCTCCCCCCCCCTCCCCCAAACAAACAAACAAAATCAAGAACAACAGACGAGCCCACACGCCCTCTAGCAACACAAATGGAAGCTCAGTAGCAACAGCAATGGGGGCAGTGGCAGTGGCAGTGGCAGCGGCAGCGGCAGCGGCAGCGGCAGCGGCAGCGGCAGCGGCAGCGGCAGCGGCAGCAGCAGCGGCAGTGATTGTGACAGTGGCATCTTTGGAGAAGGAAGCATTGATATTCACTACTTCAAGAGTTCTTTGGGCACTTGACAGCAGCATGAACCAATTCATTGGTGTTCCAGATTGTTATGATTGCTGCATTGTACAGTTTCATCAGGCAGGTACTACTAGTGTTATCACCCTCTACTCCAGCATGCACCTAATGATGTTTAGATCTTTTACAATACATTGAAGTGTTGGCTCCTAGCAGGGCCAAATTACCAACACAGGTGTGAGTCACGGACCGCAAAACTTGCGAACACTGCATTGGACAATTTTTTTAGTTTGTTCCTTCTTAGTCCCTTCTAACCAGATCCACTTGGTGCCCACATGTAGAAATGCTGCTGGAGGAAATGATGACTAGAGAATAATAGAATTGTGCCTCTTCAAACTCCATTAAATGAGTATTGATCTACTACAACTTTATCCCTTGATTAGTGCAAATAACAAGTCAATGCACAGTTCATTTGTTGCAAATGGAGAAACACATCGTGCTGCTATTTATCAGGAAATCATGCATAAATAAATAAGTAAACGAATTACGTAATAATTCTAAAAATTAGCCAACCGATTCTTCTCTTATCGCACGGAAGGGAACCTCAATACTCCGTCGCCGGTTTCACGTGATACCTCAATGGTTGCTGCTGCTCCAGAACCTCGCTGGACTGGAGCTCGATCCGCAGTGTGAGTTCCCGTTGTCTCAGCTGGTCGTCGACGGCATCGATCCGCAACACCCGGACGTCCACCACGTCTCCCGGTTTATAGGTTTCCAGCGACTGAAAGAGATTTGCCTCCGTCTCGATGACGGTGTCTCCCACTTTCACGATGATGTCGCCGATCTCGACGAGGCCGGTTTCGGTCCGCTTGGTCCCCTTGAGGCCGGCCCGTGCGGCGGGGCTCCCGGGGGGGACGTCCAGCACCAGGACGCCGCGGCCGATGCCCAGGGCACGCGCCTGCTTCGACTCTAAAAACCCGATGCCGAGGATCGGCCGGACGACCTTGCCGTCGCGGATGAGCGTGGTCACGCTGGTAGTAGGGTTATGATTGGTACGGCAGGCAAGGCAAGGCAAGGTAGGCACGGACAGGTGGCAAGAAATCATCAATCAGTGAATCAGGTGAGAGATAAAAAATCGCGGTCCAAACACAGATGCAGGGGACCCGACGACGGGAAAGCAACGCAAACGCAACGCAAACGCAAACGCAACGACGACCGCTAGGTTTTCGACGCATCATTGTCATTGTCATTGTCATTTGCTGTGCGGTGCGGTGCATGGCACGACCGTGATTCCATGATGGAAATTGAAATAATAATAATAATAATAGACTCGACTCACATGTACTTGATCGTGTCGATGGGGATCGCAAACCCGATACCGGCCGAGGCCCCCGACGGCGAGTAGATGGCGGTGTTCATCCCGATGAGCATTCCCCGGGAATCCAGCAGGACGCCCCCCGAATTCCCGGGGTTGATCGCGGCGTCCGTCTGGATGACGTTGGTGATCGGCCGTCCGATGGGGCTCTTGACCTCTCGTCCGAGGCCGCTGATGACACCCGCGGTGAGGGTGTGGTCGAGACCGAACGGATTCCCGATGGCCAGGCCCAGCTGCCCGACCTTTAGTGTCGAGCTCGTTCCGAGCTGGATGGGATAGAGAATGTCTTCCGGCGCGTCGATCTTGAGGACGGCAATGTCCTTGCCCGGGTCCGATCCGACCACCTTGGCCTTGAAGACGCTGCGCTTGTAGTCGTCCGAGGACACCTTGTTGGTGCTGGAGGTCCGGGCGAGGGCGGATCCGGTGGCGGCGGACCCAAAGACGTCCGTTTCGGCATCGGACTGCGGTACCGTTGCCAGCGACCGGGGCGATGACAGGGCGGAATTTCCGGGTAGTCGTTTCGACTTCGACTCCTTGCCCCGGGGGGTGATGAGGGCGACCTGCGCAAACTTGGCGTTCCGGACCACGTGGTAGTTGGTGACGATGTGCCCGTCCTTGTCCCAGACGAATCCGGACCCAGTGCCGAGCGGTACCTCCATGATGTTGGGAGAAAAGGCGTCCTGCTTGACCGAAAAGGTGTCGATGAAAACGACCGATGGAGCGTTTCGCTCAAAGACCTCGATGCGGCGGTTTTCGGATTCCTCCAAGACGGCGAGGGAGGAGGCCTCCGCCGGTCGGGGGTTGGACGATGATACCAGTGTCGTCACGAGGGCGGCAGCCGAGCTCAGCAAGAGGCGTCGTCGTTTAGTCGTTGTTGCCGCATTCGGTTGCGGATTTGTTTCGGCGTTCGGCAATGCATTGTCATCGTAAATGTCACAGTCGTTGTCGACATCCTGTTTCGACTGAATACTCGTCCGCGTTCGCGTCCGAGTTCGGATCGTTGTCGTTGCTGTTGTGCTCTTGCATCCCGGTACCGAGTGCTGTCGCAAACCACCCCAGATGCTGTGGCAGTGATCACTGTTGCTGCTGCTTCTTCCGATCCGAGACCCCAGGTTCCAGCGCCGGCTGTCCAGAGCCCATGCCGTCCGTTGCGTTTCCGAAGGGAAAATTGGCAGAAAACCCGACAGCGCCAGGAGCAAAGCGACCGCCAATCCTTTCCACCAACCGGAATTCGCCATGGTGTGTGTGTGTGTGTGTGTGTGTGCGTGTGCGTGTTTGGGTGTGCGTGTGTGTTTGCGTGTTTTCTTTGTTTGTTCCGATGCGAATCAATCGTTCGATTCAGTCGTTCGCTCGTGCTTGTGCTTGTGCTTCAGCTGCTGCAATACGGGATGCTTCCTCTCGTGAAAGGCAACTAACTAGATGATGACGCCGTGTTGCTGTTGTAAGTACGTAGTATGTAGTCGTACCGTACTTGTACCGCATAGATGTCCGGCCATTCCGTCGAGAATCGCAACAATAAGATCTTGTGCAATGCGGTGACGGAAGTGTCGAAAGAGACAGAAAATTGCACTGACACCCACGCCGGGCAATGAACATGTCGTATGCCTCTAGAAAAAGGTACTAAAATAAGGTTTATGTATTGGTTAAAAACTAAGATTGTGAGCTAGCTTTGTCAACTACTCCGAGGAGCCGTTGAGAAAGCTTGTAACAGTAAAAAGACGTTGAATGGAAATTCAACGTACATTGCACATAGAGAAGCACATGGAGAATTTGGATATGTTCTTCATCCAGTCTTCAATATTGAAGACCGGCTTGCGTGGCATTGCTTTTCAGATTTTCTTGAGCCGTGGGTAATTTTCAGTCGTGAGCGTTGGAATACCACACTCTTCTCCTTCTCGTAAAAGTTTGATTGGTGTCACAGAATTTTTGTTAATCGTGTGCGACCAGTATTGCATAGATAAGAAATTTTTAATTGGCGTGATATGGTTTCAGATTCCGAATGTTCATACGTTGGATAACGTGATTTCTTAAGAGAAAGGAAACTGTACCATTTGTGTGAATTTGCTGTATGGTGTAGGAGCCTTTGCTTCTTGCGTCAAAAGCTCCAGGGATTTGCTTTTCATTTTTCGCCATAACTTGGTCTCCTACACAGTAATCATGAATCTTCCTGTGGCTGTTCTCTTTCATAGCATTCTTGTCGATTTGAGCTTGTCTTTTGTTTCTGACCATGGCCAAGTCAGTAATTACAGGGATTGGTAGAAACATGTTGCGATGAAAGACAAGGGCTCCAGGCGTCATTCTGAATGTCTTGTTGATGGTTGATCTAACTGCAAACTGAGCCGATGCAAAGACGCTGTCGATGATGTCAGTCGCTTCCTGGAGGGTCTGTGGAGGATTGGTATTGAGTTCGGTTCTCATTGCAGACTTCATGGTGTCATGGACCCTTTCGAGTACTGCATTGGATTGAGGGTTGCGGACAGAGCAAACCTTGGCTTTGATTCCAAGGTTGGCGAGATGGAGTTGGAAGTCGTTGCTCATGAAGTTGGTTCCTTGGTCGATAATACAATTTACTGGTTTGGGGTATCTGGAGAGCCAGCCATTGTCGAGGGCATGGACTGCCATGAGGCCGGTTGGATTCACTTGTGGGGCTCGGATGATCTTGAGGAGGCTGGTGCACATGTCCATGATGGTAAAGCCATTGAAGGAGACTGTTCCATGGCCAGGGATCTTGATTTTCCAAGGGCGTACTCCATCGATTGCAATGGTGTCCCAAGGAACATATTGGTGTTCTTTGGTAGGGAGTTGTCCATGGCTTTGGTGGCTATTCTTGTATCGTTGGCACGTGTCACAAGTTTCGCAGAAGGAGTTGACTTGGTCCTTCAAGTTTGGGGCGTATACGAATTGGTTGATGGTTCGATACAATCGTTCGGCGCCGGCATGGCCAAGCACATGATGGTAGTATTTGATTGTGGCTTGCACTCGGTTTGGAGGGAGTACAATTTTCTGGCGGCCGTTGGAGTCTACAACTTTCAAGTTGGTGCCGTTGAAGTTTTCAGTTGTGTACCAGGGATTGGTAGAGATATCTACGTTGGCTGCTTGATCTTGGGCGAGTTGGGCGAAGGCTAAGGGGTACATGGGAATGTCTTCTGGGTAGTTAAGAAACAATTCAGAAAGAGAGAGAAGGTCGGAGTCCGTTGAGTCAATTGCAGTTTCAAGGTCCGAGTCGTCCGTTGGGTGGGGACCGAAGAACTCCTTCTTCTTCTCCGGAGGGTCTTGCTGCAGCGGGAGCCTTGAGAGGGCATCAGCAATGACATTGTCTTTGCCTTTGATGTACTTGAATATTGGGGAAAATTCTTCAAGGAGCATTCTCCAAGTCATAATGCGATGGCTGGTGAGGTTTTGGCGAGTTAAGTTGATATGGTCTGTCCATACAATGATTTCAGCACCCCAAAGAATGGTTCGAAATTCTTTGAAGACTTCAACAATACAGAGCATCTCTTTATCAACCGTTGGGTATTTCCGTTGAGCGGCGTTGAGTTTTCTTGAGAAGCAAAGGATGATTTTGCCGTCTTAGAGGATGACAGCTCCGAGTTGGTAATCAGAAGCATCAGTATAGACATGGAAGGGCTTGTTTGGATCAGGAAAGGCAAGGAGGATATCATTGGCAATAAGGGATTTGGCTTTGTTGAAAGCTTCGAGAAGTTCCGGAGTTGGAGTGATTTTGCCTTTGGCTCTTCCAGAGAGGTCGGTAAGGGGTGCAAGGACCTCAGCGCGTTTGGGATAGAAGTTTCAATAGAAGTTGATCATCCCAACAAAGGATCGAAGTTGGGTTGTTGTTGAGGGAAAAGCAAGTTTCAGGATAGGAGCAATCTTGTTTGGATTGGGTCTAATACCATCACAAGAGATAATGTGGCCAAGCCAGGGTGCTTGCGATTGAAACCAGTGGCACTTGGAGGGCTTGACAGAGAAGTTGTGGGACTTCAGTAAGGACAGAACAGAAGAGACTGATTTGCAATGGGATTCAAGTGTATCTGAGAAGATACCAATATCATCGATATATACTTCAATGTCCTTCAAGTGTGAGAGCATTTGTTCCATACAGCCTTGGGCCCAACTTGGAGAGTTGAGAAAGCCCATTGGCAATCGGAGCAGTCGAAACTTTCCGAACGGAGTAACAAGGACGCAAAGCCAGGTGGAGGCTTCATCAAGTTTGAAGGTGTGGAACTGCATGCTGACATCGATAAGGGTGACATATTTGAATCCTCTTCTTCTGTGGAAGATATCTTGGAGCTTTGGGAGTGGGTGGTGAAGTTTCTTGGTGACTTTGTTGAGTTCTCTAAAGTCACTGATGAGTCGACAGGAGCCATCTGGTTTTGGGACTACGAATGTGGGCATTCCCCATTCGGTGGCGTAGCAACGTTCGAGGATGCCAAGTCTCACTTGTCGATCGATTTCTTTCTTCACTGCTTCTTGTTGGTGCAGTGGAATAGAATAGGGTTGTTTCACATGATATGGAGTTGCGTCTTGCTGGAGATCAATGTGGAAGGTTTGATTAGGGAAAATGCCTAATTCTTTGTTATTCAAGCCTTCAAAAAGTTCTTCATTTTGGAGGAGTATTGGTAACAAGGCTTGTTTTTCTTGGTCGGATAGATGGTTTTGTTCAGTTACTAGCTTGTGGAGGTCAGTTTTCTCATACTTGGTTATTAAATTCCTTTCGTACGTATGTAAAGGGAACCACAGGCCGGTACTTGAACTTACGTAGATTTCTACGTAATTTACAGTACTACAGCTGGAGTGGTACGATAATAACGTTCGCGTCATACGCACCTCTGTAAGCAAGATTGGAATATCTCTGTAAGCAGGATCGAGTTGTATGCACCTTTAGAGTATCCCCGTAAGCAGGATTGGAATATTCTTCTCGACGACCGAATGACCGGGAAGGCCCATACTTTCTGTAAACAGGATTGGAATATCCTCATATCTTATGGTAAATGACCGGGAAGCCTACTCCTTCTGTTTTCACGATCGAAGTTCGATACTTAAGATCGGAAGCAAGGTTCTTTCACGATCAAAGTTCGATACTTAAGATCGGAAGCAAGGTTCTTTTGTTTTCATGACCAAACCAAAGTAAATTGCCTGGTTCCAGTATAGCCATTTTGATATTCCCAATCATGTGTTTCGATACTCATGATCAAAAGGGAGGTTCGAAGAAGCTTCTTGTAACAGCTGTTTTGACGATCACGATTAGAAGGAAGCTTCTAATCGAGAAAGAAAGCTTCTCATGATAGCATGCGATTCTACAGTGCTGTACGATTAGCAATGCACTGTATTCATCACTGCACTAAAAGAGATATCATGCTCTCCAGCAAGATTACTCTCTTATCTCATACTTTTAACATTCAACTGATTTATATCCCAAAATTCACACTAGTTGCTACCAACTACCTGTAATCTACATACTAAGGTCTGTCTCGCTGCAATCTGAATAAGTCACAGCAAGAAGAGATCTGGCGTCTCCCTAGCTTCGCCTGTAGTCCGATTATCCGTTGCCAAAAGTATCCAAACACATTTGTCACGCGTAGAGTACAATCGTTCGTCTACTAACACACTAACACAGCGTTGCTGTTCCTCAGAAACCTTTGAATCAGACTCTCAACAAATCGGATTCAGAAGGAAAATAATAGATTAACAGTCGCAAGCTCTCAGGCAGCTTGCATAAGAAGAACCGCTGCAACCAATCCGATCCGCCACAACCAATCCGACAGCAGATCATCGAACGCTCGACTGCGGCCGACGATTGATAGTTCTCTGATCCGATTACACACAACAAAGACCATAAACGGACAAGCCGTTTGTCTTTAATAGAAGCCCATTGCATTGGACACGCCAATAGCAATCCCTCCATCCAAGAACAACGTTCCTGGATTATATATTTCCGCGCCTACGCTCCGTTGACTCCAACTTTGTCAGGACCCGTCGACGCCCATTTGATTGTGCTAAGCACCGTAACCAACGACCACGATTATTCCATCGATAATTGCCTTATCAGACCTATAATGCTTGCCATTTGATTCTACAATCAATCACAAGAACCTACGATCGATTCTTTGCTACTGCCAACGCCAATAACGACGATAACGATCCTTCGACGACCGCCGGCAGCACCTATTGCGACGACGCGACCAACGTTGAAACGGTAACGAATTTTTCGTCGGTTTTCAAAGTAATAAAATCACCCTCTTGATACACAAAGCAAGAATCTACGATCGACAATCTCCGATTAACCGTATTTTCGTTGCAAGGCAACAGCACATTCTGCCGTCAATCGACGACGTCACAATACAACACAGACAATACTCAATCCAACGAGTTTACATCGCTTCGCCAACGTTTATGACAGCAAACGTAAAACGAATTTCCTTCGAACAATAAGCCACCTCGCTTTGGCCATCAACCAACGGCAACGTATCACCAGAATCGACAAATTTTGCCGCTTCGCCATGTCCATTCACCAATCCAACATGTCGGATTCCGATCTCAAATTACTGTTCCCATCCTTTGACCTAAAACTTGCTCGTATCCTACATACAACCCTGGATGCTCCTCCGGAAGCTTGTAACCATCTATGTGAAGCCCTCATTCTGGCAGGCTTAACCACCTGGGATTGGTTTATTACAACTATCATTGATTATGGTTATGTTGCTGACCTCGAATACCACGTTCAGACCGGCTATCGTTCTATCAGTATGGACGATCAACAAACATTAACCACATTCGTTGATCTTACATTTCTCATCAATTCTCAAGCTGGCCGCAACTGGTATGACCATCATCAGTACACTTGGGATGTTTTCCTTGCATTTTGCGATACTCGAAATCGGTCTCCTGGAATGGCTGCTATCCAAAACAAGGCTACTGCTAAAATTCCGTTAGCACCATTCCCACATGTCACTGCTCAAGTTCCTCTGGCATCACAACCCAGCATACAAGCTAAACCTTGCCTGACAAAACCAGTCCTATCACGGGCGTCACCTATGACAACGACACCTGTTTCTACGATGGCTCCAGGACCGGCATCATCTTCGGTATCTGCTTCCGTAACGCCTCCAGTACCTGTTCTCATCACGCCTCCAGCACATGTTTCTGTTACACCTCAAACATCTGCTTCCTTTCCATCTCAAGCACCTAATTCTGCTTGCAAAACGCCTGTCATCTCTACTCTTATTGCCAACAATGGGAACCCGCTTGGGTCTTCTGAAACGCATAAGTTAACTTGTCCCAATGCTGATCTCCCTGCTTCTACTAGTACTCCATTCTACACTTGGACTTACTTCCCCAGCACTGAATCAGTTCGATTCAAACGAGTAATCTCTTCAACCATTCCTACTGTCCACTCGGACACTCCACCTGGTGATGCCTCTCATACTACTCCAAAGCGTCACTCCCCACGTCCTTCTCCTAAGCCTTCAGCTAATACAGCATGGACGTTTCATCCTAAATCTGCTACTGTGACATTCCACCGTTCACCCAAGCAATTTTCTTCCCACAAGCTTAGCACTTCCATTCCTTCTTTGCAACTCCCACCATCTAGGTCATGTTCTAAGAATAGGGTCGTTCCAAGCTCAGGCACTGGCATTGTTCCAAGTTCAGGTCAAGCCTATCCACAGCATGCTGCTGCATCTTCTTGCCCAGATTGGAAGCCTAATTATGGGGCACATTCTTTGTTCTACAACTCGCCTGCTGTGTGCATCACCAAACGACATCGTGATGCTATCAAGCTCAAGCTGTATCACCTACATAATACCACTCTCTTGGTTGCTAATTGGGCTTACGACGACATTGTTTGATGTGCTGGGCGTGTTTGGATTCCTCCGACTCGATCGATTCCCTACGGATCCTACGAATTGATCCCTTCCAAGTTGGTAACTACAAAACTATCGTCTTTCCGACTATCTTGCAGGGGCATTTTCTTCTGTACAAGACAGCCATCATGACTATTTGCAATTCTGAGTTGGTATCTACGAATCGATTTACACGCCACAATCCATGATTTCCTACAAATCAATTATGATATCTACAACCATTCCATCTAATGTTCCACATTTTGAATCACGGACATCACAATCTCCGATTAAGATTCCTCGCTCAAGCTTCGATTACGATTGTATTTGATCAATCGCATTCTCGATTCGATTTTACGATTTGATCTAGTATACTCACGATACTCAATCGATTAGATTCTACGATTGTATTTGATCAGTCGCATTCTCGATTCGATTCTACGATTTGATCTAGTATGCTCACAACGTTTCCAGCGATTGTTACTCACTCATCTTTGATGTGATACTCAATCGATTAGATTCTACGATTCGATCTATCCTTGATTCGATTACCCAAATCAATCGATTCTCTGATCCAAGCAACCGATTCGATTCAAGCAACCGATTCGATTCTCCGATTCATTTCAAGTTGGTACCTACGGATTGATTTCATATATGACCACGCATCGATTCATTTGTATCAATCCACCTACGATCAAAATCTACGATTGTACTTGATCCATGAATTTGTTTGCAATCAATTCTACGATTGAATCCTATTGATACGATTCAATTCGAATCAATTCTCCAAATTATCGGCGCACTAACGTGGGGCATCTTGATCTCTGCAAATCCATGAACAATCATGGGGCATTCTTATCCTTCGGTATTCTTCCTGTGATAAAGTCTTCTGAATCTTCCTTTTTCGGAGTAAGAAAATGGAGCACATTGCATGCTTCAAGGAATTCATTTGTTCTTCTTCTTTCCGAAGTATGTGATACACTTGATCACGTGCAAGAAGATGGGGCATCTTAAATTACTTCCACATACGTACTCACGAAATTTACTTGTTCTTCTTTTCGAGCTATGTGACACACTTGATCACGTTCAAGAAGATGGGGCATATTAAATTCCTTTCGTACGTATGTAAAGGGAACCACAGGCCGGTACTTGAACTTACGTAGATTTCTATGTAATTTACAGTACTACAGCTGGAGTGGTACGATAATAACGTTTGCGTCATACGCACCTCTGTAAGCAAGATTGGAATATCTCTGTAAGCAGGATCGAGTTGTATGCACCTTTAGAGTATCCCCGTAAGCAGGATTGGAATATTCTTCTCGACGACCGAATGACCGGGAAGGCCCATACTTTCTGTAAACAGGATTGGAATATCCTCATATCTTATGGTAAATGACCAGGAAGCCTACTCCTTCTGTTTTCACGATCGAAGTTCGATACTTAAGATCGGAAGCAAGGTTCTTTCACGATCAAAGTTCGATACTTAAGATCAGAAGCAAGGTTCTTTTGTTTTCATGACCAAACCAAAGTAAATTGCCTGGTTCCGGTATAGCCATTTTGATACTCCCAATCATGTGTTTCGATACTCATGATCAAAAGGGAGGTTCGAAGAAGCTTCTTGTAACAGCTGTTTCGACGATCACGATTAGAAGGAAGCTTCTAATCGAGAAAGAAAGCTTCTCATGATAGCATGCGATTCTACAGTGCTGTACGATTAGCAATGCACTGTATTCATCACTGCACTAAAAGAGATATCATGCTCTCCAGCAAGATTACTCTCTTATCTCATACTTTTAACATTCAACTGATTTATATCCCAAAATTCACACTAGTTGCTACCAACTACCTGTAATCTACATACTAAGGTCTGTCTCGCTGCAATCTGAATAAGTCACAGCAAGAAGAGATCTGGCGTCTCCCTAGCTTCGCCTGTAGTCCGATTATCCGTTGCCAAAAGTATCCAAACACATTTGTCACGCGTAGAGTACAATCGTTCGTCTACTAACACACTAACACAGCGTTGCTGTTCCTCAGAAACCTTTGAATCAGACTCTCAACGAATCGGATTCAGAAGGAAAATAATATTGGTGGTTCCATCCACATACGATTGTTGGATAGACTGATGGGAGTAACTTTCTGCAATAGCATGTGGTTCTGCAGACATGATTTTGTGGAGCAAGGACTTGTTGTCAAAGTAGCTTCTTGGGTGGAAGTCCATCGTCTTCTCATACCATTCAATGGTGCAATTTTCGAAGTCCATCTTCATTCCGAGGTCTTGCATTGTCTTCCTTCCAATGAGGAGATGGTAGTTGATGTTCTGAGAGACTACGAAGCATTTGATTTGTAGGACTTTCATCGAGTAGGATAGTTCTGGAAATATGGTGTTCTCCAAGGTTACATAGTGGTTGCAAGTGGTTTTTCCATTTGTTGTCTGCATTTGGATTGGTTGGTCTAGAAGGTTCTTCTTGATTCCAGAGGGAATTGCTGATTCCACTATGAGGTTGTCGGTTGATCCAGAATCGAAGAGGGTTTTCAAGTAGTACTTGCCAAGGGATCCATTGATGGAATTGCAGACGCTTACTGTGGTCGGAGCAAGGTCGACATCTGTGTTGCTGGGGGCAACCTCTTGCTTGTTGTTGCCGGAATCGGTCTTTTCAGACGGAAATCTTTGAAGATCTGTGTTGTAATATTCTTTGTCGATGTCCATATCTACATGGAAGAGATCCGGCCAAGGGGCTGCAGGTATGGTTTCTTCTGGTTCATTGATGAAGACACACATGTGTTGTTCTGGTTCATGGTAGTTACTGCCATGTGAAGAGGAGGTAGTGGATCGATTGCTGTTGTTGGAACTGCGATCATTCACATGCGAGTCGGTGTTGTCTCTGTTGTTATTGGACTGATTGGAGTTGGTGCCATACTTGTTGGTGTAGCATTGACCCCAAGTGTGATTGGTACCAGGATGGATAGGACATGGTGAGTTGTTCGAGATCCTAGTCGGGCCTTTGTTGTTGCCTTGGTTGTTGCCGCGTTGGTTGTTGTTGTTGTTGTTTCATTGGTTATTGTTGTTGTTGTTGTTGTTGTTTCAGTTTCGGTTGTTGCGATTGTTGTTGTTTCCATTCCGGTTGTTACGGTTATTGTTGGCATTGTTGTTGCTGTTGTTGGTGTTTTGAGATGGGTTATCTGATTTCTTGTTCTTTCTACTCTGCGCATATTGGAATCGTTCGAATCTCATCATCATTTCAGATAGGGAATCTCTATGGGGAGAGTGGTGTTGTTGATAGGTGTGTTTCCAGTCCTCAGGCATCGATTCAAAGATTAGATTCTTGAACTCTCTTTCCTTGATCTCTGCATCTTCTGGTGGGTGTCCCGGAAGTAATGGGAGGATAACATGGTTGTGGAAGTTGACTTGTGCTACGAATTGGTGTACTGTCATGGTGGTTGTCTTCTTGATATTGGTGAGGAATCTTCTGTGATTCTGGTAGGTGTCAAGGTTGTTGTCGAACTTGTAGTTGATAAATTCTTCCACTGTGGTTTGGAAGTTGTCCACAGTTCTCTGCGGCACATTGGTTGACACATAGCTATTCCACCAGCTACAGTCGGTGTAGTCTCTGAGGAGATCTACAAACTTGTCATAGATTCTTGGTCCTGTGGTTAGGTTGAGCATCTTCTTGGATCGAATGAACTCATTGATGGTAAAAAGGATTTGTAGTTTGGTTGATCCTGCAGTAATCAAGGGGATTTTGATCTTGGTAACTTCTTGAGATCCATTGACTTCTTGGGTGTTCTTGTATTCCACTTTGTCGATAGACTCTTGATCAAAGTCATACTTGAAGGGGATCACTGAGTAAGACATTGTTTTCTTGTTACTGGACAATCGTCAGGATCGGTTGGTTGTTTATTAGATGTAGTGGTAATTTTTATTCGCGTAGTTGAAGTAGTCTTTACCGGTAGTAATAAGGTCGAAGCAGTTATTCGACTGTTTAAACAGTGTCGTATGCCTCTAGAAAAAGGTACTAAAATAAGGTTTATGTATTGGTTAAAAACTAAGATTGTGAGCTAGCTTTGTCAACTACTCCGAGGAGCCGTTGAGAAAGCTTGTAACAGTAAAAAGACGTTGAATGGAAATTCAACGTACATTGCACATAGAGAAGCACATGGAGAATTTGGATATGTTCTTCATCCAGTCTTCAATATTGAAGACCGGCTTGCGTGGCATTGCTTTTCAGATTTTCTTGAGCCGTGGGTAATTTTCAATCGTGAGCGTTGGAATACCACAGAACATTGGATCGTGACTAAACTGGTTCTAACTGACTGACTCAATGATATCTTTTTTCCGGGGTACCGGTCGTACTCGTACGTACCGGTGGTACCTGAAGAGTATATTATGTAGGTACTATAGGTAACACCCCGTCCTCCGTTTTGGTTGGCACGTGTCAACCCCTCTCTAAAGAAAAATCCGAGGCGCGCGCGCCGAGGATTTTTCTTTCGATAGGGGTTGACACGTGCCAACCAAATCGACCGGCCTCGTAAACAAGGAGCTAGAGTGGTACCAAGTAATACCCCTCCTCCCAATGATACTATGAGGAGGAGCAAAAGGAGGAAAGGGATGTTGACATGATCTCTATGGCTTTTGAAGGACAAGCACAATGGAGGAGGAGGTCCTTGCTAGTAGCTACCGGTGTTGCTTAGCGTTCCGATGCTGGTGCTACAGGGGGAGTAGTAGCGTTTTGATGCTGCTACAGGGGGGGGACAAGGCTAAACCGGTACCGTATTCGTGGTATCGACAAGTACTCCTCGTAGGAACAAGTACAAATGGTACGGTACCGATCAGTGGTACCATTTTGGTGGTACCGGAGTACCACTCACTTGTTAAGTAATATTTTTTCAACGCATTGCACGTGTTTTTAGGTATACTCAAGCGTAAAGAGGGAACAAACGCGCGGGATTAGCAGCAGCAGCAGCAGCAGCAGGATTTGGCTGATTCCTTGACACCACCTGTGTAGAATCTAGTAGAATCCCTACTACAACCTGGATTTTTGCTGTTTTTCCCTGGTTGTAATTCATAATTTCAAAATCAACCACTTTCAAAAGCAAATTGTTTCCCCCCAACCATGGGAATAGACCCTTTTCACTGCTTCCTATCCTATCACAACAACAAGAAACCCATTATATCACACTGTAAGTCATTGCCAGTCCTTTGTTTGCTTTGGATACGGCAAGGATCCTGAAATCGTTTAAACAGGTCCACTGATGGAGAGCCTCTTGAGATTGGAACTGATATCCGGGCTCAAAGGGCTCAGAGGTTCTGATATTCGAACTGACTTCTTTGGCATGTCTTCTTCTTCTTCTTCTTGTTCTTGATACGATGATGCGTCTGAAGATGATTCTGCGTCAGAATCCTCTGGTGAAGGCTTGTTGCCTAAGATTGATGAGCAGCGGTCTTCTTGGTGTTGTTGTAAAGGGTCAACTAGCTTAATTCCTCTCTTTTGCAGATCCTGTGCGAGGGTGGCCATAGCCTAATCAAAACGTGAGAGGTGATTCCGAACAGCCCAAACAATACCAAACAGCAGGAGGAGGGTGATTCTTACCTTTCCAATCTTTGCCCAGCTTGATTCTTTGATGTTTTGCCTGATGTAGTTAGAGCTCCTATACTTCCAGATTGAGCCTGGCTTCTCAGTTGGCGACCAACCCTCTTCCCCCTCAGTATTCAAATGAAGCCAGAAGTTAAAACAAGCAAGGCGCTTCGAAAGTTCTAGACGGTTGTATACAATCTCTGGATGCTTCTCTTGGTCTAATTGCTTTGATCCTCCTCTCTTTCCAGCATTTCTTGCCATCGTCGGGGGAAAGAAAGAAGAAAAAATGATTTGCTGCCGGCTGTGACAATTCCAAAATGTGGGGAGTGAACAGGCAGTTAGTTGCAGCAGAGCTCACACGTAAACCAAAGACATCAAAAATTTAATCCCAGATGGTTCGGGGACCAGAATAAATTTGAAAAGAGCTCGTGGCCAGCTACCAGAAAGCTACCAGAAAGCTACCAGAAAGTTACCAGAAAGTACCAGAAAGCTACCAGAATTCTGGTAGCAATTCTGGTAACTTTCTGGTAACTTTCTGGTAGCTTTCTGGTGAGTACGAGGTCGATTAAAAACCTGCCCAGGAACACGATTCAATTTTGCGACCGTTGAGAAGTGGCATGCGTGTAACAATGACAATTAAATAATATAATATCAAACACAACCGCATATTGAATCTATCGAAGCTCGCCAGCAGGGTTGGTGACTGAGAACTTTTCATTCAGTCAGTCGTGTTTCATTGTACTAACTATTTACCAAAAATCACGCGCGCGTGGGGTAAAAAAGCTTATTCGGAAGGGTCCCGATCTAGTCCCCGTTTATTAGTACGGGATGACCGTATTTCTCGTTCCAGCGTCCGAACTACAACAAGCTCCCATTTTGGCCCAAACAGCGTCAATATTCATCATGGTGTGCTCTGTAGCAAGAAATAGGTCTACAGAGTAATTCTAGCTCTTTTTTTGGCATATACTCGTCTGGTCCCTAGTCTGCTGTGTATTAGTCTGTTCTGGGAGTATCGAAACTAGTCGTAAGAGAACAGTGCTCAAAATACGACTGGAAATTGCACAGTACATTCTACTGGAAATCACGTAGAAAATAGTACCAGAATAAAGTGTGGTACCAGAGTACCACTTTTGGTACCAGGAGTACCACATTCTGCTACCAGAGTACCACTCCCTCCTTCCACCCGTTGAGCCTGTTTCAAACCCTCATTTTTCTTGGTACTTAGGAGTGAGTACACGTGCTCGTCCGCTGAAGCCATAGGATTACTGTATTATATACCTACATACTCTACTTAGATACCCCCATACCTTCAGTACGAAGGACATCATGTAGATACTCATGCGAGTACCGTACTAGGTGCATGGAGTAGAGGGTGATAACACTACCTGGTGAAAGAGTACTACAATGCAATCATAGCAATCTGGAATTGATTGATAATCCATGCTGTCAAGTGCCCAAAGAACTCTTGAAGTTGTAGTAGTTAATATCAACAATGCTAGTAGTAGTAGTAATCTAGACTGCTATTGTGTGAAACTTTTCTAGTTCAATAGTAGTACTGCTGTCGACTAGTAATAGTTGAAGAGAGCAAATTAAAGTATCGATAGTAGTGTTTTTGTGTGTTCGTGTGTCTGTGCGTGCATGCGTGGAATCAAACATGGAATCGTTGACAGAAAATCAATTGCCGCTACGAACACATTAAGACTATGCATGTACTTCTTGCGCTTCCCCCTCGTGGTGGTCACATTTTTTTCTGAGCAGAGTGAAAAAATCTCCTATTGCTATGGATCTCTGCATGTATGGCCGTGTGGTGCATCATGCACACTGTAGTGCATGTAGGACTGCTGGTAACTACAAAGTACTTTGGGGTACAAGAACCTACTAGAAGCTGTACATGATAAGTTGCTCAGCCTGGAATATGATGGCTATATGATATTTGGCACCACATAGACCACAAGAAAAGTTGTGAAGGTGCTATGTTTATCTGCCTAGATCATCTACTAGAACCTGCTTATTAGTTCAGCAGCAAATAATGTTGCCTAAACTCATTCTGTGGATCAAAAAGTAATCTTACACACCACAATTATCGCTCCGTGTCAAAATGGATGATCACAGTTTGACCTTTCCCATGCACGCAGTCCCAAATAATACTGTATTCCAAAGAGCTCTGCTGTGGCCCAAGCTTGTCTCCCAACGGACTTCCAATCATTTTGCACCCGTAGCAGCAAATTCTTTGCACAACCAAGAAGGGCTTGATTGTAATGTCGAGTACTAGTAGTTGATTGCAATGGTGAATACTATTTGTATCCTTGCATTGCTGATCATTATTGTTTGATGTGTGAAATGTCACCAAATCTGTATCTATTGGTTGTTGGAATGAAATGTGTGGAATGGTAATATTAAATTCCTTTCGTGTCCAAATCAAAGGTACGATATGACAAATCGAATCGTATATTTCTAAGTGCAATCAATCGAATCTTATGTGTCTAAGCACATTCACGTGTTCAGAAATAATGAAGGCCCAGCAGGTTACTATGTATTGTTTGCATGCAGGATTGGAATATTCTTCTCACGTCCACAGTATCTTGAAAATGACCGGAAAAGCTTCATTCTTTTCTGTTTTTCACAATCAAAGATTGATACTTAAGATTGGAAGCAAGATTCCAATCCGATACTTGCTACAGACTTTTTTGATACTCAAGTTTTCGGGGCAGCTGTTTTGACACTCAACAACCCATTTTATGTTTTTAGAAACACACAGTAGTAGAGGTTCACATATTCTGTATGTAATCTTTCATTAAGCTGTGTTGTTTTCAAGAAAAGGCAGCTCAGGTTTGCACACGATGAATCCTTCATACACATTGAACCCTATTATCTGCTGTACTTATTACATAGTAGTAACAAGTGATTCTACAGTGCTGTATCAGTGGCAGCACTGTCTTTCACAAGTGATTCTACAGTGTTGTAGCTAGCGGCAACACTGTCTTTCACCGTATTAAAAGAAGATACTTGCTCTCCCGCGCAAGTATCTTATACTTTTAGATTGTTTGATTATTCAATCTTAAAATTGCACCAGTTGCCCTGTAACCCATTGTAGAACTACAAGCCTAAGACCTAACTGACTGTGCCAAGTAAGTTGGTAGTGAGATTGGATCTGGTTGGAGTCATCCAGCTGTAGTGGATGTCAGAGAAATATCTGAACACAACAGACTGACACCTGAGTCCGCTAGGCACCCAATTGTCTTCGAGAGAGATAGAGAGAGAGGGAGAGGGAGAGGGAGAGAGAAAGATAGAGAAAAGGCCAAGCAGTGCATTAGCCAGCTACAGATTGGTTCATGAATCAGTCAGAAGAGAAGAGAAGAAGAACAAACATGACCTTCAGGAGAAAATGCTTCAGACGCAGTAAGATACCTGGAGTGGAGCATGATAGAGCAGGAAGTGCAACTTTGTAAAGCCAAAAACTTTGTTTGCAAGTGATTTATGGCAGTTGGGAAGGATGAAAGCCAATTCACTTCATTTGTATTTTGTTGTTGGAAAATGTTTCCCACAGTGAACATGATGTTTCCAAATCCATGCCGAGAAAGACGCATGCCATCTCGGAAATTTTTTATTGAGGAGGAGCAGAGAGTAAATCTCACAGGTCAAAGAAATCTTACATTCCGTACCCTAATTACTTGAATCAAAATCGATGTCACAGTTTGATTTTCCCCATGCGCGCAGTCAGTTACATGTTAACCTGTAACACACTGTTACTTGATAAGTATCTGGAGTTAGAAGATCATGCTGAACACATCAGTGGAAAGCTTAAGTATGAATTTATCTAACCGTTGCGGAAACAGAAAATTGTTTTTTTTTCATTTTTAGGGTTGCTTGTCTTGAACCCCGATGTGGGACGTTTATACGTTACCATGCTTAAATACATTATCATACCATATTAGCATATACGAGTATCTTTAACCACATAAAAGGACAGTTCTATCAAATATTTTCCCCGAAACAAAAATTCACACCCCTTCTTTTCCATTACAACAACTCCCCCCCCTGCCCCGCAGGGCCTTGAATCAATAATACTTACCTACGGGTACGATACGTATCTTACCATACTCATACTCGTACTACCGGTAAGCCTTGCTGAAGAATTATTTTGAAGAATCAGGTGAAACAACGGGAGCTGATACCAGTACCGGTACCGGTACGAGTACTGAGTATCTTACAACATCATGATAACAACAGTAACAGTACGTACATTTTGACAGCATTTTGACACTTACATACTTTGCTTGTCCCTTTCGTTGGACCAAGTGAGACGAACCAAACGAATTCCTCCCACCATCAGTTGCAATCTAATTAATTTTCCAAAGGGATAGGAATTAATATACATAAACAGCCGGGAGTGATCGATTGTGCGTGACAACAAAACGAGAACGCGAGAGCGGAACAGGAAACGAACGCTTCCGAACAGAACAGAACCGAACCGAACCGAACCAATGGATTTTTCCGACTGGAAACCCGGCAATTGGTGCTGGTTGCCTCCCCTACCACCCGGCAGAACCTCTGGTGATTCTTCTCGCGTGACGCCCAAGGCTGAAGGGCAATACAAACGCCGACCCACGGAAGACGCCGGAGGAAGCCGTGCCGAAAGTTGAGGGAGTTCCGCACGGGCATGCAAATGCGTCGTTGTCCTCGACTCCGCCACCACGAAAACCCCGCACGAAAACCGAACATACCAAAAACGAAGAAGATTCCAATGAGGCGAAAGCCAAATGCACCAAAAAAGAAGAAGTTGAAGACGACACCCACCGAGACCAATCCGTACCGGCCGAGACAGTCAAGTCGGAGTATGGTTTGGCTACCTCTCCTCGTTCCATCGCGAGGAACCCGTTGCAATGTCAAACACGAACGACCAAAGGAAGAAGACTGACCCGCCAGATGCTTTGGCAGCCGGCGAAGGCCGCCGCGATTATTCGGGATGGACCACCGGCAGCTGGTGCTGGTTGCCACCAATTCCAACATGCCGTTGCTTCGGATTCGAATTCGAATTCAAATTCGAATTCGGATTCCAAGCCTCTCGCCGCGGGGGTTGCCACCGTTGGACCCCGTTGCAAGGTCGAATGCGCAACAAGACCCAATCAGGAAGAAGATCCGAACGATGATCTCGCGGCAGCAACCGACGAAGATCGATCCGCCTGGAGAGCCGGCAGCTGGTCTTGGTTGCCGGACGAGGCCGACGCGGTTCCGGTATCCGCAGCACCCCGAGGGACTTTCCCCGCAGGAGCAAGGAGAAAACGAGCGAGAGACTACGACGACGACTACGACTACGACTACGACTACGACGATTACGACGACGACGACGACGACGACGACAACTACAACGATGACGACTACAATGACGACTACGACGACGACGACGACTACGACGGCGGCTACGACGACGGCTACGACGACGACGATGACGACGACGATGACAACCAGGAATTCGATTCGGATCGGCGGCATCTGGTTCCATCGCGACCCACAGAAACCATGGCACGCAACAAGCGAGTGAGACCATCCCGTCGTTGTTCTTCTCGGATTGGCCGGGCAAAGCGGGATCCCGAGGACGATGAATCCGTGAGTGACGAATCATCCGAATTCGAATTCGAGTTCGAGGACGACGATGAATCTGCCCATCGATTCGACGATGACGACGTACGGGTTCGATGAAACCGACGATTACGATGATGATGATGATGATGATGATGATCCATCCATCCGCGACGGCGCGAGTGAATTTTCCGAGGGCGATAGCCCATCTAGTGGATGGTGAATGCGGACAGTGACGACGCCACTAGTACTGATGTCCCACACGCTTCGGAGGAGCCCAACGGAGAGAAATCGAGACTTTGATGCAGCTTGGGAAACGAAGTTCCAACAATTAGCCAAATACAAGAAACAGCACGGGACAACAAAAGTGCTCAGCAATGACCGCAGTCTTTCGAGGTGGATGTGTGAACAGCGAAGCAAGAAGAAAGCAGGCAAGCTCTCTGAGAAAAAGAGTTGCTCGCCTCGAATCAATTGGGTTTGAGTGGAATCCCTACAGTAGTACTTGGGAAACTAATGTATATGCGTCTTGTAGGAGTACAAAAAGAAATACAAGAACACCAATGTCCCACGAAAGTACAAGAAAGATCCACAGCTTGGACCATGGGTTCAAAACCAACGTTATATACTGCAAGAGAAAGGAACGCATCGACAGGTTGAACAGAATTGGCTTTGTTTGGAATAGAAGAATGGAATGTCGAAAAACAATGGAATATGATGTATCAACGGCTTGTGGAATACAAAAAGGAACACAATACCACTCGTGTTCCATCAGATTACAAAGCCTGATCCCAAGCTTGGACTTTGGGTACAAACTCAGCGCAAAAACTGTGTGAGAAAAGACCGTGTTCAACGTCTGAATGAGATTGGGTTTAGTTGGGTTGCAGGTGCAACGCGGTGTCATAGATGAATTCCTGGGAGAAAATGTACCAACGCCTTGTCGAGTACAAAAAGAAACACAATACCACTCTCGTTCCATGCCATTACAAATCCGATCCCAAGCTTGGAAATTGGGTAGGTAGGCAGCGTTGCGAGCGCCCGAGAAAGGACCGTGTTAAGCGTCTGAATGATATTGGCTTTGTGTGGAATGCAAGAGCAGAATATGAAAACCAATGGCATGTCATGTACCAACGCTTTGTTGAGTACAAAAAGAAACACAATACCACTCGTGTTCCATATCGTTACAAAGGCGATCCTAAGCTTGGAAACTGGGTAAGAAAGCAGCGCAGTAGTTGTCACAGAAAGGACCGCTTGAAGCTTCTGAATGACATTGGCTTTATTTGGAATGAAAGAGCAGAAAAGGAAAGCCGATGGGATGTGATGTACCAACGCCTTGTTGAGTACAACAAGAAACACAATACCACTCGTGTTCCATATGATTACAAAGCTGATCCCAAGCTTGGAAAATGGGTTTCAAACCAGCGCTACTATTGCCATAGGAAGGACCGCATTGATCGGTTGGATGCGATTGGATTCATCTGGAAAGCAGGAGCGGAAATTTGGAACGACCAATGGGATGTGATGTACCAACGCCTTGTTGAGTACAACAAGAAACACAATACCACTCGTGTTCCAAAAGAATACGAAGCTGAATCCCAAGCTTGGACAGTTGGGTTTCAAAGCAGCGCGCTACGATTGCCATAGGAAGGACCGCATTGATCGGTTGGATGCGATTGGATTCGTCTGGGATGCCAGAAACCCTATAAAAGTAATGGCTCGATAACTTATCGAGGCATTGCTTCCACGTTTCGGCGGTACTCTTGATCACAAAAGACAGGTGGTCTCGATTGATTGAATTTGCTCGGTATCGCAATCCGGAAGAAAGCGCATTCGCAGAAAGAGAGGTTAGTTCCCGCGCTGCGTTTGATCGTTGAGTAATTCTAGTAAAATATTACTTCTATCAATTTTCGACGATATTAACGATCTAATTGTTCGTGTTATTTGCAGTCGTTTGATGGATGTGAAATGCAGTCTTCTTTGGTTTCCTTTCCCCGGAGAAAAATTCATCCCCATCCTCGGTACGCGGAGTTACGACAAACGAGACAATCTGTTCGTTGATGAGCGAAGTCATTCCATCTTATTTCTGCTACTGTAATGGGCGTTACATTACAAGTATCTTACGTGTACAGGGTAATTCAGATAATGACTGTTAGAACTAGCTTCGCAACAATCACTGGCATTGGTCTTCTACAAGGGTACGCTGGTTTGACAAAAGTGTTCTTGCTGCTGCCTACCAGAAGTAGTATATACGGTCCGATGATTCTATCCCTAATTACCATCGTCGTTCGTTCGTTCGATCGCATAATCCTGCCCCCCTCGATCGCATCGTGTCCTTCCTTCGATCGCGTCCCTCCCTGCTCGGCATTTGCGTCTCGAGGATGAATGGATGTATGGATGGATGGCTTGTATTGTATTGTATTGTATTTGTATTATTATGTGTATTGGAGTATGGTACCTACTCCTATAATTAGTTACTCGAACGTCGGCACGGCCTTGCGGGAAAGGTACTCGAATTCGATCTTCGTCATGCCGACGCCGGCAATCGACGGGGGCACGTCCAGCGAAGATTCCGTCCCCGTCCCCGAAACGCCGCGGGCCTCCACCATCACCATATCCAGCAGGACGCACGCCATCGCCCTCCAGTGGCGGGCCGACAGCTTGGGGTTTTCCCGCGAGTAGTCAAAGGTCCGGAGGACGTCGTTCAGTCGCTTCTCGGCCCTCCGGCGGGATTCGGTCGGGTGGTGCAGCTCGTCGAGGCACCGTCCCAGGTAGAGACGGAGCATGGCCGAGACGCCGGCGCACCGGGAGGCCCCCACGTCGCTCCGATCGACCATCGGGGTCCATTCCGTGTCGCTGTGGGTGGTGGCGGTGGTGGTGGTGTGTTCCGCAACAGTTGCACCTGCACTTGTAGCAGCACCACCCTTCACCGCCGTGGTCGGAGTGGTTTGGGTGCCCTGGGTCTCTCGTAGTGTCTTGACCCATTCCACCGTGTCGTGCGTCATCCAATTGGTGAGCGCGCTCCACAACAGGGTAAAGGCTCGGACCTCGGGTTCCTTGTTGTTGTTGTTGTCGTCGTCGTTTTCGTGGTCGTCGTCAGTCTCGTCCACATCGGATGCGAGGAGGAGTTCCATGACGGCATCGTCGTCGTCGTCACTGTCGTCGTCACCAAGAGCACCCTCGACGCGCTCGTCCTCGCTCTCGTCGTCCTCGTCGTCGCCAAACACATTGCGTTTCCCCAGAACCACGTCGAGGTGCCGTTTTTGTTCCTCCTCTTGGTGTTGCTTCAGGTCGGGAAGGTCGCGCTCGTATTGGTCCTTGGTCATGACGGAAAAAGAAATGTTCGCCTCGACCAGTTTCGAATCGCCGGTGATCTTGTCCGGGTGGTCCGGGAGGGGTTCCCCCGCGGCCCTCATCAACCCCTCCAGGCTGTCGATGACTAGGGGCGACTCGTCATCGACATCGTCACGATCGGTATTTTCGTCGTCGTTGTCGTCGTTGTTGTTGTCGTTGTCGGTTTCGTTTTTGGTTTCGTGTTCGTTAATGGCTGCTGCCGCAACCGCGACCGCCGCTGCTGGCACTGGCACTAGCTGGCTGCCGGATGAGGGCACGTATCCCTCGATCGCCATCGATGCATCGCGCATTGCCGCGTCCCGGCTGGATTGGTTTTGCGTCGTGTTGTTGTTGTTGTTGTTGTTGTTGTTGCGTTGTTGTTGTTGTTGTTGGCGAAAGGTCTTGCGCTTGGTGGTGGCAATGGTCGGATCGCGTTCCATCACTAGGTCCCTGCAAATCACTCCGCCGCCACCGGCGCCGCCGCCGCCGCCTGCACGATTTTGGTTCCGGTTCGTATCCATACCCGCAGTGGTGTTCCTCGACACGGTGGTTCCGGGTTCGGTAATGGCAGCGACTCCGTTGCTACCGCAGCCATCCATCACGATCGACGAAGTAACCACCGCGCTCGTTGTCGTTGTCGTTGTCGTTGCGGTCGCGGTTTGAGACGCTGTGGCGAAGGCATTGGGTCCGATTGAGACGACGGCAGAGTTGTTGCTCTCGGCAGACGCAGATGTAGATGCAACTCTGGAATATTTGGGGGTTGTTTTCAGAATGCTCACGGGTTGCTTTTCCTTTTGCGTTTGTGTTTGCGTTTGGGTTTGTTGCTGCTGCCGACGATTCGGCTTGGCCGGAGGGTCCGAGACCACAGCTGTCATATTGTTGTTGTTGCTGTTGCTGTTGCTGCTGCTGGTGCTGCCGTGTTGCGACAATCCCTTGCTGTGTTCCTTCTTGGAATTCCCATTGTCGTTGCTTCTAGGACTGCTGCTTGTGGTGTTCCCGAGCCCCATCCACGATTCCATTCGTTTTCGCACCTCCTCGACATCGGAAGCCGATGTTGCTGTTGCTGTTGCACCATCCTGTTTGTGTTGGGCAGTTGTTTGAGCCTTTTGTTGTGCGTGTGGTTGTTGCTGCTTGTGTTTGGGAGATTTTCGTTGGATCCTCGGACGAATGTGCTGCGGTTGTTGTGGTGGTGATTGCTGCTGCGGAGATTGCCGCTCGTCGTTTGCCATCGTTGTGCTTTGTGTGCTTTGTGCTTTGTGTGTGCTGTGTGCTTTGTGTGTGTGTTGTACGAACCGAACCTGACCGAAGCGTTTGTCGTCTCGTTTCGATCGATACACGTATGTACCAAAGGATTTATGGTAGCTGCTGCAGCACAGTGAGTGACTTTAGTTGTCGTGTCTCGTTGTGACGACTCACTCGCACGGTATCATACGGATTGTCTTGGAGGGAGCCTACAGTATCTTACATACCTTACCGGTATCAGAGCACAAGTTATGGTACGGTACGCGTAAGTTATGAGACAATACCTGGTAGGGCAGGAATGGATTTCGTCTCGGAGTGATGGTGATGATTGAGAGTCTTGTTTTTAGCTGGGCCGTGGGGAGCCGGATTTGTCGGTTGTCGAGCGATTTTTGGTCCACCGAGTCGAGTCGAGTCGAGTCGAGTCCAGTCGAGTCTGGACGACATACCATCCATCTCGTCTGACCATCGACTCACTCCATCGCAACACTACTTTTTCCGTGTTTTGAGAATTTTATTCGTCGCATCCACCGGTTATTTTTTATCATTTCATTGGCGCAAGTCGTGACACAGACTCCATCTGTACCGAAAGTACGTACAGTGATGTACCGTACGTTATTACTCGATGAATAATGAATGAATACCGTATTCATCGGTGAAGTTTGCACATGGACAAAAAAGCGGAACCCTACCGTAGCCACGAAGAACACCCCCGTCAATGATCGAGCTGAAGGGGAAAAAATAATAGGAAAATAGAACGAGAGCTCTTCACCCCACACACAATTAGGAAGTAGCCAAGAAGGTATCATCATCTTCTGGAACAGACACGAAAAAAGGTTCAACCCGAATACTACCGTACAATTACGATACTCGTAATACCGTATCGTTCTATTATCACAGTTTTATTATTGCTTATTTCGATTCTGACAACAACAAAAGTACAATATATCTTGGAACAACGATAACGAAGACAGACAGAGAGACACAGAAAAGCATCGTAATTACTTGTAATAATTACAATAGAAAACAAACACAACCATGGCTCCGAAACAATCGAAACAATCGAAGCCACCGAAACAGCAACAGCAACAGCAACAGCAACAACAAACCACCAAGCACACCAAGAGCAATCGGACGGCGTCCGCCGGAGCGCTCTACCACGATCTCCTCAAGGATCTCACCGAACACAACCTGTTCTTTGACGAACTGGTGGACATGATCCCCTCCAAGCTCTACATCGAGGGACACTCGGGAGACGACTACAACCCGAAATCGAAATACTTCAAGGGGCAGGCCCGGGAGAGCAAGGAGGCCCGCCGTGCCCGCAACAAGCAATCGAAGCGCGCCAAGTTCGATCCGGAACTGGCCGAGACGACCACCCAGGTCAAGCAGCGCCTGCTGGAAGAATCTGCGTCGCTGGTTGCCGCCGTTGTGCCGCAGCAGAAACCCACCGCCGCCGCCACCCTCCGCCGGCCTTAAGGCCCGGAGCGAAACCGCCACATCAACGGCAACGGCAGTAACAACAACGGCAACTACTACCGGCGCCGACAAACAGTCCCGCATCGAGGCCCTCCGGGAAAAACTCCACGCCAAGCTGGCGGAAAAACGGGGCAACCGACCCGTCGATCCGAACGCCGTCAGCAAGCGGGCCGCCCGTCGCGCCGAGAAGAAGAAACGCCAGGAGGAGGCCATTCGCCGGAACAAGAAAAAGACGACCTCCACCGCCGAATCATCGTCATCGAACAACAACAACAACAACAAGCGGCCGCGGCTGTCGGCTTCCGCCGCGAGCGCGGACCCGGCGGCGGACCTGGCCCGGGTCGATTTCGGTCGCCTCGCCGGGCTCAACCCGGTCGGAAACGGCAACTACACGGCGGTCAACAAGGCCCTCAAGAACTTGTCCAAGACCAAGAACCTCGAGAAGATGCTGGCGGACGCCGAGTCCAAGAAGAAACGACTGGAGGAACTCAAGGGCAGCAGCAACCCGGAGGACAAGGAAAAGGCCAAGAACATCGAGTGGGGCAACGCCCTCAAGGAGGCGACGGGGGAGCGGGTGAAGGACGACCCGGCCAAGATCAAGAAGGCCCTCAAGCGCAAGGCCGCCAAGAAGCTCAAGTCGTCCAAGGCCTGGAAGACGCGCATGGAAACGACCCAGACCAAGATGGACGAGCGGCAGAAGATCCGAAACCACAACCTGAGCAAGCGCAAGCTGGGCGGGAGCGCCGGGGCCAACCTCAGCAGCAAGCGCATCGAGACGGAGGGCGACGACTAGCAAAGACAACAAGGGAGCAAACGGCAAGACCGGTGGTGGCGGCGGCCGCCGCCTGAGCCGCGCGGGATTCGAGGGAAAGAAACAGGACTTTCTGAACAAGAAAAAGGAACAATAAGAAGGCATTGCCACGACCCAACGACGGTTCGGGACACTATCAGGATATCGATTGATTGGACGAATCGAATTGAATCGAATCGAATCGACTATACTATACTATACTATACTGCGATTACACTATTATAATAAGAACCAACATAATTGTATAGAACTTCACTAGTCATACCAGCTGTAGAGTTTTGTTGTATATCGCATCGTACGTAGTTTACAGTGAACGGGTGGTTTCGTTGCGCAAAGACGAACGCTCCTGGTGAACATTATTGTTTTTGGTATTTGTGCATGGTAGTACGTACCAGAACATGCTTGCCAACGAATGGATGATCTCTCCTGCCGACGTCGGTCCAGAAACTCGGATCGAAAGGTGCGCAACGCGACGAGACACGACGACGCAGGTTCTGTTCTTGTACCAGCACCGCATTGAAGCGGAGGACGGGACGAAGGCTTCGCTTCGTTGCGGCAGAAGACAGCGCTGTACCTGCCGGTGCAGTCCCAAAAAAGATCAACAACCCTCACTCACTCACTCAATCACTCACTCACTCAATCACTCACTCACTCACTCACTCCACTCGTTCTCATATCATTGATTTGATTTGCAGGAAACCACCGAAATAGTCTATCGGCACGGTACACCAGATCAATGACAACGTTCGTTCATTCGTTCGTTCGCTCGCTCGTACCTCGTTGCTTCTTGTCATGGTGCGAATGAAACAACAACGCAACCGACTTGATTCTTTGGTTGGGTGGTGCTATTCGACTCCATGCTGAATGTAACATCCATCTGTCCATTCCATCATCCCTTTCCTCACTCGTTCCATGGTAGTTTGATTCATTGGACTTCGATTCGATGGACTTCCGATTCTATTCTATTCTATTCTATTCTATTCTATTCGATTCAATCGCCCACGGTGAGACCGATTACCAGCATCTTGAGATCCGTGTTGGCGGTTTCCGGCACGGTGATGCTGTGGACGCAATTCGGGGCGACGTGCACCAGGGATCCCGAACCCACGCGGTGCCATTGTTGTCCCTCGTTTTGGTCTTCGTTTTCGTTTTGGTTGACAACATTGCCGCAAACCCAAACGTCGGCGGTCCCCTCCAGGACGTAAAAGAATTCGTGCATGCTGCGGTGGTCGTGGAGTTCCACGGTCTGCCGCGGCACCAGCGTGGCCACCGATATCCCCGCGAGGTTCGGAACCGCAAACGGCTCGATCAGCTGTTGTTTCCGAATGGCAAGTCCGGTGGCCGGGTCGGTGTGGGAGGTGGATCGGATCGGCACGTCCCCGAGAAACTGGATGCTGCTGCTGCTGCTGCTGCTACTGCTCCTATGGATGCTACTAGTACTGCTGCTACTGATACTACTGCTGGTGGTGGTGGCAGAAGCAGCAGTAGCAGTAGCAGTAGCCACGGGTTGGATTGGCGGTGGTGGTTGTACCCCGCGTTCCGAGAACGATCCCAATCGCTGCCCGCACAGAATCCCCATTAAAAACGCCACGGCAATCGCAAAATTATTGTTGGATGCGAAAGGTACCCGTAGTGGTGGCGGTGGTGGTGGCGAATGCGAATGCGAATGCCCTCGTTGTTGTTGTTGTTGTTGTTGTGGTGGTGGTGGTGGTGGTGGCGGTGATGGTGGCGGCGGACAGATACTGGAAGGCTTGCACTTCCGCGGATCTCGCCGCTGTTGTAGCGATGCAACCGCCACCGCCATCGTCGGACCGAGTGACGACGCCGTTTCGTGTACCGATCAAAAATAAGTTTGTTAGACAACACACCTTCGACAACAGCATTCGAGCGTACAAGTACCGTATATTCGGCTTTTGTGTGGAGCAATGACGAGTAAGTTACCGTAGCTGCTGCGACTCGGTAAAAAGGCTCCGTTTCGTTGGGCAGTTTGAAACAGTTTGTGTAATCAAACAATGCCGAATTGTACCGTATATTGATTCATTCGACTCTGCGATGACACCCGCGATACCGGTAAATACGCTTTCAAGATACGAGTACGGAGGCGATGGATGGAAATACAAAATCATGTCATTTTTATGAAATATTCCTGATTGGGATACCGTACCGGCACGGTAGGAAGATTTTCAGTTTGCGGGAAACTAATTGTGGAGAGATTCTCAGACCCCCCCAAAAGGATACGTACTGGAACTGGAAACTGGACCCATGAATTCTGTTTGTTTGTTTGTTGTTTGTTTCATCCAGAGGCATTGCATTTGTACATTGACATCCAACACATACCGGGGAAACGAGTAATCTTACGATACGATACCATACGATACCGACGCAGCTGTTGTCACTCACTAAACCCACTCGCGGCACAACTATGATTCTTCCCTTGTCGGTGTCCTTCCGCTCCCACGCTCGTCGTCGGTACGTGTATTCATACAGAGTGGGCAAGCGATTCCTGCAGCAGCAGCAACAGCAACAGCAGCAACAGCAACAGCAGCAGCAGCAACAGCAACCACAACAACCAGCAGCAGCAGCAGAGCAACAAAGCGGGCATCGATATAACAATCGCAACAGCTGCTCCATTCGATCGTTCAGATTCGTTCCACCGTTGGGTGGTAATGGTGGTTCGCGATGGTGGCGGCGTTCCTTCGGGACGACTTCCAGCAGCGGCAGCGGCAGCGACAATAACAACAACAACAACAACAACAACAACGAAGGGGCCGCAACTGTAACCACCACCACCACCACAACCACCACACGGATCGTTCCGGGACCCGACGGGATCGACTTTTGCGTCACCATTCGCAATCCGGAGGCTCCCTATCCCTGCCTGTGCCTACCGGGAGCGCTGGGCACCGGACCGTCGGACTTTGGGAATTTGTTGAACGATTATGGCGGTGGGCTCGGTCCGGAGTTTGGCATCTACGCCCTGGATCCGCGGGGACTGGGGGGAAGCGTGCGGTATAGCTATAGCTCGGGTTCGGACCGCGAGCAGCAGCAGCAGCAGCAGCAGCAGCAGCAGGAGAGAAGTGCCGCCGCCGCCGCCGCTGTGGTGCGAGACTATCCTATCGACTTTTACGTCCGCGACGCCCTGGACGCGGCCCGGGTCATGGAGGAACTGGGATTCGAACAGTATTCGGTGCTGGGCTGGTCCGACGGAGCAATTTCCGCCATTCACCTGGCGGCGCATCCCTCCACGAGGGACCGCATCCGAAACCTGGTGGTCTGGGGCGGCAGCGCCTTTGTCACCCAAGACGACGTGGACGCCTGGGAATCCCTCCGCGACGTCAACGGCTGGTCGAAGCGCGCGAGGGACGACAAGGTCGCCGCCACACACGACGGATCGGTCGAGCGGTTGCAGGAACTCAACGACGCGGCGACCGACGGATGGATCCGGATGTACCACGATCCGCACACCCGAGGCGATTTGTGCGGTTCCGTCCTGCACAAAGTGGAATGCCCCACGGCGGTCCTGCACGGGAGCAAGGACGTCGTCTGCGAATCGAGCCACGCGCGGTACATCGCCCGGCACATACCCGACGCGACCCTGGCGATCTTTCCCGACGGCAAGCACAACATTCACCAGCGATACGCGGACGACTTTCACAAACTGGTGGGCGGCTTTCTGACCGACACGATGGGGGACACAAGCGGCGCTAGACTCAGACACAAACGCAGCGGTGGTGTCGGGGGAGAAGGTGCGGCTTCCATCGGTGGCGAGCGCGAACACGAGCGCTCGGCCAAGGGTGGCTCCAACTCCAACTCCACCACCCGCCATCGATGCCATTGCGTATGGATTCATGGGAAGCAAAGCACTTTCGGTGGCCCTCAAGATTGGTGTCTTTGACGCGATTCACGCCGCGGGCAGCAGCCACCACGCAAAACCAAAACAACGATGGTGACTCCGATTCGGCAGCGATGGAGCAGGGAGCCGCCCTTCGCGGCAACGGCAACGCTGGATCGGATCCGAGGACCACTGCCCGCAGACGGTTCCGCGCGAACGCCTCTCGACGCTGCTCTCGGCCTGCGTGGCGCTAGGGGTGATCGATCGGCGGGTCTACCGCGGCCGGGAGATCTACTCCCTCCCGAAGGCGTCCGCGGACCAGCTGGTAACGACCTCGAAGCACTACTGGGGAGACTACATCGTCGGACAGGTGGACGCGCAATTCTATACACGAATGAAAGACCTGGATCAAACCATTCTTACGGGAGATTCTCTATCGGACGGCTACGAGGCCTGGTTCGAGATCGATCCGGAGGCGGCGCGGAGGTACACACTGGCACAGCACAACGGGTCGCTGGCCACGGGATTCGGTCTCCTCCGGCGGCTCCCGGGGTTGGAGAGCACCTATCCCGAATTGAAGCTCCTCGACGTCGGCGGGGGCAGCGGGGCCTTTTCCATCGCGACCGCCCGCAAGCTGCCCGGTGCCTCCTGCGTGGTCCTGGACCTTCCCAACGTCACCAAGGTGGCCGAGGAAATCATCGCGGAGGAGAAGGACGAGTCCGTGAGGAACCGGCTCTCCACGCTTTCGCTGTCGGCGACCGCTCCCGATCGATGGTCCGGCATCGTCGGGGACGAATCCTTCGACGTGGTGCTCATGTCGTACGTGAGCGGTTCCATCCCGGCAACCGCGCTGCAAGGACTGTACAAGAATGCCTACAGGGCCCTCAAGCCCGGGGGGATCGCCGTGATACACGATTTTTTCGTCGACAACGGCGGGGAGGGACCGCTGAATGCGGCGCTGTGGGCCCTGGCCCACGTCACCGTCAATCCCGAGGGCATGGGCCTGAGGCCGGGCAGGGTCACGGATTTGTTGCTGGAGGAGGGCTTTGTGGGCGTCCGGGTCGATGACATGATCCCCGAGACGACGCAGCTGATCGTAGCGACCAAACCGGGGTAAGATAATTTCTTGCAGTTGCAAGTTGCAATTGTAGATGACATGGCATTTCATGGCGTAGGATACCACTGCACTGTACTGCACTGCACGCTGTAGTTAGTTTGTGCTCCGCGTGTTCTGTATCGAAACTATTGCTTGTAGCGGAATTCGTGGATTGTATCGCATCGTACGCCGTACGTCGTACGACAAAACCGAGTGGTGTTGGCGACTGTTTGTCCTACGAAATAAACGGGGGCACGAATTGTCCCAGATACCCAAAGAGTGGCTCCCCCATGCCGCTCATTTCCACGCACATGAGGATGCACTCCAGCCCAATCAGCACGATAATGATCCATTCCAGCGAGTCGCTCTTTTGGTTCGCCAAGACCTCCAGAAAGAATTTAGCGTTCTGCTGGATGAGATTCAGCTTGAACTCGATGTTCTCGAACCGTCGATCGATGTCGAATTCCTCCCGCATCAGCTCGCTGATGGTCTCGTACTGGCTCAGATTCCACGCGGTGTTGTCCCGGTCCTTGATGCCCACCTTGGTCAGCTGCAAAAAAATCGCGTTGTTCTTCGCCACCGATCGGAACATCCGGTCGCGGTCGGTGGGATCGAGGCTTCCCTCGACGGTCACCCTGTGGTTGATCCGCTCAAAGTCGGCCAGAAGCCGGTCGACCGTGTCGTTGTAGGCGTCCAGTGCGACGCTCTGCGCTATGATGTTGCTGATGACGTCGACCGATTTCATGCTGAGTTCCGGGACGATGCAGTAGTCGGCCGTGACAATGTCGTCGTTATCGTCGTCGTCGCCATCGTCGTACTCGTTGCTGTTCTTGTTGCTGTTCTCGTTGCTGTGGCTGTGGCTGTTGCTGTTCTCGTCCCGCGCCAGCGAGGCCGGTTGCACGTGGACGCAGAACCGGTCCTTCCGCTCTTCCTCCGGCGACAGGCTCCCCGACGAGTGATGCTTCTTGATTTCCTCCACGAGTTCCGCCATCTCCCGGGGCGACACGTTGAAACACACCACCGATCCGAACCGAAAGACGGCCACAAAGCGGGGGGCCTCTGCTTCTGCTTCGAATGATGATCGGGGTGGGAGTTGCGCCACGACGCTGAGCCGCTCCCTCGTCTTGCGGCGGACCCCCCGGGTGGCAAAGACACCGGACGACACCCCGGACAGATCGATCGATCGCGCCACCTGGATGCCAATGACCGGGTACGATCCGTATCCGTACTGCTTGTTGGTACCGGTACCGAAGGACGACGACGGGTTGCCAAAGATTTTGTGTTGTTGTTGTTGTCGTTGTCGTTGTCGGTGTGTTGCTCGCGGTTGTAGTCGAGGGAATCGCTGTGGTTGTTGCTCAGAGCGTTGACCGCGATTCGCCGGTAGGCGGAAGGGGGCGATCGCTGGAAGGGTTTGTTGTTGGAAGACTGCCAGTCGTTGCTGCTGCTGTTGTTGTTGCTGCTGCTGCTGTTGCTGCCCTTCGATGAACCAGAGGATTTTGTTCGGTGATTGCGAAACGGCTGGCTCCGAATCGAGGGATCTATTACCGTGGTGGAGGTTCTCATCACCGTGGACTTTCGCGAAGCAAACCGACGCGTGTTGTTGTTCTCAGCACACGAACCGATTCTTTGCTCGACGTTGTTGTTGTTGTTGTTGTTGTTGTTGTTGTGACAGTTGTTGTTGTTGTCTGCCGTTATAGTTTGGGTCGGCACGGACGCGAGCGACGAAACCGCAGAGAACCCGCTAGGTTTGTGGTGCAGGAACCGCAAGGAATCTAGAGGATTTTGTGATGGTGGTGGTTGCTGCCTTTGCCGTAAATAGCGATCCAAAACCGCACTGCTTGAATTCGAATCGCCGATGGATGATCAAACCCGGATGCGTCGCGCTCGCGCTCCGAGCGGTTTTGTGGTAGCTTCGGACCACAAACCTTGCCGCCGCCAGGTGTCGGTTGCCGTTGGAGAATGGCATTGCCTCGTTTTTTTTAATGTCTTGAAAGGAAGAACCGACCGAACAATAATGATTTGACCGTTACAAGCAACTGTTACCGCGACTGATGCATCGGTGATCAATCAATCAATCAATCAATCAATCCAAGCAACGAACGGGAAGTGTCTGTGGGAAGTACCGTTTCGTAATTACGCTGTGTCAGGCATCCGCCGAGAAGACGATGTTGTTCATGGAAGACAGAGGGGCAGAGAGGACTTGCACGACGTCATTATTATTGATAGTTTTTTTTCCTTACTTCGAGAGACATCATACCGTACCGGTACTTCTCGTCGGAATTTAGAATCTCCAGAGAAACGAAAGGAATTCCGTACAGTACGAGTAACCCGCGCTATTGATCATTGATCATTGATCATCGGCATCTGGCAAAAATGTAAGGAATGAACGAATGAATGAATGAATGAATCAGCACCACCGTAACCGAAAACGACACAACAAATTCAAAATTATCCTTGAACCCATAACGGACAGCGAGCAGACGAGATTGATTCGTTATGGATCAAATCAATCAATAAGATCGAATGAGTCAAACCAGATTTTTCTTCGTTCGAGTTTCGCGCCAAGAAATGAACCACGCTCTGTTGGCTGTGAGTAGTAAAATCACGTAGAAATACTTGTAAACAGTATTGTTCCCACAGCACTGTACGGAACGTACCGCTACCTCTACCATTACGGGACGTACATACCTGTAGATCTTGCCATGTCTACTTCGAAGTACGGTACGTACCGTACCGTACAGTGAGATACGTGTCAATGGGAACAATGCGGTTCCGCCATTCCTTGCGCGCCAACAACAAGCAACAAGCAACAGCAATCGCTCTAACTTACTGTTGCAGTGTGGTTGAAACAGAAACAAACCCGGCAACCCTATGCCCGGTACGGTACGTAACACAACCTGTCACACGCTGGCAATAATACCGTACTGGATACGAGTTGTACCGTAATTACGGCTCCCAAAGCATTCTCAAGAAGCACCGCATTTGCCTTTCTTGCACGAGACATCTCATCCACCATTGTACTTTACTGTATTGTCGCCAACCACAGCACAGCACGGCACGGCACGCCACAGCACTCGAATTGCATTGAGCTGAATTGAATTCAGAGTTATTAAATTGTATCGAATTGAATTGAATTGAATTGCATCGAGCCGATTGCTTGCTTGATTGCTTTATCGATCGATTGATTCCGTCTTTTCCCACCCACGAGAGAAGACAAGACAAGACAAGACAAGACAAGAATGAAGTCGTCCACCACCACCACCACCACCACCACCACAACCACGACGTATTCGTCTGCGGGCGACGACTGGACGATCGAACAACAAGATCGGTCCGCCGCGGCAACGGCAACGGCAACGGCAACCCCCGAGATTGGAGCAAAGACGACGACTAGCGTTCTGGAACTCACCCGGGATCTCATGGGAGGGAACAGCAACAACGATCCTCCGTCGCTGTTGTCACCGGCCGCGAAAAAACCGAACGCGAACGCGAACGCGAACACGAATGAATCCCCGGGCGGTGTGGATGCCGGTGTCGATGCCGAGGACACCCTCGACTTTGACCTGGACGATCGGAACCGAACGAGCACATCCGATGCCGACGCCGATGCCGGCCAAAATGCCGGCCGCGATACCGATGATTCAGAAGGGGAGGAACACGCACTGGAACTCGAGCCGACCAGAACGACGGGCCGCGGTGGCCGCAAGAAATCACCGGTCTCGGCAGCGTCTCCGGATGCCGCTCCGGAGGAACACACAGACGCAAAAGCAGACGCAAAAGCAGACGCAAAAGCAGACGCAAAAGCAGACGCAAAAGCAGACACGAAGCAAGATTTCGACGACTATGACTACAACTATGAGGACGATGTCGGGGACGAAAGCGGCGACGAGTCCGTGGACATGAAGGGAGAAGCCGGGCAACCAAACACTCAAACACACCCGCACCGGGAGGACACTGAGGATCCCTTCGTGGACGAAGGTGACGACGAGAACGACGACGAGGACGATCGAACCGTGGCAATGACGGATGACGAGGACGATCGGACCGTTGCCATGAGCCTGGCTGGGGACGACGACGATGACGATGACAGAACCGTGGCTATGAGCGTGACCGGCAATCATGAGGAGGAGGAAGACGACGAGGACGACCGGACGGTCGTCATCAGCCTGCCCGGATATCGCGACGAAACGAACGAAGACGAAAACGAAAACGATACTGCGGCAAAGGACTACCAGAACCGCAAGGACAACCAGAACCACAACGACAACGTCTCGGGCATTCCTACCAGCGTTTCCACCCCTGCCGTTCTGGATGGAAATCGCACGGGTGCTCTCACCTCGAACCCGGCCATCGACCACACCGCGGAGAGTAACGACAATGGCAATGACAACGGCAAGATCAGCACCGGTAACGACATTAGTAGGGACAACGAAACCGAATGGGACTTGCCAATGGGAGATGATGGCGACGATGGTAGCGAGCGCGAAACCAAAACCAAAGCCAAAGCCGACCCGGGGGCTACTCGCAAGAGCACCGCTGCCGGCACGGAAGACAACGCAAACGACGACGATTCCGAGCTCGAGCTCGAACCAGAAGCAGAACCAGAGACCGAATCCGACGCGAACGCGAACACGAACGCCGGGTCGCCACCGCCCTCCCCCAAGGGTGCCACCCCCGGGCGACGATTCGGTCGGTCGCGCAAATCCCGTGTCTTGTCCTCGGACCCCTCGGTCTTGGCAGCCGTCGGGACCAAACCCAAAGCCGGCAAGTCCGGAGCGTGCGCAAATGCCAAGAACCCGCCAACAAAAACAAGAACAAAGACAAAGACAACCCCCGTTTCGAAAGGGCCCACGCAACAGGACTGGGTGACAGCCACCGATGTTCTGTTCGTCCAGACGGAGGACAAGTCCGCCGTCACCGTCAAGCAGATCTTCTCCTCCCTCGAGGAACAATTCGAGTGCAGGCTCACCAAGGCCCTCAAATCGGTGGTCCGGGACCGCCTCAGGGACCTCATCATCGGCACCGCCAAGCCCGAGGGCGAAAGTGACAGCGAGAGTGACAATGGCAACAATAGCAGCAGCGGGGGAGCATCGGACAGCGACAGCGAGGAGGACGCCGACGACGAAGCATCGGAGTATTCCGATTCGGACGCGGAGGACAAGGCCACGAAGGCAAAGCGAACGCGAACCGCCAACCGAACCAAACAAGCAGCCTCCACGACGAAATCTCTCCAAAAGAAGAAAACGAAGAAACCCTCCCGCCCCAAACCGGCCCGCCGCCGTGCCGCGGCCAAGGCTGCCGCAAAAGTGGTCGAGGCACACAAGCTCCGCCGCCAAAAGCGCGCCGAGGAGCTCCGCGTCCGCAACGAGGAGCTCCGGCTCGACCAAACCAAGGAAGACGAGGAGCGGATGGAGGCCATTGCCGCCAAATTCGAAACCAACACGGACGAGCTCCGCTATAAGCGCCTAGAAGACCGCCTCGATCTGCTGCAGCGGCTGGACGAAACGCGCATCTCGGTGGTCGAGGCGGATGCCGATGCGGATGCGGCGCCGGCTCCGGTTCCGGAGACCGCCGAAACCGAAACCGCCGAGAAGCCCGCATCCAACGAAGTGGCGGCAGCTCCCAAGAGCAAGAGCGACTCCGACCCGGGGACAAAGCGGGAAACAGCCCCCAATTCGGGCAATAGAAGTAGCAGTAGCAGTAGCAGTAGCAGCAGCGAAGGCGAAGACGATTCGTCGTCGGACGAGGAAGGCCTCGTGATTGTGGGAATGAAACAACCCTTCAAGCCACTCAAGCCCCTCCACAACCACCTTCCCTCTCGCGGTCTCCAGCTCCTGGAACAGATCCGGTCCCCGACGCGTGCGCGTACTCGCGTAGCTGTTGCTGCCACCAAGGCGGAGGCATCCGGACAAGGGATCGTTTCGTCGTCGTTGTCGTCGTCGTCCAAGACCAAGAAGAAGAGCAACACCATCGGCATCGGCATTGGCGGTTCCATGCTCGCCCTCCGCAACGCCCTCAAGCAGAAGCAGCGGCGGCAGGGAAACCGGTGGCTGGCCCGGGAGCTGGGATACAAAACGGAAGAGGACCACCTGAGAGACTGCCGGACCGCTGCCGAACAGAAGCGGGGCCTGGTGCTCAAGCTGGAACAGGAGCGTCTCCGGGCCAACGAGCGAAAGCTCCTGCGGGAGCGCCTCTTGCTGCAGGAACAACAGCAACAGCAACAGGACGAAGCAGAAGGCGATGGCGATGGCCCGGAGGCCGGAGACGAAGGCGAGAATGAAGACGAAACCTACGTCCCGCGGGGAGACAAAGATAACGAAAATCCAGAAGACGAAGACGAAGAGCTCCAGCTGGCCCGAGAACTCGAGCGAGAAGCGAAAGAAAACGAAAGGGGGGCTGCCGGGGACGAGGCAGCGCCCCCGGAGATGCAGAAGCCCGTTCCGACTCCCGAGCTGCAAATGCAAGCACCGAACAACAGCAACAGTGACAACAGCAGCAGCAACAGCAACAACAACAACGAATCGCAAGCAAAGAACGAGGAAGAAACAGAAACAGAAACAAGTCCTCTTCTGGAAACCCAACCACTCCCCGTTGTGAAGAAACCCACGGAACCAGAAACACCCCCGTTGTCCGAAACGGATGCGAATGGATCCGAGCCTTCCGGACTACTGGCGGATGACGCACCCGTCACGAACCACAACAATTCCACCAATGGTTGTGATGTCAAGGATGCCGCCGAGAACCCTGCCGACGGAACCAACGTCGCTACCGACACCGGTCCCGTTCGCACACGCACACGCAGCCTCGAAGAGAGCGTGGTCACACCCGACAAAAATAATAATGCGTCCAACTCGAACGACGAGGACGAGGGGGAGCTGGAGTTCAATGGCACCGGTAACGACAAGGACGACGACGAGGACGCCGACGAGACCGAGGATTCCAACCGTCCCAGAAACAGAAACGCCGGTTGGCAGGCCATGCTGAAGCGTGAGGCCGAAAAGCTCAAGAAACAAAAGAAGAATCGAAAGGGTGGACTACTCGACGAGGAAGCCGAGGAAGAGGAAGAAGAGGAAATCGCGGGGCTCGAAGACTTTGGATTCTCCCTCGGCAGCAAGAAGCACGCGAAAACGAACGGGGACGACGACGACGACTCCCCCGACAATCTCGAAGATCTCAACGAGGACGACCTAGAACACGTCGTGGACGACGTATCGGACGGCGAGGGAGACGAGGACGCCGGCAGGACGGCCCGCAAGAAGCTGGAGCAGCAGGAAGAAAAGGCCCGCCACAGGGAAATCCTTCGCCGGATGCGCGAGGGGTACGACGGGCGGCGCGGGGGCATTGCCGGGGGAGGTTCCGGAGCCCGGGGCATGCACCGGTTCGACCAATTGGTGGCCGCCGACAACCGCGAGGACGCCCGGCGCCTCGGGCTCCTGAACGACGACGAGCTGGACGACGAGCTGGACGACGGCGACAGCGAGACCGGGGAAACGACGTCCAAGTCAAAATCGAAATCAAACGGGGTCGTCGACGACGAGGAAGACGAGACCGCGCTCCTCGACAAGATGCTGAAGGATCGGTTCCTGCATCGCAGCGACGCTGACGCAGACCTCGAGGAACGGTTTTCCGAAGACGAAGATGAGGAGGACGGCGAGGCAGCAGCAGAAACCAAAGACAGCGAGGATCGCGATCGCGACGAGGAAGCAAGAACGCAGGAGCGCCTGGGCCGGAGGTTCGCGAAGCGCGCACGGATGCAACGGCTGGAGGAAACCTACGGGGACAGCCAAGAATTTTCCCGGCAACGCCTCATCGACGAAGACGCCCGCATGAAGGAAGAACTGAGCCAGATGCGGTGCGGTCTGGTGCGCCGGTCTTCCTCGCTGTCCCGTCGGAGTTCCCAGTCGCAGTCTTCCGACTCTGGTGGGAGCAGAAGCAATAGCAATTTCAATTTCGGGCCGCTGTCTCTGTCGCGAAAGCGCCAGCGCAGTACCGAATCCTCGTCCGGATCCGGTGCCACTTCCGGCAGCGGCAATGCCCATGCCAGTGGCAATGCCAGTGGGCAATGGCTCGTCGTTCCGAAAATCAATGGGAAGCCTTTCGATCGCTCTGAGGGCCAACCGGCTCAAGCGCAGATCCACGTTCTTGGGAGGAAGCAAGGCGGTGGGCGGAAAAGGAAACGAAATCGGCGGTGTCGGTGTCTGTAAAACGCTCTCCCTCGGTCACGTTCACGTTCTGTTCGACAGCCAACCAACCAAGAGCAACATCAGCAGCAACAGCAACAGCAACAGCAACGGCAACAGCGGATCCGGATACGGGGCCTCGAAGTCGAAGTCGAATTCGGAACTTGGCAAAAAGCGGAAGGAGAGATCATCGTCATCCGCGAATGCCCCCGGCAGCCTTTTTAGCAAGGTTTCGGGTGGTGCCCAGTGAGGCGACGAACTTCCAGTCATTCCGGGCGGGACTGCGGCTATTGACGGGCTCGTCTGGACTGGATCGCATCGCATCGCATCGCATCGCATAGTATCGCAGGCAATTCTTCGTTACGTGATGGCACGATTAGGATTGTGACATTAAGTGACCAATCCAATATAATCTAATCTGATCTAATCTAATCCAGGCGAGCACTATATGCTGAGAAGGGACGAAACATAGTATTGAGGCCGTGATCTCCTCTTGAGAAGATCGCGTTGATCACTTACTTCCCACAAAGAAAAGTCCCGATGAAAACCCTCATTATATTCCGTCGTATTTATTTTAACACCGTCTTGGAAATAGAGGATGGATATACAAGAAATAGAAGCAGTCTATAAGAATGATCGGATATCCTGAGATGTAATTATCTATGCGAGGTAGAAGGGGGAAATGCCGGAGAAGAATACACACACGATCATAATCATTCTAACATCTAATTTACCAAAATAATGATTCCTATTCCAATCCTTGCGTTGCTCCGTTCCGCTCCGCTTCGTCTCGTTCGTTCCAAGCCTGCCTATTGCCGAACGATCTTCCGATACTCGTCGGATCGGAACCACTTCTCGAGTTCCGCCACCCGTTTGACGGGCAGGGGATGTGTCCTTTGCTGCCGCTGAATGGACATGCGCACCAACGGATTCGCCGTCTCGAGCTGTTTTTCGTACTCCAGGGACTGGTCGATGAAGGCCCGGGTGCTGAGCTCGTACCGGGCCGTTCCGGCAAAGAGCTTCACGAGGGCGCTCGCTGCCACTTCCGAATCCTGCGCCACCAATAGCGCCGCCCGGTCGCAGGAGTATTCGGCGGCGAGTCTCCAGTCCCGCAGGGTGGACTCGATGCGGGATCCCAGGACCGGAAGCCGGCCCAGCGGGGACGAACCGAACGCGAGGTTTCCCAGCGTCAGGTACAGGGCGTGCTCGCACTTGAGGTGTCCCAGTTCGTGTCCCAGCACGGCCTGGAGTTCGCGCGGGGTGCACCGATCCACCAGGGCCGATGTGACCACGATGACGGAGGACGACGGCCGATCGCCGATGTTGTCGTCTTGTTGCTTGCTGTTGCTGTTTTTGTTGTTTCGGGATTGGAGTGCCAGGGTGTAGGCATTGGCCTGAGGGTTCGACTGGATGTACAGCTCGGGGACAAAGGTCGATGGAAAGTTCAAAACATCGCAGGCCTCGGTCAACAAGTCGTGCAATTCCGGCAATTGCTGGGGAGATACCTTGACGGACGACGCCATCAGGTCCAACCGAACCCCCTCTTCGATCAATGGAAATGCCCGCCGGAGTGTCTCCTCCGCCAATTCGTAAAAGGGAGCCCTTTGGACCAGAGACGTCAGCCTCTGGTCGAGGGGGTGACGGAATTGGTTGCTTTCCAGCGATGCAAGAACAATGGGGGTGGGTGGTTTCGATTTCGGTTTCGGTTTCGATGGAGATGTGCTTGTGCTTGCGTCTGTGTCGTCGAGTGTTTCGGTTTCGCTGGCAACCTCCGTGTCCGTCGAACTCCAAAGAACTACGTGGCTTGGACTTGTCTCCCAATGAACACCTGGTCGTTGTGCACCCGTAGCAAATGCCTCGCACAACCGAGGGCTCGCCACCAGGAGCGATAGCGATCCGAAAACAATGGTAACGGCGATATGCATCCTCCTTGCAGTGCTGATCATGATTGTTGGATGTTTGAAATGACGCCGAATCTGCTTTGTCTATCTGTCGTCGGAACAAATAATGAAGTGGGTAATGATGGGAATTAAGGTTAAGGATACTACGATTACCGTGATAGTAAAAAAAATACATTGAAACACAACAAGAGGACAACGAAAGACTCCCAATAAGCAGAACATCCACATATGTTGGAAAATTAAATCTAGTGAAAGTTATTATCGACAAACTGATCTTCTAGGCCTATTCCCTGACACCGGAGTGATTAATGTCATTTGCATTAGCTTCGTGTGATGGTCTAGGGGCTCAAAATAATTTTCCAACAGCCATACCCGTTTCACCAGTGTACGAAAACACACAAAGAGAGAAAGAAAGATGGCCAAGGAAGCAAAAGAAAACACTGACAAGAAAGGTAATGAGATCAGGTCAGATGAAGAAAGCATCAACCCGAAACCAAGGTAAACGAGAGGAAAATTCAACAAAAAGAAGAAGAAACACCGTGATTACGGCGGAGAGAGCACAAAATTCACCGGACTAACTGAGGAAATCAAGAACGATACATTCACATACTATGGGGAAAACCGAGCAAAGCAATGGCTGCAGTCAAGACAAACATTCATCACATACACAGGAGGGAAATATGGCCAGAATGTAATGGCCTCCCTACTGAACGGACGACAATCATTATGACCGTTGAAGAACCAACCATATACACCAAGGAACAGCTAGCAGCGTTAGACCCATACGATGCAAAAGAATGGGAACTTGACTTCAAAGAATACTGAAGCACAAAGAAAGAACTCAAAACATACCTTGGACACCTATTCAACAAACTATGGGGACAATGTGACTTGAACATGCAGAACAAAATCAAGTCTAATGAAAATTGTATTAAATTCCTTTTGTACATACGCGAAAACTAGCGTCCGAGAACTGTTTCGCGGGGTTCGAATTTACTTCTCCCGCACAAATTTATTAAATTCCTTTCGTGACCAGAAGTACCAAAGCTACCAGATGGTAGATATTCTATTCGTACGAATCAATGAGTCCCGTATCAACCAAAGTAATCGATTCCCACGGCATATCGATTCCCACGGTACATCGATTCCCATCACGCATCAACGGTGAGCAATCTCTGTTTTATAGTATTGCCATTGTTCTTCGGTGAGCAAACTCTGATTTCATAAAATATCACACGAGCTACGGGAGCAATTCCTGATCTTAATGATAAACATATCATGAAGCCTTCCTAACGGAACAAGAGAAGAAAACCGTTGGCGTGTGATTCTCACACAATATATATATATGCATACAGATATATATGGTCAACGACCAATGCATGTACGGAAATAATCAGCGAGTAATCCCATCACTACGCAACAGCAGTTGCAACGTATTCATCTCAATAAAAGAGATATCTTGCACTTCGGCAAGATTTCACTTTATCTCATACTTTTAACATTCAACTGATTTATATCCCAAAATTCACACTAGTTGCTACCAACTACTTGTAATCTACATACTAAGGTCTGCCTCGCTTATCTGAATAAGTTCACAGTAAGAAGAGATCTGGCATTTCCATAGTCTTGCCTGTAGTCCAATTATCCGTTGCCGAAAGTATCCAATCACAATTGTCACGCGTAGAGTACAATCGTTTGTCTACTAACACACTAAGGCAGCGTTGCTGTTCTTCAGAAGCCTTTGAATCAGACTCTCAACAGACCAGATTCAGAAGGAAAATAATAGATTAACAGTTGCAAGCTCCAAGGTGGCTTGCACACAAAAGGAACAGGAACGGAATTGAATACAATCCCTATGCTGGCATATGCCAATCACACATCGTACACGAAGCAGTTCCCATTCACCGCGCGATTCCTTCGATGGATCAGGATCATCACAAATGCCGAACATGCCCGCCAATCTATTTGGAGGCGGAAACAGCACGGGTGATGCCGAAGCCGCTGCTGTCAACCATTTCCCTAGTTTTGATACTGATATGAACCTGATACTTCTATCTCTATTTCGCCTAACAAGAGAAGCAGATAACACCCTGTGTTTAGCTCTCAAGGAAGGAGGATTATGCGAGTGGACGGCCTTTCTCGACGCACTTATCGAACCGAATTTTGCCTGCCAGATTACCTACACTCAAGGAGGACTACCAACCCATCTCCATCGATCCATCCAACAGATCATATAGGCACTTGCGGAGTTCTCTATCGACCTACGCAAGGACGGGAAGAATTGGAAAGATGCAAGGTCATATCCGTATGAAGACTTCAGAACCTTTTGTTTGGAACGTGCCATGCGTATGCAAACCGAATCTGCTCTGAACCCTCCACCTCCTCCGCCAGGAAGTAATAAAAAGACACCTCAGCAGGTAAAATACGAATCTTGGTGCCAAAAAGCACGGGATGAAAAGTCTTTTACGCCCCTCACGAATGACTCAAGATTTGAACATTGGCTCGTAGGTTTCAAGGCTAAGCTCGAGGCATACGACATCGACACAGAAACATTCCTTGATGAAACCTGGCCTCCAGCTGCGCTACAAGGTTATACACGTGACCTCTTCGTTAAACAGTGTGCCTTCTTCTGGGTCCTAATGTTGGAGGTCTTCAAAAGTGATCTATCCACGTCGTGTGTACACAGCCATTCTACCACACGTAATGGACGTCAAGCATACTTTGATTTCGTAAACCTCCACAGCGAATCAAAAGCCAAGGTATATGACAACTCGACTCAACTACAGGCATTGCTAAAGTTGAATCTCAGCAATTGGAAAGAATCCAAAGTGAAATTCATCACACATTGGTTTGAGGAATTAAATCACCTCAACAAGCTCCGTCCTCCCAACAAGCCCCTTGAATACCATACTGCAAAATCAGCATTATGTCAGGCATGCTATTCCAGCTTTCAGCTAAGTGAACAGTTTGCCAAAGTCAAGGATCCAGGTGGCACGAATAGCACCGTGACAGATGCAGTTGCTGAAGCAGCTGCTATTCACAAACTCAAAATCACTCTCCTACTCGAAGCAACTCGACTCGATTCCCAGTCCGCGATGTCAGCTCCTAAGTCAACTGTACGTGCACATGTTCACGATTTCTCATCTGGACAAAGTCAAAACCATGACGACTATGCTCTCCCTATCGAATTTGAAGGTGACTATCAAGACTATGCGGTATTCAAGGCTGGACGTACACCTGACCCTACCACGCGCCTGCCCACAAACATATGGAAGGCCCTATCACGCCAAGACATGAAGAGTTGGCTAAATTTTTCTCCGGAAGGCAAGAAAATAGTGGTCGCATCGTTACGACACGATTTGCTCTCAAATGATCAACCTGACCCTAACAATGTCAAGCCCATCACCCGGAAAGCATACCAACATGGACATTTTGTCTCATTCCTAGAAGATGATACTTCGAACAAAGATGACCATGCCAATTCAGCAGCAGATCTACATCCCGCTGTAGAAAATGACCGTAGAGGCGTTTTCCATGCATCATTAGGTGTATACAAGTCTAAAACCTCTTCCTCCAAGGACCAAAGACCCCTCAAGTCTTCCGTGTCACCTGCGCATCCCGCTCGATTCCTCTCCAAAAACCCTGACATTCGGTACAAAAAGGACGGTGACACCCAAATACCTGTGGGAACATCCTCTTATTCCGCCAATTTCCACCAATGGTATAATCCCGACGATGATCTGACCTTTTCACACGATAGTCAAGTAACATCGTACACATATTGTGCCCACAAAGCTACGATCACTAATCCCGGTTTCGCCATGGTCGATCGCGGTGCAAATGGTTGCATCATCGGCAATGATGCATGCCTCATCTCCAAGGATATCCCACCACGATATGTCAATGTCACAGGCATTAACAATCACCAGGTACAAAATATTCCCATTGCTACATGCGGAGCTTATTCTATATTGAATAGAGGTCCCGTCATCCTCATTTTCAATGAATGTGCATATACGGGCCGACACCCTTCTATCTTGTCCTCCGGCCAGATGGAAGCATATTTTTCCACTGTCGATGACACATCCATCAAAGGGGGCGGTGGACAGGTAATCACCACCTCCGATGGATATGCACTGCCCCTTAGCATCCGGCATGGTTTACCATACCTTGCGATGCGAAAGTACACGACTATTGAGTTTGACACGCTCCCACATGTTATCATGACATTCGATAAGCACTGGGACCCATCTGTTCTCGATACCACAATCAGTGCAAAAGATGAACAATTTCTCCAGAAATATCCTCCTCAGCCGCAGCCACTTCCATATCCCGAATACGACGAATACGGAAACCCACGTTGCCTTGAAGGGTTGGATATCTCTGTGTCCCCTGGCTCTTCCACGGTCACGTCTCTCAGTTCATATTCCAGCCACTCCACTCGGTCTCCCTTCCTCCCTATTGATGATCATGGAACCAGCGATTGCTCATTCTGGCTTACTCCTACCGACTACGTTCACCAGGAACGCCTCGCATGCTGTACTTCCCCTCAAATCTCTGGGACAGTCACTGCATTTCCAACAGACTGTACTGCTAGTGATACTACACTTATTGCAGCTACGCCCCGTGAGCGATACCCCAACAAACATGACTACTTATCCCTGAAACCTTTCTTTTGTTGGGTTTCCACAGATCGCATCAAAGCTACGTTTGAAAACTCAATGCAATATGGTTCAATAGCGATTAGTCCTGATGGAAACATTTTCAAACATTTCCATTCCCCCCAACCGGCTATGAACGTTCGACCCTTCAATGACGACGTTCTGTCCGATGCTGTCTATTCAGATGTCCCAGCAATTGATGGCGGCTCCAAGATTGCTCAGATCTTCTTTGGCCGAAAGTCACATATCATACATGTTGAGGAAATGCGCACCACCGGCGATTTTCTATCATGTTTCCAGAACTTTGTTCGAAAATGGGGCAGGCCCATTCGCCTCCTTTGCGACCACGGTAACTACCAATCTAGTAAGAAAGTCACCGACTACCTGAAAATGTTATGGATTGGACTCTGGCAAAGTGAACCTTACCACCAACACCAGAATCAATTTGAATGGCGATACCAAACGTTCAAACGTATTGTCAATCGCGTCATGGATCGTACAGGCACACCACCACATCTATGGCTGCTGTGCATGACATACGTTGCCGGACTCCTCAATGTTATTTCTGATCCTACGCTGTCAGACAAACAACCGGTCTTCATTGCTACCGGTACACTTGGCGACATCAGCGCATACACCAGTTTCTTCTGGTTTGAACCTGTGTATTTCAAGACCAATGACTCCCGTTTCGGTACCCAGTCTACCGAACGTCTCGGTCACTTCTTCGGCATTGCAGAACATGTTGGCAATAGCCTTTGTTTCTGAATCTGGGATCCAGTTACCAACAAGTTACTCGATCCGTCTGGTGTCCGCTCTGCTCTTACGCCTGAGTCTCGCAACAAACGCGCGGGCCTATTCACTGATGATGGTTTCATCAAATGGCGTAAAGCCAAGGATTCCTTGCCCCGATTATACGCCACTGGAGACGCTCCAACATTCAAACATGGGGAGCATATCACTAAGAGTAGCCCCATTGAAGATTCTACAACACAGGGCAACTCAGTTACTCCCCCTCCTGGCGTCTCACCTGCTGATTCCAACACCGCCGATGACACCACGCCATCTGTACCCAACGAACAACCAGGTACAACACCTCCCGCATCTGGTAATCAAGCTATTCTTCAACCACCCGCCCACCCCTGGTTACCAAGCTTTCTTTATAAGAAGGTCGATGACAGCCCAAGCTGGTCACCTTCTCCACTCCCTAACAACTATGGGGAGAGTTTTGATGGTCCTCCTACGACACACATCTTCAGCAAGAACCCCGATGGCGTTCTCCTTACTGAAGATGATTTTGATCCTCTGGAGCTAGCATACTTTGATGTTAGTGACGTCACAACTCCACACACCAACCCCGCTACTCCTTCAGTAGACCAATCACAGGTAGTTGTTACCGATGAAGAAGGCAACGCACAATTTGACGATGATGGCCAACCAATTACCATTCCTACGGTCCCAATTGCCGATCTACAAGGCCGATCCTTCCTTGTAACCAACCCCGATGGCACTCGGAAGCGTCTTACCATGGTTGATGTAGAAGACAGTCTTGAACGCAACAAAGACTTCATCAAGTTCAAGTGCAAACACTCTGATGACGAACTTAACGATATCATTGCATACAATGATGTCATGAATTACATCCATCGTGATTCAACACAAGAAGACAGCAAACTTTGGTCGTTTCGCCGCATCCTAGGACACCAAGGTCCGCTAGATAACAAGCATCCTCAATACAAAGGTTCCAAGTATAACCTCTGGATTGAATGGGAAAATATGGAACGCACATATGAACCTCTAGCCAACATTGCAGCTGATGACCCGGTCACCGTTGCTAAATATGGGAAAGACAACAACTTGCTTGACCTCCCGGGTTGGAAACGCCTCAAGCAAATCACCAACCTAGCGCGACGAACCAAGAAACTTGATCAACTCGTGCATCAAGCCAAACTTCGCTCTTTCCCTACCACCCCACAGTACCAATATGGATTCAAAGTACCTCGTAACCACGAAGAAGCCCTCCAATTTGATCAAGCCAAAGGAAACACCAAATGGGAAGACGCCACCACTCTGGAAATGGAACAGCTCAATGAATACAATACATTCATTGATAAAGGCGTGTACAAGACAAGTTCCATTCCCCCCGGGTTCCAACAGATCAAGGTACACATGATATATGCTGTCAAGCATGACGGTAGACACAAGGCTCGTCTCGTTGCTAACGGTAATCTCACTGAGGCCCCCATCCACAGTGTTTATGCAGGTGTCGTATCTCTCCGCGGTCTACGTATGTGCCTATTCCTAGCTGAACTGAACAAACTAGAAGCATGGGGTACCGACATAGGTAATGCCTACCTAGAAGCAGTTACCTGTGAGGAAGTCTGCATCAAGGCAGGTCCCGAATTCGGATCGCTGGAAGGTCATCTATTGATCATCTACAAAGCCCTATATGGCCTCAGATCCTCGAGCAAGTGTTTTGGTGATTTACTCGCGGCTTGTCTCATTGAACTCGGCTTCAAAAGATCCCGCGCGGAACTGGAAATATTCCTCAAGCCTGGAACGAACAAGCATGGGGAACGTGTGTATGAACTTATATGCACATATGTTGATGACCTATGTCTTTGCATGGCAGATCCCAATTCCTTCTTGAAGATATTACAGTCGTCGCCATATAACTTCAAACTGAAGGGATCCGGACCTATGAACTTTCATCTAGGTTGCGGTTTTGAGCGCGACGCGCATGGTGTTCTCTGTATGAATCCCATAAAGTTCATCGAAAAGATGGAAGCGTCTTATGAACAAATGTTCGGATGCAAACCTAACACCAGGTTCCAGTCACCCATTGCAGAAAACGATCATCCTGAATTGGACTCCTCAGCCTTTCTCGAAGAAACTGGTATACAGAAATACCAAAGCATGATCGGTCCACTCCAATGGATCATCGCTATTGGGCGTTTCGATGTACAAACAGCCGTGATGACACTCTCGAGTTTCAGAGCTCAACCACGAGATGGGCATCTTGAACGTGCCAAACGTATCTACGGATATATCTCCAAGTTTAGACATTTTAAAATCAGATTCCGTGTGGAACCCCCAGATTTTATATTGACTAAACCCAACACCATCGATTGGTCCAAAACCGTCTATGGGGAGCATTCTGAAGAGCTACCTGATGACGCTCCTGCACCACTTGGGAAGACAGTAGTGTTGACACATTTCTATGACGCCAACCTCATGCATGATATTCTCAGTGGTAAGGCTGTAACCGGCATCCTTCACTTCGCGAACAAGACTCCCATGATGTGGTTCTCAAAGAAACAGTCTACTACGGAAACGGCCACCTTTGGAGCTGAATTCGTTGCAGGAAGAACTTGCATCGAACAAATCGTTGATCTACGCCACTCATTCCGATACCTCAGAACACAAGTCCATGATATCTCCTACTCTTGGGGTGACAACAAAAAGATGATTCAAACGTCAACATTCCCTTACGCAAGGCTGCATAAGCGTCACAACATCCTATTGTTTCACTACGTATGGAGCATGATAGCGAGAGGTTTCATTTTAATGATGCACATCCCAGGTAAGGATAACTGTGCAGATATTCTCACCAAGCATTGGGGACACTCAGTTGTGTATCCACTGCTCAAGCCCATCTTCCACTTTTGTGGGAATACCGGCGACCTCCTCCAAGACGATGGAAGCATCATGTAGAGCGTGATGACCTTTCACAAGGAGACATGGGGAGTATTAAATTCCTTTCGTGACCAGAAGTACCAAAGCTACCAGATGGTAGATATCCTATTCGTACGAATCAATGAGTCCCGTATCAACCAAAGTAATCGATTCCCATGACATATCGATTCCCACGGTACATCGATTCCCATCGCGCATGAACGGTGAGCAATCCCTGTTTTACAGTATTGCCATTGTTCTTCGGTGAGCAAACTCTGATTTCATAAAATATCACACGAGCTACGGGAGCAATTCCTGACCTTAATGATAAACATATCATGAAGCCTTCCTAACGGAACAAGAAAAGAAAACCGTTGGCGTGTGATTCTCACGCAATATATATATATATACACACAGATATATACGGTCAACAACCAATGCATGTACAGAAATAATCAGCGAGTAATCCCATCACTACGCAACAGCAGTTGCAACGTATTTTTCTCAATAAAAGAGATATCTTGCACTTCGGCAAGATTTCACTTTATCTCATACTTTTAACATTCAACTGATTTATATCCCAAAATTCACACTAGTTGCTACCAACTACCTGTAATCTACATCACTAAGGTCTGCCTTGCTGTATCTGAATAAGTTCACAGTAAGAAGAGATCTGGCATTTCCATAGTCTCGCCTGTAGTCCAATTATCCGTTGCCAAAAGTATCCAATCACAATTGTCACGCGTAGAGTACAATCGTTTGTCTACTAACACACTAAGGCAGCGTTGCTGTTCTTCAGAAGCCTTTGAATCAGACTCTCAACGGACCGGATTCAGAAGGAAAATAATAAAATTTTGTGCGTGATTTTAACACGGCAATATTTCTGGACACCCTGAAATTCGCAAGTACATCGCGACCAAGTGGCGGGCTATAAATTAACTCAGCACTATTTCTGTGCGCGTGATGCATATTACTTTTCTCTTGAATAAAAATAATGTATTTCCGTCTCTAGCAGAACCCAATTATTATTCCGTACGAACAACACTTACTTCTATTCACGAATAAAAAAGAAATCTTTACTCAGCATTAATTCCAAAATATTAATCTCCCAAATAACAATTCGATTCTGCTCTCGTAATTGTGAATTCTATTTCTCGACTACAATATTCCCTTTTTAAAATGTAGATTCTATTATGCTTGATTTATTCCTATTGCAACGTATTACGAATCCTCCATTATTTCTAATTTTCTCAATATTAAGTTCATAATTAGTAGTAGTTTTGTATTATGTATGTACTGTTATTTTCTACATTAGTTCACCAATAGATAAACTTTCATTCATCGATGCTGTTATTTCCGGATCAATATAGAACTTCCTTTTCTTTTTCTTTTTCTTTTTTGGTCCACTACAACTAGTGGAGCTGCTACTAGTAATATTTGCATCGCCATGCTTCTCAAATTTTCGTTCCTAAATCTCTCCCTCATCATTTCTTCCAATTCCCTTCCTGTTTCTGGGTGTTTTTGCATCCCACCAATTTCGTGGCACAAATCACTGAACAACTCTCGTCCTTCCTCCATCCATCTATTTCTGCTTCCACTGTCTGAATCGTAGAATTGTTTTTGTCGCGGAATCGTAGCATCACTCTTTCGTTGCTGCTGATTCACCCATACATGATGCTCATTGTAGATCACTATCAATGCAAATGCTTCATCCGCTACAGAAAATATATCACTCAGCAAGTGCTTCTCCTTCCGTTGTTTGAAATTGGATTTTGTCGGATTGATTGCCGACATGATTCTTGTAACCAAATAATAAAAATCTTCATTTTCTGCGTCGTTGTATTTCCTGTATTGAGGGTTTTAAATACCTGTGTCCTCATTTTCTGTGTCTTGAATAACTGCAACAGTACCAGGGAAGGTGATAGGGACTCAACCTTTGCTGTAATTGGCTGTACGGAAGTATCATCAGTATCAACGGGCAGCATGTTAGTGTTGTCGGACCAAAAATAGATTCCAAAATTCCTACCTTCAACAACCAATTTTCCAACCTGTATTTACCTATCCAGTTTTTTCTCGCTAATGATTGTGAGTTGTGCCTCAATGCAGTCAGTACTGTCCCTACTCGTTTCCTATAAAAGAAAGAGAATGACGCAAGTGGAATATTTGGTGGCACCATAACCGCATTTGATTTAACAGCCTTTTGTATTACATGCGCCGTTACGTCATCACCCATAGGGAACTTCATGTTATGGTACCAATGTTTTTTGATGTAATCTCTTAGCTGCTTGTCCAGTGTTTCAGTCATATTACTCAAAGCCTTAAGCATATCGTTGTCTGTCATATGCCCACATTCATCTGTAATTGTACTTACTGCTCGTTCTCTTGTGTCGCCGGCATTGTAACTCCCCTCTCCCTGCATGGTTGCCTCCGTTTGTTTAGGTACCATTACTACCTTTCCCACCCCTATATGTGGTTTCCTCTCTATTTGCCGTAAGTGTTTTGTCGCTTCCTGTTCCACTATGTCAGTGATTTTTTTCATGACACGTTCCACAACATCCTCTAAATTGCAGCATTCTCCGTTGGATGTTTTCTCTACCACATTGGTTTTTGTTCCTTCTTTCTGTTGGTTCATTACTGTAGTGGTGGTTGTGTTGGTAATGCTCAGTGCTGCTTTGTTACTCTGGTTGATGGTGTTTTGTTCTTCCATGTTTGTAGTAGTAGAAATTGTGTTGTCGGTACCATTTTTTTTACTGTTGCCCTTTGTTGCGTTCATAGTTGTGGTATTACTGTTACACACTTTGTTAGTAATTGCAGTGTTTGTTTTAACTCTTCTTTTTTTCTTACCATTGTTGTCCCCTGTAGTTTGATGATCACCGTGCCGGATGGTTTTGTTGTTTCGAAGGGTCTTTCCCTCTGATTTTTTGCTTTGTCGTGACTTTCCGATAGCATTCATATTTTTTATTTACTGAATACGGTGTCGATCAAGAATCTATGAATCATGTGTTTCTTTTTGTGTGGTTTTGTGTGTGTACTAATAATTTTTTCAGGTTCTTTCTTGTGCCTGTACAGTGTTTCCTGTTTTTACGGTTTTTTAATTTTCGTGTGTGTGTGTGTGTGTGTGTGTGTCTGTGTGTGTGTGTGTGTGTGTGTGTGTGTACGGTGTTTCGTGTAGTATGTGTACGATGTTTTGTGTGTAGAGTTTTTCCGTTGGTTCTGTACTATGATGTTTGCCCTAACTTCTTCCGTGTGTTGTCTGGCTTGGGCGCGCCCTTATATATTTGTAGAAGTAGATCACATACCTGTGCAAGCCAGCCATCCCGCGCCATAATTTTTTCAAAAGGGAAACTTTTGATAACACTAAGATTATGTATTTCAATCCTCTAGTCACCTGTAGAATCTCATAGACTGCACCTACCATACCGTACTGTCTTGTGTGCCATTTGTATCTACCAACCACAACATTTTCTGTACTGTGTGTGGCAAAGTTGTTCCCAATATGCATTTAAAAGTTGTTCCCAACATGCATTTGATGAGTCATGTGATAATATGCATTCATGGCCTGTTTGGTATTCATTACCAAATGAGACTGTTTGTGCCCTGTATTTGCACCAAAAATACCCTCATGCTTGTCATTTGGAGAGTCAAACCACACCATTTCCAGCATTCTGTGTGACAAAGTTGTTCCCCATATGCATTTGATGAGTCATGATGAATGTAGTATTCATGGCTTGGACCGGATACTTTTGGAGTCATTACCCAATAACTCAGTTTGTCACCTGGAATTCAACCCAAAATTGTTCGAAGTGTAAAACGCGTACGAACGTAAGTTCGCACCTCGAGTGCCAGCAAGAAGATTTCGCACCTCAAGTGCGCGCGCAATGCGCGCGCCTGTCAGTGACGTCATTGCTTGCACCTCGAGGGGTGTCAGCGTCGTATCGGAATCACCGTCGTATCGGAATCGACAGCGCCGCACCTCAGCTTGTACCTCTACTGGTGATAACACAGATAGGTATCAAGCGCCCACACATACAAGATAGTGGTAGTACTCATAATTATTATTAACCCCGATTATTACAGTAACTGCATGCACCTCTGTCTATACATCATGGGCATAGAGTAGAGAGAGGATTCTTGACCTCTAATAAAAATACCCTCATGTATAAAATTTGGAGAGTCAACCACAACATTTCCGGGATTCTGTGTGACAAAGTTGTTCCCAATATGCATTTGATGAGTCATGATAAATGTATTCATGGCTTGGATTGGATACTTTTGGAGTCATTACCCAATAACTCAGTTTCTGCCCTGGAATTGCCCCCAAAATACCCTCATATTTGCCATTTAGAGAGTCAAACCACAACATTTCCAGCATTCTGTGTGACAAATTTGTTCCCAATATGCATTTGATGAGTCATGATAAATGTATTCATGGCTTGGACCGGATACTTTTGGAGTCATTACCCAATAACTCAGTTTCTGCCCTGGAATTGTATTATTTTCCTTCTGAATCCGGTCCGTTGAGGGTCTGATTCAAAGGCTTCTGAAGAACAGCAACGCTGCCTTAGTGTGTTAGTATACGAATGATTGTACTCTACGCGTGACAATTGTGGTTGGATACTTTCGGCAACGGATAATCGGACTACAGGCGAGACTATGGAAACGCCAGATCTCTTCTTACTGTGAACTTATTCAGATACAGCGAGACAGACCTTAGTGATGTAGATTACAGGTAGTTGGTAGCAACTAGTGTGAATTTTGGGATATAAATCAGTTGAATGTTAAAAGTATGAGATAAAGTGAAATCTTGCCGAAATGCAAGATCTCTCTTTTATTGAGATGAATACGTTGCAACTGCTGTTGCGTAGTGATGAGATTACTCGCTGATTATTTCCGTACATGTATTGGTCGTTGACCATATATATCTATATGCATGTATATGTATTGTGTGAGAATCACACGCCAAAGGTTTTCTTCTCTTGTTCCGTTAGGAAGACTTCATGATATGTTTATCATTAAGGTCAGGAATTGCTCCCGTAGCTCGTGTGATATTTTATGAAATCAGAGTTTGCTCACCGAAGAACAATGGCAATACTATAAAACAGAGATTGCTCACCGTCGATGCGCGATGGGAATCGATGTACCGTGGGAATCGATATGCCGTGGGAATCGATTACTTTGGTTGATACGGGACTCATTGATTCGTACGAATAGGATATCTACCATCTGGTAGCTTTGGTACTTCTGGTCACGAAAGGAATTTAATACTCCCCATGTCTCCTTGTGAAAGGTCATCACGCTCTACATGATGCTTCCATCGTCTTGGAGGAGGTCGCCGGTATTCCCACAAAAGTGGAAGATGGGCTTGAGCAGTGGATACACAACTGAGTGTCCCCAATGCTTGGTGAGAATATCTGCACAGTTATCCTTACCTGGGATGTGCATCATTAAAATGAAACCTCTCACTATCATGCTCCGTACGTAGTGAAACGATAGGATGTTGTGACGCTTATGCAGCCTTGCGTAAGGGAATGTTGACGTTTGGATCATCTTTTCGTTGTCACCCCAAGAGTAGGAGATATCATGGACTTGTGTTCTGAGGTATCGGAATGAGTGGCGTAGATCAACGATTTGTTCGATGCAAGTTCTTCCTGCAACGAATTCAGCTCCAAAGGTGGCCGTTTCCGTAGTAGACTGTTTCTTTGAGAACCACATCATGGGAGTCTTGTTCGCGAAGTGAAGGATGCCGGTTACAGCCTTACCACTAAGAATATCATGCATGAGGTTGGCGTCATAGAAATGTGTCAACACTACTGTCTTCCCAAGTGGTGCAGGAGCGTCATCAGGTAGCTCTTCAGAATGCTCCCCATAGACGGTTTTGGACCAATCGATGGTGTTGGGTTTAGTCAATATAAAATCTGGGGGTTCCACACGGAATCTGATTTTAAAATGTCTAAACTTGGAGATATATCCGTAGATACGTTTGGCACGTTCAAGATGCCCATCTCGTGGTTGAGCTCTGAAACTCGAGAGTGTCATCACGGCTGTTTGTACATCGAAACGCCCAATAGCGATGATCCATTGGAGTGGACCGATCATGCTTTGGTATTTCTGTATACCAGTTTCTTCGAGAAAGGCTGAGGAGTCCAATTCAGGATGATCGTTTTCTGCAATGGGTGACTGGAACCTGGTGTTAGGTTTGCATCCGAACATTTGTTCATAAGACGCTTCCATCTTTTCGATGAACTTTATGGGATTCATACAGAGAACACCATGCGCGTCGCGCTCAAAACCGCAACCTAGATGAAAGTTCATAGGTCCGGATCCCTTCAGTTTGAAGTTATATGGCGACGACTGTAATATCTTCAAGAAGGAATTGGGATCTGCCATGCAAAGACATAGGTCATCGACATATGTGCATATAAGTTCATATACACGTTCACCATGCATGTTCTATTAAATTCCTTTCGTGACCAGAAGTACCAAAGCTACCAGATGGTAGATACCTTATTCGTACGAATCCATGAGTCCCGTATCAATCAAAGTAATCGATTCCCACGGCATATTGATTCCCACGGCGCATCGATTCCCATCACGCATCAACGGTGAGCAATCCCTGTTTTATAGTATTGCCATCGTTCTTCGGTGAGCAAACTCTGATTTCATAAAATATCACACGAGCTATGGGAGCAATTCCTGACCTTAATGATAAACATATCATGAAGTCTTCCTAACGGAACAAGAGAAGAAAACCTTTGGCGTGTGATTCTCACACAATACATATACATGCATATAGATATATATGGTCAACGACCAATACATGTACGGAAATAATCAGCGAGTAATCTCATCACTACGCAACAGCAGTTGCAACGTATTCATCTCAATAAAAGAGAGATCTTGCATTTCGGCAAGATTTTCACTTTATCTCATACTTTTAACATTCAACTGATTTATATCCCAAAATTCACACTAGTTGCTACCAACTACTTGTAATCTACATACTAAGGTCTGTCTCGCTGCAATCTGAATAAGTCACAGCAAGAAGAGATCTGGCGTTTCTCTAGCTTCGCCTGTAGTCCGATTATCCGTTGTCGAAAGTATCCAAACACAATTGTCACGCGTAGAGTACAATCGTTTGTCTACTAACACACTAACGCAGCGTTGCTGTTTTTCAGAAGCCTTTGAATCAGACTCTCAACGACTCGGATTCAGAAGGAAAATAATAGATTAACAGTCGCAAGCTCTAAGGCTGCTTGCACACAAAGAGGAACAAGAACAGAATTGAATACAATCTCTACGCTGGCATATGCCAGTCGCACACCGTACACAAAGCAGTTCTCATTCCCAGTCACCGCGCAATTCCCTCGGAGGATCGGAACCGTCACAGATGCCGAACATACCGACGATGCCCGGCAATGTATTTGGGGGCGAAGAGAAGAATGACGCCAAAGTTACTACTGCCAACCACTTTCCCAGTTTTGATACTGATATGAAGAAGATACTCCTATCCCTACTCAACGTAACAAGTGAGGCCAATAGTAAACTGTGTTTAGCTCTCAAGGAAGGCAGATTATGCCAGTGGAATGCATTCCTCGACGCGCTTATCGAACTGGACTTTGCACGCGAGCTTACCTATACTGAAGGAGGACTACCAACGCATATCCCTCGATCCATTCAAAGGAGCATAGAAGCACTTGCCGATTTCGCTATTGATCTACAAGAAGACGATGTCGCTCTAGCAGAAGACGAGAGAAATTGGAAGGATGTAAAATCATATACATATAAGGAATTCCAGTCATTCCGCGAAGAGCGTGCCCAACGCATGCGTAACGAATCTGCTCTGAACCCCCCACCTCCTCCGGCGGGAAGTACCAAAAAGTCACCTCAGCAGGTAAAGTACGAATCTTGGTGCTGAAAAGCACGGGATGAAAAGTCCTTTACGCCCCTCACAAATGACTCAAGATTCGAACACTGGCTTGTAGGTTTCAAAGCTAAACGCGAGGCATATGACATCGACACAGAAACATTTCTTGATGAAACTTGGCCTCCAACTACGCTTCTGGGTTATACCCGTGATCTCTTCGTCAAACAGTGTGCCTTCTTCTGGGTACTAATGTTGGAAGTCTTCAAAAGCGACCTTTCTGCATCGTGTGTACACAGTCATTCTACCACCCGTGATGGACGCAAGGCATACTTCGATTTTGTAAACCTTCACAGCAAATCAAAAGCCAAGGTATATGACAATTCGACTCAGCTACAAGCGTTGCTAAAGTTGAATCTCAACAATTGGAAGGAATCCAAAGTGAAATTCATCACACATTGGTTTGATGAATTAAATCACCTCAATAAGCTCTGTCCTCCCAACAAGCCCCTTGAGTACCATACTGTAAAATCAGCATTATGTCAGGCATGCTATTCCAGCTTTCAGCTAAGTGAACAGTTTGCCAAGGTCAAGGATCCAGGTGGGACGAATAGCACCGTGACAGATGCAGTTGCTGAAGCCGCTGCTATCCACGAACTTAAAATCACGCTCCTACTCGAAGCAACTCGACTCGACTCCCAGTTTGCAATGTCTGCTCCTCGGTCGGCTGTACGTGCACACGTTCATGATTTCTCCTCTGAACAAAGCCAAAACCATGATGACTATGCTGTCCCTATCGAATTTGAAGGAGACTATCAAGATTATGCTGTATTCAAGGCTGGACGTACCCCTGACCCTACCACAAGGTTGCCTACAAACATATGGAAGGCCCTGTCACGTCAGGACATGAAGAGTTGGCTTAGTTTTTCTCCGGAAGGAAAGAAAATCGTGGTCGCATCATTATGACACGACTTAATTAACACGGACCAACCTGACCCCAACAGTGTCAAACCCATTACCCGAAAGGCATATCAACATGGACATTCGGTATCATTCCGAGAAGACGATACTTCGACCAAAGATGAGCATGCCAATCCCGCAGCAGATCTACATCCTGCTGTAGAAAATGATCGTAGAGGTGTTTTCCATGCATCTTTAGGTGTATACAAATCAACAACCTCTTCATCCAAGGACCAGCGACCTCTCAAGTCTTCCGTGTCACCCGCGCATCCCGCTCGATTCCTTTCAGACAACCCTGACATTCAGTACAAAAAGGACGGTGACACCCAAATACCTGTAGGAACATCATCATATTCCGCCAATTTTCACCAGTGGTATAATCCTGACGAAGATCTGACCTTTCCTAACGATAGTTCAGTAACGTCGTACACATACCGCAGACACAAAACTACGGTTACTAGTCCTGGTTTTGCCATGGTCGATCGCGGCGCAAATGGTTGCATCATCGGCAATGATGCATGCCTCATCTCCAAGGATATCCCACCACGATATGTCAATGTCACCGGCATTAACAATCACCAGCTACAGAATATCCCCATTGCTACATGCGGAGCTTATTCCATATTGAACAGAGGCCCCGTCATCCTCATTTTCAATGAATGTGCCTATACAGGACGACACCCTTCTATATTGTCCTCCGGCCAGATGGAAGCATATGTTTCCACTGCCGACGACACATCCATCAAAGCGGGCGGTGGACAGGTAATCACCACCTCCGATGGATATGCACTGCCTCTTAGCATACGACACGGTTTACCATACCTTGCGATGCGAAAGTACACGACTATTGAGTTTGACACGCTCCCACATGTTATCATGACATCAGATAAGCATTGGGACCCATCTGTTCTCGATACCACCATAAGTGCAAAAGATGAACAATTTCTCCAGAAATATCCTCCTCAGCCACAGCAACTCCCTTATGCCGATTACGACAAATATGGAAACCCACATTGTCTTGAAGGATTGGATATCTCTGTATCCCCCGACTCCTCCACGGTCACGTCCCTCAGTTCATATTCCAGCCAATCCTCTCGATCTCCCTTCCTTCCTATTGATGATCATGGAACCAGCGATCGCTCCTTTTGGCTTACTTCCACCGACTACATTCATCAAGAACGCCTTGCATGCTGCACTTTACCTGAAGCCTCTGGGACAGTCACTGCGTTTCCGACGGATTGCACTGCCAGTGATACTACACGTATTGCGGCTATGCCCCGCGAGAGATACCCGAACGAACATGACTACCTATCCCTGAAACCTTTCTTTTGTTGGGTTTCCACCGATCGCATCAAAGCTATGTTTGAAAACTCAACCCAATATGGTTCATTAGCAGTTAGCCCTGATGGAAACATTTTCAAACGTTTTCATTCCCCACAACCGGCCATGAACGTTCGACCCTTCAATGACGATGTTATGTCCGATGCTGTCTATTCGGATGTCCCAGCAATTGACGGTGGCTCCAAGATTGCTCAGATCTTCTTCGGCCGCAAGTCACATATTATACACGTTGAAGAAATGCGTACCACCGGCGATTTTCTATCTTGCTTCCAGAACTTTGTTCGAAAATGGGGCAGGCCCATTTGCCTCCTTTGCGACCACGGTAACTATCAATCTAGTAAGAAGGTTGTCGATTATCTCAAAATGCTATGGATTGGACTCTGGCAAAGTGAACCTTATCACCAATACCAGAATCAATTTGAACGGCGATACCAAACGTTCAAGCGCATTGTCAATCGCGTCATGGATCGTACAGGCACACCACCACATCTATGGCTGCTGTGCATGACATACGTTGCCGGACTCCTCAATGTTATTTCTGATCCTACGCTGTCAGACAAACAACCGGTCTTCATTGCTACCGGTACACTTGGCGACATCAGCGCATACACCAGTTTCTTCTGGTTTGAACCTGTGTATTTCAAGACCAACGACTCCCCTTTCGATACCCAGTCTACTGAACGCCTAGGTCACTTCGTCGGCATCGCCGAACATGTTGGCAATGGACTCTGCTTTCGAATCTGGGATCCCGTTACCAACAAGTTACTTGACCGGTCAGGTGTCCGCTCTGCTCTTACACCTGAGTCTCGTAACAAACGCGCGGGCCTATTCACTGATGATGGTTTCATCAAATGGCGTAACGCCAAGGATTCCTTGCCCCGTTTATACGCCACTGGAGAAGCTCCAGCATTCAAACATGGGGAGCATACCACTCAGAGTAAACCCATTGACGCGTCTACAAAACCAGGCAACTCAATTCCCCCTAGCGTTTCACCCGCTGATTCTGACACTGCCGATGACACCATCCCATCTGTACCCAACGAACCACCAGGTACTACGCCTCCCGCAGCTGGCACTCAACCTATTCTTCAACCACCCGCCCACCCCTGGTTACCGAGCTTTCTTTATAAGAAGGTCGATGACAGCCCAAGCTGGTCACCTTCTCCACTCCCTAACAACTATGGGGAGAGTTTTGATGGTCCTCCTACGACACACATCTTCAGCAAGAACCCCGATGGCGTTCTCCTTACTGAAGATGATTTTGATCCTCTGGAGCTAGCATACTTTGATGTTAGTGACGTCACAACTCCACACACCAACCCCGCTACTCCTTCAGTAGACCCATCACAGGTAGTTGTTACCAACGAAGAAGGTAACGCACAATTTGACGATGATGGTAAACCCATTACCATTCCTACGGTCCCGATTGCCAATCTACAAGGACGATCCTTCCTTGTAACCAACCCCGATGGCACCCGGAAGCGTCTTACCATCGTCAATGTTGAAGACAGTCTTGAACGCAATAAAGACTTCATCAAGTTCAAGTGCAAACACTCTGATGACGAACTTAACGATATCATTGCATACAATGATGTCATGAATTACATCCATTGTGATTCAACACAAGAAGACAGAAAACTTTGGTAATTTCGCCGCATCCTAGGACACCAAGGTCCGCTAGATAACAAGCATCCTCAATACAAAGGTTCCAAGTATAACCTTTGGATTGAATGGGAAAATATGGAACGCACATATGAACCTCTGGTCAACATTGCGGCTGATGACCCTGTCACCGTTGCAAAATATGGGAAAGACAACAACTTGCTTGACCTCCCGGGTTGGAAACGCCTCAAGCGAATCACCAACCTAGCGCGACGAACCAAGAAACTTGATTGCCTCGTGCATCAAGCCAAACTCCGTTCTTTCCGTACAACTCCGCAGTACCAATATGGATTCAAAGTACCTCGTAACCACGAAGAAGCCCTCCAATTTGATCAAGCCAACGGAAACACCAAATGGGAAGAGGCCACCACTCTAGAAATGGCACAACTCAATGAATACAATACATTCATTGATAAAGGCGTGTACAAGACAAGTTCCATTCCCCCCGGATTCCAACAGATCAAGGTACACATGATATATGCTGTCAAGCATGACGGTAGACACAAGGCTCGTCTTGTTGCTAACGGTAATCTCACTGAGGCCCCTATCCACAGTGTTTACGCAGGTGTCGTATCTCTACGCGGTCTACGTATGTGCCTATTCCTAGCTGAACTGAACAACTTGGAAGCATGGGGTACCGACATAGGTAATGCCTACCTAGAAGCAGCTACCTGGGAGAAAGTATGCATCAAAGCAGGTCCCGAATTCGGATCGCTGGAAGGTCACCTATTGATCAATTACAAAGCCCTATATGGCCTCAGATCTTCAGGCAAGTGTTTTGGAGACTTACTCGCGGCTTGTCTCATTGAACTCGGCTTCGAAAGATCCCGCGCAGAACCGGAAATATTCCTCAAGCCTGGAACGAACAAGCATGGTGAACGTGTATATGAACTTATATGCACATATGTCGATGACCTATGTCTTTGCATGGCAGATCCCAATTCCTTCTTGAAGATATTGCAGTCGTCACCATATAACTTCAAACTGAAGGGATCCGGACCTATGAACTTCCACCTAGGTTGCGGATTTGAGCGCAACGCGCATGGTGTCCTATGCATGAATCCCATAAATTTCATCGAAAAGATGGAAGCGTCTTATGAACAAATGTTCGGATGCAAACCTAGCACTAGGTTCCAATCACCCATTGCAGAGAAAGATCATCCTAAATTGGACTCCTCAGCCTTTCTCGAAGAAACTGGTATACAGAAATACCAAAGTATGATCGGTTCACTCCAATGGATCATCGCTATCGGCCGTTTCGACGTACAAACAGCCGTGATGACACTCTCGAGTTTCAGAGCTCAACCACAAGATGGGCATCTTGAACGTGCCAAACGTATCTACGGATATATCTCCAAGTTTAGACATTTTAAAATCAGATTCCGCGCGGAACCCCCAGATTTTATATTGACTAAACCCAACACCATCGACTGGTCCAACACCGTCTATGGGGAGCATTCTGAGGAGCTACCCGACGACGCTCCTGCACCGCTTGGAAAGACAGCAGTGTTGACACATTTCTATGATGCCAACCTCATGCATGATATTCTCAGTGGTAAGGCCGTTACCGGCATTCTTCATTTCGCGAACAAGACTCCCATGATGTGGTTCTCGAAGAAGCAGTCTACTACGGAAACAGCCACCTTTGGAGCTGAATTTGTTGCAGGAAGAACTTGCATCGAACAGATCGTCGATTTACGCCACTCATTCCGATACCTAGGAACACGAGTCCATGATATCTCCTACTCTTGGGGTGACAACAAAAAGATGATCCAAACGTCAACCTTCCCTTATGCAAGGTTGCACAAGCGTCATAATATTCTATCGTTTCACTACATACGAAGCATGATAGCAAGAGGCTTCATTTTAATGATGCACATCCCAGGTAAGGATAACTGTGCAGACATTCTCACCAAGCATTGGGGACACTCAGTTGTGTATCCACTGCTCAGGCCCATCTTCAACTTCTGTGGTAATACCGGCGACCTTCTCCAAGATGATGGAAGCATCATGTAGAGCGTGATGACCCTTCACAAGGAGACATGAGGAGTATTAAATTCCTTTCGTGACCAGAAGTACCAAAGCTACCAGATGGTAGATATCCTATTCGTACGAATCAATGAGTCCCGTATCAATCAAAGTAATCGATTCCCACGGCATATTGATTCCCACGGTACATCGATTCCCATCGCGCATCAACGGTGAGCAATCCCTGTTTTATAGTATTGCCATTGTTCTTCGGTGAGCAAACTCTGATTTCATAAAATATCACACGAGCTACGGGAGCAATTCCTGACCTTAATGATAAACATATCATGAAGCCTTCCTAACGGAACAAGAGAAGAAAACCGTTGGCGTGTGATTCTCACACAATACATATACATGCATACAGATATATATGGTCAACGACCAATACATGTACGGAAATAATCAGCGAGTAATCTCATCACTACGCAACAGCAGTTGCAACGTATTCATCTCAATAAAAGAGAGATCTTGCATTTCGGCAAGATTTCACTTTATCTCATACTTTTAACATTCAACTGATTTATATCCCAAAATTCACACTAGTTGCTACCAACTACTTGTAATCTACATACTAAGGTCTGTCTCGCTGCAATCTGAATAAGTCACAGCAAGAAGAGATCTGGCGTTTCTCTAGCTTCGCCTGTAGTCCGATTATCCGTTGTCGAAAGTATCCAAACACAATTGTCACGCGTAGAGTACAATCGTTTGTCTACTAACACACTAACGCAGCGTTGCTGTTTTTCAGAAGCCCTTGAATCAGACTCTCAACGAATCGGATTCAGAAAGAAATAATATGTTCATTCCAGGCTTGAGGAATATTTCCGGTTCTGCGCGGGATCTTTCGAAGCCGAGTTCAATGAGACAAGCCGCGAGTAAATCACCAAAACACTTGCCCGAGGATCTGAGGCCATATAGGGCTTTGTAAATGATCAATAGATGACCTTCCAGCGATCTGAATTCGGGACCTGCCTTGATGCAGACTTTCTCGCAGGTAACTGCTTCTAGGTAGGCATTACCTATGCCGGTACCCCATGCTTCTAGTTCGTTCAGTTCAGCTAGGAATAGGCACATACGTAGACCGCGTAGAGATACGACACCTGCATAAACACTGTGGATAGGGGCCTCAGTGAGATTACCGTTAGCAACGAGACGAGCCTTGTGTCTACCGTCGTGCTTGACAGCATATATCATGTGTACCTTGATCTGTTGGAACCCGGGGGGAATGGAACTTGTCTTGTACACGCCTTTATCAATGAATGTATTGTATTCATTGAGTTGTGCCATTTCTAGAGTGGTGGCCTCTTCCCATTTGGTGTTTCCGTTGGCTTGATCAAATTGGAGGGCTTCTTCGTGGTTACGAGGTACTTTGAATCCATATTGGTACTGTGGAGTGGTACGGAAAGAACGGAGTTTGGCTTGATGCACGAGTTGATCAAGTTTCTTGGTTCCTCGTGCTAGGTTGGTGATTCGCTTGAGGCGTTTCCAACCCGGGAGGTCAAGCAAGTTGTTGTCTTTCCCATATTTTGCAACGGTGACCGGGTCATCAGCTGCAATGTTGGCTAGAGGTTCATATGTGTGTTCCATATTTTCCCATTCAATCCAAAGGTTATACTTGGAACCTTTGTATTGAGGATGCTTGTTATCTAGCGGACCTTGGTGTCCTAGGATGCGGCGAAATTACCAAAGTTTTCTGTCTTCTTGTGTTGAATCACGATGGATGTAATTCATGACATCATTGTATGCAATGATATCGTTAAGTTCGTCATCAGAGTGTTTGCACTTAAACTTGATGAAGTCTTTGTTGCGTTCAAGACTTTCTTCTACATCAACCATGGTAAGACGCTTCCGGGTGCCATCGGGGTTGGTTACAAGGAAGGATCGTCCTTGTAGATCGGCAATTGGGACCGTAGGAATGGTAATTGGTTGGCCATCATCGTCAAATTGTGCGTTGCCTTCTTCATCGGTAACAACTACCTGTGATTGGTCTACTGAAGGAGTAGCGGGGTTGGTGTGTGGAGTTGTGACGTCACTAACATCAAAGTATGCTAGCTCCAGAGGATCAAAATCATCTTCAGTAAGGAGAACGCCATCGGGGTTCTTGCTGAAGATGTGTGTCGTAGGAGGACCATCAAAACTCTCCCCATAGTTGTTAGGGAGTGGAGAAGGTGACCAGCTTGGGCTGTCATCGACCTTCTTATAAAGAAAGCTTGGTAACCAGGGGTGGGCGGGTGGTTGAAGAATAGCTTGATTACCAGATGCGGGAGGTGTTGTACCTGGTTGTTCGTTGGGTACAGATGGCGTGGTGTCATCGGCGGTGTTGGAATCAGCAGGTGAGACGCCAGGAGGGGGAGTAACTGAGTTGCCCTGTGTTGTAGAATCTTCAATGGGGCTACTCTTAGTGATATGCTCCCCATGTTTGAATGTCGGAGCGTCTCCAGTGGCGTATAATCGGGGCAAGGAATCCTTGGCTTTACGCCATTTGATGAAACCATCATCAGTGAATAGGCCCGCGCGTTTGTTGCGAGACTCAGGCGTAAGAGCAGAGCGTACACCGGACCAGTCAAGCAACTTGTTGGTAACGGGATCCCAGATTCGGAAACAGAGTCCATTGCCAACATGTTCTGCAATGCCGAAGAAGTGACCGAGACGTTCGGTAGACTGGGTACCGAAAGGGGAGTCGTTGGTCTTGAAATACACAGGTTCAAACCAGAAGAAACTGGTGTATGCGCTGATGTCGCCAAGTGTACCGGTAGCAATGAAGACCGGTTGTTTGTCTGACAGCGTAGGATCAGAAATAACATTGAGGAGTCCGGCAACGTATGTCATGCACAGCAGCCATAGATGTGGTGGTGTGCCTGTACGATCCATGACGCGATTGACAATACGTTTGAACGTTTGGTATCGCCATTCAAATTGATTCTGGTGTTGGTGGTAAGGTTCACTTTGCCAGAGTCCAATCCATAACATTTTGAGATAATCAGTGACCCTCTTACTAGATTGGTAGTTACCGTGGTCGCAAAGGAGGCGAATGGGCCTGCCCCATTTTCGAATAAAGTTCTGGAAACATGATAGAAAATCACCGGTGGTACGCATTTCCTCAACATGTATGATATGTGACTTTCGGCCGAAGAAGATCTGAGCAATCTTGGAGCCACCGTCAATTGCTGGGACATCTGAATAGACAGCATCGGACAGAACGTCGTCATTGAAGGGTCGAACGTTCATAGCCGGTTGGGGGGAATGGAAACGTTTGAAAATGTTTCCATCAGGACTAATCGCTATCGAACCATATTGCGTTGAGTTTTCAAACATAGCTTTGATGCGATCTGTGGAAACCCAACAAAAGAAAGGTTTCAGGGATAAGTAGTCATGTTTGTTGGGGTATCGCTCACGGGGCGTAGCTGCAATACGTGTAGTATCACTAGCAGTACAATCCGTTGGAAACGCAGTGACTGTCCCAGAGATTTGAGGGGAAGTGCAGCATGCGAGGCGTTCCTGGTGAACGTAGTCGGTAGGAGTAAGCCAGAATGAGCGATCGCTGGTTCCATGATCATCAATAGGGAGGAAGGGAGACCGAGTGGAGTGGCTGGAATATGAACTGAGAGATGTGACCGTGGAAGAGCCAGGGGACACAGAGATATCCAACCCTTCAAGGCAACGTGGATTTCCGTATTCGTTGTAATCGGCATATGGGAGTTGCTGCGGCTGAGGAGGATATTTCTGGAGAAATTGTTCATCTTTTGCACTGATTGTTGTATCGAGAACAGATGGGTCCCAATGCTTATCTGATGTCATGATAACATGTGGGAGCGTGTCAAACTCAATAGCCGTGTACTTTTGCATTGCAAGGTATGGTAAACCATGCCGGATGCTAAGGGGCAGTGCATATCCATCGGAGGTGGTGATTACCTGTCCACCGCCCGCTTTGATGGATGTGTCATCGACAGTGGAAAAATATGCTTCCATCTGGCCGGAGGACAATATAGAAGGGTGTCGTCCTGTATATGCACATTCATTGAAAATGAGGATGATGGGACCTCTATTTGAGATAGAATAAGCGCCGCATGTAGCAATGGGAATATTTTGTACCTGGTGATTGTTAATGCCTGTGACATTGACATATCGTGGTGGGATATCCTTGGAGATGAGGCATGCATCATTGCCGATGATGCAACCATTTGCACCGCGATCGACCATGGCGAAACCGGGATTAGTGATCGTAGCTTTGTGGGCACAATATGTGTACGACGTTACTTGACTATCGTGTGAAAAGGTCAGATCATCGTCGGGATTATACCATTGGTGGAAATTGGCGGAATAAGAGGATGTTCCCACAGGTATTTGGGTGTCACCGTCCTTTTTGTACTGAATGTCAGGGTTTTCGGAGAGGAATCGAGCGGGATGCGCGGGTGACACGGAAGACTTGAGGGGTCTTTGGTCCTTGGAGGAAGAGGTTTTAGACTTGTATACACCTAATGATGCATGGAAAACGCCTCTACGGTCATTTTCTACAGCGGGATGTAAGTCTGCTGCGGAATTGACATGGTCATCTTTGTTCGAAGTATCATCTTCTAGGAATGAGACAAAATGTCCATGTTGGTATGTTTTCCGGGTGATGGGCTTGACATTGTTAGGGTCAGGTTGATCCTTTGAGAGCAAATCGTGTTGTAACGATGCGACCACAATTTTCTTGCCTTCCGGAGAAAAGTTTAGCCAACTCTTCATGTCCTGACGTGATAGGGCCTTCCATATGTTTGTGGGCAGGCGCATAGTAGGGTCAGGTGCGCGTCCAGCCTTGAATACCGCATAGTCTTGATAGTCACCTTCAAATTCGATAGGGAGAGCATAGTCGTCATGGTTTTGACTTTGTCCAGATGAGAAATCGTGAACATGTGCACGTACAGTTGACTTAGGAGCCGACATCGCGGACTGGGAATCGAGTCGAGTTGCTTCGAGTAGGAGAGTGATTTTGAGTTTGTGAATAGCAGCTGCTTCAGCAACTGCATCTGTCACGGTGCTATTCGTGCCACCTGGATCCTTGACTTTGGCAAACTGTTCACTTAGCTGAAAGCTGGAATAGCATGCCTGACATAATGCTGATTTTGCAGTATGGTACTCAAGGGGCTTGTTGGGAGGACGAAGCTTGTTGAGGTGATTCAATTCATCAAACCAATGTGTGATGAATTTCACTTTGGATTCTTTCCAATTGCTGAGATTCATTTTTAGCAACGCTTGTAGTTGAGCCGAATTGTCATATACCTTGGCTTTTGATTCGCTGTGAAGGTTTACGAAATCAAAGTATGCTTGACGTCCATTACGTGTGGTAGAATGGCTGTGTACACACGATGCGGATAGATCGCTTTTGAAGACCTCCAACATTAGTACCCAGAAGAAGGCACACTGTTTAACAAAAAGGTCACGTGTATAACCTTGTAGCGCAGCTGGAGGCCATGTTTCATCAAGGAATGTTTCTGTGTTGATGTCGTATGCCTCGAGCTTAGCTTTGAAACCTACGAGCCAATGTTCAAATCTTGAGTCATTCGTGAGGGGCGTAAAGGACTTTTCATCCCGTGCTTTTTGGCACCAAGATTCGTATTTTACCTGCTGAGGTGTCTTTTTATTACTTCCTGGCGGAGGAGGTGGAGGGTTCAGAGCAGATTCGGTCTGCATACGGATGGCACATTCCAAACGAAATTTTCTGAATTCTTCATACGGATATGACTTTACATCTTTCCAGTCTTTCTCGTCTTCTTGTAGGTCGATAGAGGACTCCGCAAGTGCTTCTATGATCCGTTGGATGGATCGATGGAGATGTGTTGGTAGTCCTCCTTCAGTGTAGGTAATCTCGCGGGCAAAATTCGGTTCGATAAGTGCGTCGAGAAATGCCGTCCACTCGCATAATCCTCCTTCCTTGAGAGCTAAACACAGGGTGTTATTTGCTTCCCTTTTGATGCGGAATAGAGATATAAGTATCAGCTTCATATCAGTATCAAAACTAGGAAAATGGTTGACAGCAGCGGCTTCGGCATCACCCGTGCTGTTTCCGCCTCCGAATAGATTGGCGGGCATTTTCGGCATGTTCGGCATTTGTGATGGTTCTGATCCTTCGACGGAATCGCGCGGTGAATGAGAATGAGAACTGCTTCGTGTACGATGTGCGATTGGCATATGCCAGCATAGGGATTGTATTCAATTCCGTTCCTGTTCCTTTTGTGTGCAAGCCACCTTGGAGCTTGCAACTGTTAATCTATTATTTTCCTTCTGAATCTGGTCCGTTGAGGGTCTGATTCAAAGGCTTCTGAAGAACAGCAACGCTGCGTTAGTGTGTTAGTATACGAACGATTGTACTCTACGCGTGACAATTGTGGTTGGATACTTTCGACAACGGATAATTGGACTACAGGCAAGACTATGGAAACGCCAGATCTCTTCTTACTGTGAACTTATTCAGATACAGCGAGACAGACCTTAGTGATGTAGATTACAGGTAGTTGGTAGCAACTAGTGTGAATTTTGGGATATAAATCAGTTGAATGTTAAAAGTATGAGATAAAGTGAAATCTTGCCGAAATGCAAGATCTCTCTTTTATTGAGATGAATACGTTGCAACTGCTGTTGCGTAGTGATGAGATTACTTGCTGATTATTTCCGTACATGCATTGGTCGTTGACCATATATATCTGTATGCATGTATATATATATTGTGTGAGAATCACACGCCAACGGTTTTCTTCTCTTGTTCCATTAGGAAGACTTCATGATATGTTTATCATTAAGATCAGGAATTGCTCCCGTAGCTCATGTGATATTTTATGAAATCAGAGTTTGCTCACCGAAGAACAATGGCAATACTATAAAACAGAGATTGCTCACCGTCGCTGCGCGATGGGAATCGATGTACCGTGGGAATCGATATGTCGTGGGAATTGATTACTTTGGTTGATACGGGACTCATTGATTCGTACGAATAGGATATCTACCATCTGGTAGCTTTGGTACTTCTGGTCACGAAAGGAATTTAATAAATTGCACCAAAAATACCCTCATGTTTGAAAAGAATTCACCGTGTAAATGCAAATTTGTACGTACTAATCACGGGCGTATCATACGGAAAGTCATAAGGGCAAAATAGCCTTATTCTTAAGGTTAAACCTGAGTGGATGATCGTCGGCGCTTCATGTGGATTGCCTCTTAGCAGGTTTTTTCCCCATCAGCTCACTCTTTGAAGAATTAACAACTCTAAAACACCATCATGCCCTAAATCTACGTACACTCTAGTACTAATTCTACATGATAAGATACGATTACATGTGATATTCCAATGAAAATATCACGGCAAATTATACGGTAAAAGGCCGATCGAAGATGGCCGGGGTTCTTATTCGTGTGTTTTGTGTCTCAGGATTACGGCCGATTAGTGTAAATTACGGATATGCCAACAATCGATATGACGATGAGGAGAGCAATTAGATTATTCTACTCACTAAATCAATCGACCGAAAGGCCGATTGCCTTTGCTTTTGTTACGATACACTTCCTTTAGTTTATCAGACCCACAGCACTCTACGAGCTGTGGAGGACCGAATGGCGTTTCCCACCGAGAAATGCAGTTGAGCTCAAAGACCAAAGAATCCGGATTAGCCTGATCAGCAACCGGCATCAACCCTCAACGATGTAAAAGGGGCAATTGCTTGTGGAGCCCTGGAACAGACCAACACCAGGGCGGCCTCCCTTGAAAGAAGAGGCCAAAGACACGAACCAAGATGGTAGGGTCCATCGGGTTTCAAGATCCAACAACAAAACAAGCAAGGGAAAAGGGCTGGACGATTCATGCAAAAGAATCGCCCAGGTTGGCATCAGCTGAAAGGAATCAATATCCGATCTGAGAACACTGATCTTTCACTGAAAACAAGAATGACGTGAGCCAGAAGATTGAGCCTCAAGTAGTCTGTGGTGAAACAGATGGAACAAACAGATTGCAAGCAACTGCTGGCAAGAAAATCCAAAGATATGGAAACGAGAACACCAAATCTCAAAGATCCAAGAGAAAAGAGAACACTAAATTCTCAGGAACAAGACGATGAAATAATTCAATGGTCTTTCACCACAGAAATACAGAATGAGCAAATCCCGAGACCGGATAGAAAAGCTCACAATCTTAAATTGCAACAAAAGCAAAAAATCATACAAATCGGAACGAAAACTCGATCCGAATAGTCAGAACGAAAAATAACCGGAACGAAAATTTGATCCGGATATACAAATATGAACAGATAAGCAAATCACACTCGTCAGTCACCACACCTAATATCCATCTCACATCCAATCCTTCGATCCGATTACACTCTCTTTCCACATACCACCTTCGATTGAATATTCGATCGAAACTTCCAACGAATATCGTCCTTCGAAATAACGATCGTCCACCGAATATCGTCCTTCGAATATTTCGAAACGAATACCCAAAGAACCATTAGAATATTTTCTCCACCATGGCCCAAACAAGAGCGAACTACGACTCCATTGAAGAGACAAAAATGGAAGTGGACCCACAAGATCCTGATGGAGACAATGAAGGAGTGGGTATGGAAGAAGAAGACGAATTCGATGAAAGAATCATGCGCGTAATGGAAAGGGCTATCGCTGACCCAGAAAAGAACTCAACTATGAAGAGAATCATCAACCAAGAAGTAAAGAAAAGAATCGGAGCATTGCAGGAAGCGGAAAGTAGGGGTAGGAATCCAGATGATGACAGCAGTGATGAAGGTCAACAAGATGTCGACCCAAGGACTGAACGGTACGAAAGGAGGTCATCCCAACCCAAAATAAGTTTCAGGGGATTCAACAATGGAAGATTTCTGAATCCAGAACAGCTCGCCTTCAGAAGTAGCTTGATGGACTTTGGTATCAACTATGAATCAGCTGAAGAAATTTTGAGGGGAGGAATGTCTAATATTCGTGAAATTACAGACCTCAATAAGGAAAGCATCAAATCATTCATGCATGGATTGAAATCAATCAGTCCAGACTGTCCTAATCCAAAAAGTATCCACTATGGTAACAGGCTATCATCGAGACTGCTGACATGGGCAAATTGGGCTCGCTATCAACCATTGATTGGAGTCAAACCAAGAGCCATTGACTGGAACGCAAACCCAAACAATCTGGAACTGCAACAATTCAGGATCAAGATGATGGAATCAAGTGTGAAATCACAAGAAAAAGCAGCTCCACCTGAGTTAAAGGATCTTACAAAATTCAGAGAATGGGAAGAAGGCTTTTGTCAAAACTTGAGATACAGATTCAACTCTGAAGGTTTCCCAATCTTGTATGTCATAAGACCCCAAGAGAAGGAAGATGTTACTGATGAGGCCGGTCTGGCACAGTCGGGCAAAGTCCATAAGATACCTATCCAACTTGGAGTGACTACAATGAAAGGTGTGGTGTTTTGTCAGGTCATCAGTATGATGAAGACAACAATGTCGTCTGGAGGTTGTTATGTGATGCAACAAGAAAAGGGCCGGGTTGGGAATATGTGGCACATTTCCAAAATACTGAATTGAACTCAGGACATGCGAGAAATGCATTTATTTCATTGATGCAACATGCTTACACTGATACCAACATCACTATGGTTCTGAACAAAACCTACCAGGAAATGAAAGAATCACATTACACGGGTGATCATAAAAATTATGATTGGAACAAGCACAAGAGGAATTTGACTGCTTTCCATGGAACGATTCTGAGATTTGAAAAGAACCACAATGAAAGAAGATTTGTTTGGGACTTTATCAATTCAATCAGTGATGAGAGACTTGATGCTGCCAAAGCCGATGCAATTGATGAGAGCAAAGATTATCGTGACAACTTCAATGAGTGTTTGATTTTATTCACCAATTGTCTCGGATTGAAGAAGCTTGCAAATGGAAAGCATAAAAGAGGTTCCAGAGGTGTATACTCAGTCGGTACATCAAGCAATAAGAAGCAGAAAACAACTGGGACATTCACAGGAACAGTTGAGAACAAGACCTATCCAACAAGTGTGTATAAAACAATGTCAAAGGAACAGCGTCAGGAACTGTACCAGATGAGACAGGCAAGTAAGAAAAAGAGGGCTCTCAAGGCTGCTGAGACAAAAAAGGCAAAGGAAGCTGAAAAAGAAGGTGCAGGTGACAGCTTTGGATCAAAATCTAAGAAATGACATCATAACCGGACACTAGAAAACAAATGTTTAAAAATGGTGAGCCGGTCATTATATAAGATGAATATTCCTCTAGATTTCGATGATGGTGAAAACGAAGATGGATACTGTGAGTTAGACTCACATGCTGACACCACTGCAGCGGGAAGCAACATGGTATTGCTTAATCCTGATCAGATAACAACACATGTTGATGTTGCCCCTTTTTCTGAAGAGTACAAGCCAATCAAGAAAATCCCAATTGGAAGTTGTGCAACTGCTTGGACGAGTCCAACATCAGGTCAAGTCTACATTATTGTATTTCACCAAGCGCTGTACTTTGGAAACAAATTGAAGAACAGCCTGATATGCCCAAATCAAGTAAGGGATTGCAATTTCAACTCTGTTGAAGAAACCCCTCGTCAGTTTGACCCCAGACCCAAGCATGGAATTACAATCCAAACCCCAATGGAAGATGATGACCCCAAGAAAGTTTTCATAAAACTGAGTATGAGAAATGTGATTTCATACTTTCCAACAAGGAAGCCAACAAGATTGGAGCTTGATGAATGTCAACATTTAATCGCAACAAACGACACCCCATGGGACCCTCATTCACTGAAGTTCAGGATGGCAGAGTTAGCAATTGACAATGGTGATCCAGTTTCAGGGGACCAATTCAGCGTTCAAGCCATGTCAACTGAAGATGCAAGTTCAGTGGTAAAAAAACCTACAAGTAATGTCACAGACATGTTCTCCAATAAAGAAAGTGTGTCGTAACAAACAAACGCAATCAGTCTTACGATCGATTGATTTAGTGAGTAAGATCATTGTTACAGTTCTATCGTCTTTGCCGATCGACAGGGTAATTACTCGTCGTATCGTCGTGTCGATTTCTAAGCATACAAAACACACGTAAATAAGACACGAAACACACGCAAACCATCTTCGTTCGGTCTTTCGCGTTACCGTATAATTCACCGTGATATTCTCATTGAGTATCACATGTGATTGTACCTTATTATGTAGAATTAGTACTAGGTTGTACATAGATTTTAGGGCATGATAGTGTTTTAGAGTTGTTAATTCTTCAAAGAGTGAGCTGATGGGGAAATCCGGTAAAGAGACAATCCACATGAAAACGCCGACGATTATTCACTCAAGTTAAATAACCTTACGAATAAGGTTATTTGCCCTTATGACTTTTCGTACAGTACGCGTTACATGGTGAATTCTTTTCAGTCCCCTTCAGTCATAAATCCAATCGTTAAGCGTTTGGATCTTTTGACATAATCTATTCATCGCGAGTCATGTATGTTGAATACCAAACTGTATCCAGTCTACCATCAGAGGCCCTATCAAAAATGGGGAGGCATTTTGCCATTCATTCTGGCTTGTATCATGGCATTTTGCCCTGATCCTTGCCGGTTTGATGTATTGTATTCATGGATCAAATTATCCATTTTCGAAATGCTCATTGCAGATCGATTCGTCTCCATGATCGAACATTCCACTGAATGATTGATTTGTTTCTTATTTACTTACCACATGCAAAACAAAACAAAACAAGCTTACCACATGCATCGGGAACAATGTTCTCAAAAGACAGCGCCACTCATTAGCTTGGTAAACAAGTCAGCGATATTTGTTGAACCTGGTTCTTTTGCAATTCTGATAATTCCTGCTGCAATAGATTCACGCGCCTTGTGGTATGCAATGCTGTTGTGCTTTTTCTTGCATGGGCTTTCTGGCCGTGTGACATTTGTGACAACAGAATCATTATCACAATACACATTGGTGCTTCCATCAATTGGAACACCCATCATTCTCAACTTGTACCTCAGACCTTCAACCAATTCGATTGCAATTTTCAATGCAATGATTTCAGATCCAAAAGTTGAGGTTTCGACTGTTGTCTGTCTTTTGGAAAACCATATGATCGGTGCATTATTAATGAAGATAATAACACCAGTATGAGATCTTCTGGTTGCTTTGCATCCAGCATGGTCGGCGTCAACAAAACAACTCATTGTCACATGTTTTCCCAAAGCTTCAGGCATATCCGCTGGTATGACTTCAGCGGCACCAGGATAGAATTCAGACCAGTCACATTTTTGAAATTTACTTTCGTCCACGCTTGGTACTGAATCATCAAAAACCAATTTTGACCTGTTGTATTTTTTCAAATATGCAAATATATGAAATAACTGGTTCAGATGTCCCTTTTTTGCTTGAGCCAAATACCTTGACATCAGCGAGACTGGCATTACAATGTCAAGCCTTCCTAATTCACAAATCCACCTGAGGACTCCAATCAAACCTTGATAGTAATTTTGCAATTCAGGATTCAATTCCTCTGATATATCAATTTCCGGTCGATAATCATGTGACAGTGGACTGGATGCTGATTTTGGTAGATACTTGTAGCCATATTTTTCAGTTCCTAGCTCTTGTTCTACAGCTGCAACAGCTTTTGCAGTATATTTGGTGCTTGATAGTGACCATCTTGGCTTTGAATCACCTTCAAAGTAAAATTTTCCAATATCAGCTCCCAGATACAGAGTTGGCTCTTCAATAGTATCGTCCTTCAATTTGAACTTTCGTTCAATGTTCTCAAGCTGGAACTTTGGATCTTCACCAGAACATAAGATATCATCTACATAGGCAATGAACATTGCCCAGTATCTGGATCCATCTTTCCTGGTTTCAATTCGTAAGTGCACATCCGGATCTGCTTTGCATGGGGAATATCCAAGATGCCTCAAATGCTGTGTGAGGTATGATCTGAAAGATGCGCCTGCAACTGGCAACCCATATAGTGCTCGAACTATCTTGCAAGGTCGTCCTGCAATATTTCTCTTTTATTGGGGCCATCAAATATGCATTTTGAATATCTGCTGAGAGAACTTTCAAATCGTTCCGTGCTGCTAGCAAGAAGAATATTCTTACTGAGTCACGACTGGGGACAGACGAATACGTATTCTCTTTTGCTATGGCAGGAACCTTGTGACCGTCCCCTACCAATCTAGCCTTCCTTGTTAGGGATCCAAGCTTGACGTCAAAGATCATATGTGTGGTTGTTTCCTTGTGACCGACTGGAATAACATCATCATCAGAAAATTCAAACGCAGCCATATTGTTGGTCATTTCTTTATGAATTGCTCTTTCCCAGTGATCAGTGCCTGTTTTCTTATCAATTGCCAGCGCTTGTGTGATTGAATGTGGCAATTCAACACCATATTTGTGAGTCTTCAACCAATACTTGGCTGTTTTGGCTGCCTTAAGGATTCGCTCCTTTCTTCTCAAAATTTTGTGCACCCACCATCTGAATGCTGGTGACTTTTCAAGATTATTGTTGACAGCATATTCAGCTAGTTGCACTGGGAATGATTCTTTAACATCACTGAGCTTGCACCATGATTCTGATCCATCTTTCCAACTGGCCAAAATCCTCCAACCCCTAGTTGTCGGCTTATGGCTTTGACGGCCATTTTTGCCTATAGTTGTGGCTTCCTCATCAGTTAAAGCAGTGTTGTCGCATTCATGGTCAATTAGCTCATCTAACATTGTGAACATTCGTCCATCATCATCAACAGAACTGTACAAACTCTCTGCAACAATATTCGCTGTGTATTCCTCAATGGTGCCGTCAGGTAGTTGCAATTTGTACAGCCTCGTGTCTAGTATTGGATTCTCATTCCTTACTCCAATTGGCCTGTTTTGCAAATCTCGCACCCTATCCTTGACAATGCACCTGAGCCTTTCATCATTTCTTTCAATGATTACTTCATTCCCCAGATACTCATCTGGCTCATCAATATCTTCTACTGACGCCTCTGGCTCAGCCATTTCAAGTTTCAGATTAGATGATTTCACTGGTTGTTGTTCCTCAAATAGCTCTATTTGGGGTTCCGGGTAGTTTTCCTGGAAGAAGGACGCGCTGTCTTTCACTTCATCACCAATCTTGGATTCAATTGATTTGTTGATTGCTTCCATTCTTCTGAGAATATCTCTATCCCTCCATTCAAATTCTTTGACAGGCCTTATTGAATTTGTAGATATCGGTATTGCTGATTCAGTCAGGATCCAAAAACAATCACCTCCACCTATCTTATTGCCACAGGGGCCCAACCACCGACCTAATCTTTCAACTCCACGCGTGGAAGAATCACCTTTATCAAAGTAAAATACAAAATCATACCATTCTGATGACGAGTATAGTGCGATATCAGGCATATAGCCATGAACCAATTCAAATGGAGTTCTCCCCATTGAAGAAGGATTGCTTGATGCAGTCCTTTGCCTGATATTAGCACATAATTCACCACAAAATGACCATAATCTCCTCGGTGATTTCTTCTTTGCTGACTTGGTTGTGATTGCACCACCAAGATGACCAATTGCTTGCTCGGCTCAATTTTGAAATGGGCAATATGGTTGGATGAATGTTTGGTGAATATGGTTGCGTTTTACAATTGAATTCCAGTGCGTCTTGTAGGTCCTTTGAGAGCCTTGTTCAGGAGCACCATCAGAGATCAAATGCTCAGGGATTCCAACTTCATGAATGAATATTTTCAACCCTTGATGCGCTTGCGATTTGTCCTGTATTGGTATAAATACTTCAAACCCATTTCCATTTGTAAAGATCTGTGCACATTTTTCTTGCCTCATAATACTGGTGGTCCTAGCATGCCACATATCAGTGTACCAGGTTCCTTGTGCAATTCTCTTGTTACTAAAGCGCTGCGTAGGCAGCCTCTTCATCAATGGTAGTTGCAAATTCCTCAGGGCCTTCTGAGTTGTGACTTTCAGTGTCTGCTCAGCCTTCTTGAAACTAATATTCCAAGTCTTGGCTAGGCGTTCACAGTCAACTTTGTTCGGACCTTCAATAGTTATCACTGATGGCCCCCATTGATTTCTTCTATCAAGAGACCTCCTCTCAAGTGTATTGTCAATTTCTTGCAAGCTAGGGGCTTGTTTTGATTCATCTTCAGGAGCTTCCGTGAAGTCAAATTCTGTGTCATCAAAAAAAAATTGGTCTACCCTTCGCGCGCTTGAAATATTTGTTACTGAAGAAATCCGATGAGAAATATTGCCATCTGTTGCAATTTGATATTCAGTTAGCATTCTTCTGGTTGATACCTGATGCAATCTCATCAGTTTGCATTGCTGTATGAGATTTGGATGCCTGTTCTCTAAGCTAGTCTTGGAAAGCATATCTGTAACATTACTTGTAGGTTCCGTTACAATCGAGCTTGCATCCTCAGCCGGCATGGCTTGATCATCTTCGGTCGACATGGCTTGAATGCTAAACTGGTCCTCTGAAATTGGATCGCCATTGTCAATTGCTAACTCTGCCATCCTGAACTTCAGTGAATGTGGGTCCCACGGGGTGTCATTTGTTGCTATCAAATGTTGACATTCATCAAGCTCCATTCTTGTTGGCTTCCCTGTGGGGAAATATGAAATCACATTTCTCATACTCAGTTTTATGAAAACTTTCCTGGGGTCGTCATCTTCCATTGGCGTTTGGATTGTGATTCCATGCTTGGATCTGGGGTCAAACTGACGGGGTGTTTCTTCAACAGAGTTGAAATTGCAATCCCTCACTTGATTTGGGCATATCAAGCTGTTCTTCAATTTATTCCCAAAGTACAGCGCTTGATGGAACACTATGATGTATACTTGACCTGATGTTGGATTTGTCCAAGCAGTTGCGCAACTTCCAATTGGGATCTTCTTAATTGGCTTGTATTCTTCAGAAAAGGGCGCAACATCAACATGTGTTGTGATCTGATCAGGATTGAGCAATATCATGTTGCTTCCAGCGGCAGTGGTGTCTGCATGTGAGTCTAGCTCGCAGTATCCTTCTTCATTTTCTCCATCATCAAAATCTAGAGGGATATTCATCTTGTATAATGACCGGCTCACCATTTTTAACAATTTGTTTTCTAGTGTCCGGTTATTATGTCATTTCTTAGATTTTGATCCAAAGCTATCACCTGCTCCTTCCTTTTCAGCATCTTTTGCCTTTTTTGTCTCAGCAGCCTTGAGATTTCTTTTCTTCTTTGCCTGTCTCATCTGGTAAAGCTCCTGACGCTGTTCTTTTGACATTGTTTTATAAACACTTGTTGGATAGGGCTTGCATTCAACTTTTCCTGTAAACGTTCCAGTTGTTTTCTGCTTCTTATTGCTTGTCGTGCCCACAGAATACACACTTCTGGAACCTCTTTTATGCTTTCCATTTGCAAGCTTCTTCAATCCAAGACGATTGGTGAATAGGATCAGACATTCATTGAAGTTGTCACGATAATCTTTGCTCTCATCAATTGCATCGGCTTTGGCAGCATCAAGCCGCTCATCACTGATTGAATTGATAAAGTCCCAAACAAATCTTCTTTCATTGTGGTTCTTTTCAAATCTCAGGATTGTTCCATGGAAAGCAGTCCAGTTCCTCTTGTGTTTGTTCCAATCATAATTCTTAGCATCGCCAGTGTAATGTGATTCTTTCATTTCCTGGTAGGTTTTGTTCAGGACCATAGTGATATTCGTATCAGTGTAAGCATGTTGCATCAATGAAATGAAGGCGTTTCTTGCATGACCCGAGTTGAGTTCAGTATTTTGGAAATGTGCCACATATTCCCAACCAGGCCCCTTTCTTGTTGCATCACATAGCAACCTCCAGACGACGTTGTTATCTTCATCATACTGGTGGCCTGACAAAACACCACACCTTTCATTGTAGTCACTCCAAGTTGGATAGGTATCTGTTGGACTTTGCCCGACTGTTCCAGACCTGGCTTCATCAGTAACATCTTCCTTCTCTTGGGGCCTTATGACATACAAGATTGGGAAACCTTCAGAGTTGAATCTGTATCTCAGGTTTTGTCGAAAGCCTTCCTCCCATTCTCTGAATTTTGTAAGGTCCTTTAACTCAGGTGGGGTTGACTTTTCCTGTGATTTTACACTTGACTCCATCATCTTGATTCTGAATTGTTGCAATTCCAGATTATTTGGGTTCGCGTTCCAGTCAATAGCTCTTGGTTTGACTCCAATCAATGGTTGATACCGAGCCCAATTCGCCCATGTGAGAAGCCTCGATGATAGCCTGTTACCATAGTGGATACTTTTTGGATTAGGACAGTCTGGACTGATTGATTTCAATCCATGCATGAATGACTTTATGCTTTCCTTGTTGAGGTCTGTAATTTCATGGATATTGGACATTCCTCCCCTCATAATTTCTTCAGCTGATTCATAGTTGATACCAAAGTCCATTAAGCTGCTTCTGAAAACAAGCTGTTCTGGGTTCAGAATTTTTCCATTGTTGAATCCATTGATTGTTATTTTGGGTTGGAAGGACCTCCTTTTGTACCGTTCAGCCCTTAGGTTGACATCTAGTTGATCCTCATCTTCATCACTGCTATCACTAGCTATCACTTCGATTAACGTCATCTGGATTTCTGTGTTGCTCCACTGCGTCTTGTATGGCTCTGATCCTTCTCTTTACTTCCTTGTCGATTACTCTTTTCCAAGTTGAGTTCATTTCTGGATCAGTCATAGCCTTTTCCATTACACGCATGATTGTTCTCTCATTCAATCTGTCTTCTTCCATACTTTCCTCATCACTTTTACCATCCATGGTGATTCCTTAGAAAAAGTGTGTCATAACAGTAATAAAACAAAACAGGATCTTCCTTACGGTCGATCGTCTTAGTGAGTAATACGATCATTGTTACAGTTCGATTGTCTTTTGCAGATAGACAGGTTAATTACTCGTTGTATCGCCGTGTCGATTTACAGCATATTACTGTGTAATTCTAGGCATACAAAACACACGTAATTAAGACATAAAGCACACGCAAAACCATCTTTGATTGGTCTTTTACCGCATAATTCACCCTGATATTCTCATTGGAATATCACATGTATTGTACCTTATCATGTAGAATTAGTACTAGGTTGTACATAGATTTTAGGGCATGATAGTGTTTTAGAGTTGTTAATTCTTTGAAGAGTGAGCTGACGGGGAAAACTCCCGCTAAGAGACAATCCACATGGAAGCGCCGACGATTATTCACTCATCAGGTTAATAACCTTACAGATAAGGTTATTGCCTTCTTTATGACTTCTTCGTACGATACGCCCGCTCAGTACGTAAGTACGTACTTACACGGTGAATTCTTTTCAGTCCCCTTCAGTCGTAAATCCTCCAACCGTTAAGCGGCTGGATTCTATGACTTAATCTATGATTCATCGTGAGTCGTTGTTGTGTGTTGAATACCAAACTGTATCCAGTCTACTATCAGAGGCCCTATCAATTGGGGCGGCGTTTTGCCTTTCATTCTGGCTAGTATCATGGCATTTTGCCCTGATTCTTGCCCGATTGATATATTGTAATCAATGGATCCAATCATCCATTTTGAAATGTTACCACATGCAACGAGAACAATGTTCCCGGAAAACAGCGCCACTCATTAGCTTAGTAAACAAATCAGCAATATTTGTTGAACCTGGTTCCTTTGCAACTCTGATAATTCCTGCTGCAATAGATTCACGCGCTTTGTGGTATGCAATGCTGTTGTGCTTCTTCTTACATGGGCTTTCAGGTCGTGTAACATTTGTGACAACAGAATCATTATCACAATACACATTGGTGCTTCCATCAATTGGAACACCCATCATTCTCACCTTGTACCTTAGACCTTCAACCAATTCGATTGCAATTTTCAAAGCAATGATTTCAGATCCAAAAGTTGATGTCTCAACCGTTGTTTGTCTTTTGGAAAACCATATGATCGGTGCATTATTAATGAAGATAATAACACCGGTATGAGACCTCCTTGTTGCCTTGCATCCAGCATGGTCGGCGTCAACAAAACAACTCATTGTCACATGTTTTCCCAAAGCTTCAGGCATATCTGCTGGTATGACTTCAGCAGCACCAGGGTAAAATTCAGACCAGTCACATTTTTGAAATTTACTTTCGTCCACGCTTGGTACTGAATCATCAAAAACCAATTTTGACCTGTTGTATTTTTTCAAATATGCAAATATATGAAATAACTGGTTCAGATGTCCCATTTTTGCTTGAGCCAAATACCTTGACATCAGCGAGACTGGCATTACAATGTCAAGCCTTCCTAATTCACAAATCCACCTGAGGACTCCAATCAAACCTTGATAATAATTTTGCAATTCAGGATTCAATTCCTCTGATATATCAATTTCCGGTCGATAATCATGTGACAGTGGACTGGATGCTGATTTTGGTAGATACTTGTAGCCATATTTTCAGTTCCTAGCTCTTGTTCTACAGCTGCAACAGCTTTTGCAGTATATTTGGTGCTTGATAGTGACCATCTTGGCTTTGAATCACCTTCAAAGTAAAATTTTCCAATATCAGCTCCCAGATACAGAGTTGGCTCTTCAATAGTATCGTCCTTCAATTTGAACTTTCGTTCAATGTTCTCAAGCTGGAACTTTGGATCTTCACCAGAACATAAGATATCATCTACATAGGCAATGAACATTGCCCAGTATCTGGATCCATCTTTCCTGGTTTCAATTCGTAAGTGCACATCCGGATCTGCTTTGCATGGGGAATATCCAAGATGCCTCAAATGCTGTGTGAGGTATGATCTGAAAGATGCGCCTGCAACTGGCAACCCATATAGTGCTCGAACTATCTTGCAAGGTCGTCCTGCAATATTTCTCTTTTATTGGGGCCATCAAATATGCATTTTGAATATCTGCTGAGAGAACTTTCAAATTGTTCCGTGCTGCTAGCAAGAAGAATATTCTTACTGAGTCACAACTGGGGACAGACGAATACGTATTCTCTTTTGCTATGGCAGGAACCTTGTGACCGTCCCCTACCAATCTAGCCTTCCTTGTTAGGGATCCAAGCTTGACGTCAAAGATCATATGTGTGGTTGTTTCCTTGTGACCGACTGGAATAACATCATCATCAGAAAATTCAAACGCAGCCATATTGTTGGTCATTTCTTTATGAATTGCTCTTTCCCAGTGATCAGTGCCTGTTTTCTTATCAATTGCCAGCGCTTGTGTGATTGAATGTGGCAATTCAACACCATATTTGTGAGTCTTCAACCAATACTTGGCTGTTTTGGCTGCCTTAAGGATTCGCTCCTTTCTTCTCAAAATTTTGTGCACCCACCATCTGAATGCTGGTGACTTTTCAAGATTATTGTTGACAGCATATTCAGCTAGTTGCACTGGGAATGATTCTTTAACATCACTGAGCTTGCACCATGATTCTGATCCATCTTTCCAACTGGCCAAAATCCTCCAACCCCTAGTTGTCGGCTTATGGCTTTGACGGCCATTTTTGCCTATAGTTGTGGCTTCCTCATCAGTTAAAGCAGTGTTGTCGCATTCATGGTCAATTAGCTCATCTAACATTGTGAACATTCGTCCATCATCATCAACAGAACTGTACAAACTCTCTGCAACAATATTCGCTGTGTATTCCTCAATGGTGCCGTCAGGTAGTTGCAATTTGTACAGCCTCGTGTCTAGTATTGGATTCTCATTCCTTACTCCAATTGGCCTGTTTTGCAAATCTCGCACCCTATCCTTGACAATGCACCTGAGCCTTTCATCATTTCTTTCAATGATTACTTCATTCCCCAGATATTCATCTGGCTCATCAATATCTTCTACTGACGCCTCTGGCTCAGCCATTTCAAGTTTCAGATCAGATGATTTCACTGGTTGTTGTTCCTCAAATAGCTCTATTTGGGGTTCCGGGTAGTTTTCCTGGAAGAAGGACGCGCTGTCTTTCACTTCATCACCAATCTTGGATTCAATTGATTTGTTGATTGCTTCCATTCTTCTGAGAATATCTCTATCCCTCCATTCAAATTCTTTGACAGGCCTTATTGAATTTGTAGATATCGGTATTGCTGATTCAGTCAGGATCCAAAAACAATCACCTCCACCTATCTTATTGCCACAGGGGCCCAACCATCGACCCAATCTTTCAACTCCACGCGAGGAAGAATCACCTTTATCAAAGTAAAACACAAAATTGTACCATTCTGATGAAATGTATAGTGCAATATCAGGCCTATAGCCATGGACCAATTCAAATGGAGTTCTCCCCATTGAAGAAGGGTTGCTCGATGCTGTTCTCTGCCTTATATTAGCACATAATTCACCACAAAATGACCATAATCTCCTCGGTGATTTCTTCTTTGCTGACTTGGTTGTGATTGCACTCCCAAGATGACCAATCACTTGTTCTGCTCGATTTTGAAATGGACAATGTGGTTGTATGAATGTCTGGTGAATATGGTTGCGTTTTACAATTGAATTCCAGTGCGTCTTGTAGGTTCTTGGAGATCCTTGTTCTGGCGCGCCATCAGAGATCAAATGCTCAGGAATTCCAACTTCATGAATGAATATTTTCAACCCTTGATGCGCTTGCGATTTGTCCTGTATTGGTATAAATACTTCAAACCCATTTCCATTTGTAAAGATCTGTGCACATTTTTCTTGCCTCATAATACTGGTGGTTCTAGCATGCCACGTATCAGTGTACCAGGTTCCTTGTGCAATTCTCTTGTTACTATAGCGCTGTGTAGGTAAACGCTTCATCAATGGTAGTTGCAAATTCCTCAGGGCCTTCTGAGTCGTGACTTTCAGTGTCTGTTCAGCCTTCTTGAAACTAATATTCCAAGTCTTGGCTAGGCGTTCACAGTCAACTTTGTTCGGACCTTCAATAGTTATCACTGATGGCCCCCATTGATTTCTTCTGTCAAGAGACCTCCTCTCAAGTGTATTGTCAATTTCTTGCAGACTAGGGGCTTGTTTTGATTCATCTTCAGGAGCTTCCGTGAAGTCAAATTCTGTGTCATCAAAAAAAAATTGGTCTACCCTTCGCGCGCTTGAAATATTTGTTACTGAAGAAATCCGATGAGAAATATTGCCATCTGTTGCAATTTGATATTCAGTTAACATTCTTCTGGTTGATACCTGATGCAATCTCATCAGTTTGCATTGCTGTATGAGATTTGGATGCCTGTTCTCTAAGCTAGTCTTGGAAAGCATATCTGTAACATTACTTGTAGGTTCCGTTACAATCGAGCTTGCATCCTCAGCCGGCATGGCTTGATCATCTTCGGTCGACATGGCTTGAATGCTAAACTGGTCCCCTGAAATTGGATCGCCATTGTCAATTGCTAACTCTGCCATCCTGAACTTCAGTGAATGTGGGTCCCACGGGGTGTCATTTGTTGCAATCAAATGTTGACATTCATCAAGCTCCATTCTTGTTGGCTTCCTTGTGGGAGAATATGAAATCACATTTCTCATACTCAGTTTTATAAAAACTTTTTTCGGATCATCATCCTCCATTGGTGTTTGGATTGTGATTCCATGCTTGGATCTGGGGTCAAACTGACGGGGTGTTTCTTCAACAGAGTTGAAATTGCAATCCCTCACTTGATTTGGGCATATCAAGCCATTCTTCAATTTATTCCCAAAGTATAGCGCTTGATGGAACACTATGATGTATACTTGACCTGATGTTGGATTTGTCCAAGCAGTTGCGCAACTTCCAATTGGGATCTTCTTGATTGGCTTGTACTCTTCAGAAAAGGGCGCAACATCAACATGTGTTGTGATCTGATCAGGATTGAGCAATATCATGTTGCTTCCAGCGGCAGTGGTTATTAAATTCCTTTCGTGACCAGAAGTACCAAAGCTACCAGATGGTAGATATCCTATTCGTACGAATCAATGAGTCCCGTATCATTCTAAGCAATCGATTCCCACGGCATATCAATTCCCACGGCGCGTCGATTCCCATCGCGCATCAACGGTGAGCAATCCCTGTTTTACAGTATTGCCATTGTTCTTCGGTGAGCAAACTCTGATTTCATAAAATATCACACGAGCTACGGGAGCAATTCCTGACCTTAATGATAAACATATCATGACGTCTTCCTAACGGAACAAGAGAAGAAAACCGTTGGCGTGTGATTCTCACACAATACATATACATGCATACAGATATATATGGTCAACGACCAATACATGTACGGAAATAATCAGCGAGTAATCTCATCACTACGCAACAGCAGCTGCAACGTATTCATCTCAATAAAAGAGAGATCTTGCACTTCGGCAAGATTTTCACTTTATCTCATACTTTTAACATTCAACTGATTTATATCCCAAAATTCACACTAGTTGCTACCAACTACTTGTAATCTACATACTAAGGTCTGTCTCGCTGCAATCTGAATAAGTCACAGCAAGAAGAGATCTGGCGTCTCCCTAGCTTCGCCTGTAGTCCGATTATCCGTTGCCGAAAGTATCCAAACACATTTGTCACGCGTAGAGTACAATCGTTTGTCTACTAACACACTAACACAGCGTTGCTGTTCCTCAGGAGCCTTTGAATCAGACTCTCAACAACTCGGATTCAGAAGGAAAATAATAGATTAACAGTCGCAAGCTCTAAGAAGGCTTGCACACAAAGAGGGACAAGAACGGACCTGAATTCGATCTCTACGCTGGCATATGCGTACACGAAGTAGTTCTTATTCCCAGTCACCGCGCAATTCTCTCGGAGGATCGGAACCGTTACAGATGCCGAACATACCGACGATGCCCGGCGGCGAAGAGAAGAATGACGCAGAAGTCGCTGTTGTCAATCACTTTCCCAGTTTCGATACTGATATGAAGAAGATACTCGTATCCCTACTCAGCGTAACAAGTGAAGCCAATAGTAAACTGTGCTTAGCCCTCAAGGAAGGCAGATTATGCCAGTGGAATGCATTCCTTGACGCACTTATCGAACCGGATTTTGCACGCGAGCTTACCTACACTGAAGGAGGGCTACCAACGCATATCCCTTGATCCGTTCAAAGGAACGTAGAAGCACTTGCGGATTTCGCTATCGATTTACAAGAAAACGATGCCGCTCTAGCAGAAGACTTGAGAACTTGGAAGGATGTGAAGTCATATACATATAAGGAATTCCAGCCATTCCGCGAAGAACGTGCCCAACAAATGCGTAACGAATCCGCTCTGAACCCACCACCTCCTCCGGCGGGAAGTAGCAAAAAGTCACCTCAGCAGGTAAAGTACAAATCTTGGTGCCGAAAAGCACGGGATGAGAAGTCCTTTACGCCCCTCACGAATGACTCAAGATTCGAACACTGGCTCGTTGGTTTCAAGGCCAAACTCGAGGCGTACAACATCGACACCGAGACATTCCTTGATGAAACTTGGCCTCCAGTTACGCTTGTGGGTTACACCCATGATCTCTTTGTCAAACAATGTGCCTTCTTCTGGGTACTAATGTTGGAAGTCTTCAAAAGTGACCTTTCTGCATCGTGTGTACACAGTCATTCTACCACCCGTGATGGACGCAAGGCATACTTCGATTTTGTAAACCTTCACAGCAAATCAAAAGCCAAGGTATATGACAACTCGACTCAGCTACAAGCGTTGCTAAAGTTGAATCTCAACAATTGGAAGGAATCCAAAGTGAAATTCATTACACATTGGTTTGATGAATTGAATCACCTCAATAAACTTCGTCCTCCCAACAAGCCCCTTGAATACCATACCGTAAAATCGGCACTATGTCAAGCATGCTATTCCAGCTTTCAGCTAAGTGAACAGTTTGCCAAAGTCAAGGATCCAGGTGGGACGAATAGCACCGTGACGGATGCGGTCGCCGAAGCCGCTGCTATCCACGATCTTAAAATCACGCTTTTACTCGAAGCAATCTGACTTGATTCCCAGTCCGCGATGTCCGCTCCTCGGTCGACCGTACGTGCACACGTTCATGATTTTTCTTCTGAACAAAGCCAAGACCATGATGACTATGCTCTCCCTATCGAATTTGAAGGAGACTATCAAGATTATGCTGTATTTAAGGCTGGACGTACCCCTGACCCTACCACAAGGTTGCCTACAAACATATGGAAGGCCTTGTCACGTCAGGACATGAAGAGTTGGCTTAGTTTTTCTCCGGAAGGCAAGAAAATCGTGGTCGCCTCATTGCGACACGACTTACTTAACACGGACCAACCTGACCCCAACAGTGTCAAACCCATTACCCGGAAGGCATACCAACATGGACATTCGGTATCATTTCGAGAAGACGATACTTCGACCAAAGATGAGCATGCCAATCCCGCAGCAGACCTACATCCTGCTGTAGAAAATGATCGTAGAGGTGTTTTCCATGCATCCCTAGGTGTATACAAATCAACAACCTCTTCGTCCAAGGACCAGCGACCTCTCAAGTCTTCCGTGTCACCCGCGCATCCCGCTCGATTCCTTTCCGACAACCCTGACATTCAGTACAAAAAGGACGGTGACACCCAAATACCTGTAGGAACATCATCATATTCCGCCAATTTTCACCAGTGGTATACTCCTGAAGAAGACCTCACCTTTCCTAACGACAGCCCAGTAACGTCATACACATACCGCATACACAAAACTACGGTCACTAGCCCTGGTTTTGCCATGGTTGATCGCGGCGCAAATGGTTGCATCATCAGCAATGATGCGTGTCTCATCTCCAAGGATATCCCACCGCAATACGTTAATGTCACCGGCATTAACAATCATCAGGTACAAAATATCCCCATTGCTACATGCGGGGCATATTCCATGTCGAACAGAGGCCCCGTCATCCTCATTTTCAATGAGTGTGCCTATACAGGACGACACCCTTCTATATTGTCCTCCGGCCAGATGGAAGCATATGTTTCCACTGTCGACGACACATCCATCAAAGCGGGCGGCGGACAGGTCATCACCACCTCCGATGGATATGCATTGCCCCTTAGCATGATACTACACGTATTGCAGCTACGCCCCGCGAAAGATACCCCAACGAACATGACTACTTATCCCTGAAACCTTTCTTTTGTTGGGTTTCCACCGATCGCATCAAGGCCACGTTTGAAAACTCAACCCAATATGGTTCATTAGCGGTTAGCCCTGATGGAAACATTTTCAAACGTTTTCATTCCCCACAACCGGCCATGAACGTTTGACCCTTCAATGACGATGTCATGTCCGATGCTGTCTATTCGGATGTCCCTGCAATTGATGGTGGCTCCAAGATTGCTCAGATCTTCTTTGGCCGCAAATCACATATTATACACGTTGAAGAAATGCGTACCACCGGCGACTTCCTATCTTGCTTCCAGAACTTTGTTCGAAAATGGGGCAGGCCCATTCGCCTCCTTTGCGACCACGGTAACTATCAATCCAGTAAGAGGGTCGTCGATTACCTCAAGATGTTATGGATTGGACTCTGGCAAAGTGAACCTTATCACCAACACCAGAATCAATTTGAACGCCGCTACCAGATGTTCAAGCGCATTGTCAATTGCGTCATGGATAGTACAGGCACACCACCACATCTATGGCTACTGTGCATAACATACGTCGCGGGTCTCCTCAATGTTGTTTCTGATCCTACGCTGTCCGATAAACAGCCGATCTTCATTGCTACCGGTACACTTGGCGACATCAGCGCATACACCAGTTTCTTCTGGTTTGAACCTGTGTATTTCAAAACAAACGACTCCCCCTTTGGTACCCAGTCTACCGAACGCCTAGGTCACTTCGTTGGCATCGCCGAACATGTTGGCAATGGACTCTGCTTTCGAATCTGGGATCCTGTTACCAACAAGTTACTTGACCGTTCTGGTGTTCGCTCGGCTCTTACACCTGAGTCCCGTAACAAACGCGCAGGCCTATTCACCGATGATGGTTTCATCAAATGGCGTAATGCCAAGGATTCCTTGCCCCGTTTATACGCCACTGGAGAAGCTCCAGCATTAAAATATGGGGAGCATACCAATCAAAGTAAACCCATTGACGAGTCTACGAAACCAAACAACTCAGTTCCCCCTAGCGTTTCACCCGCTGATTCTGACACTGCCGATGACACCATCCCATCTGTACCCAATACACATCCAGATACTACGCCCCACGCATCTGGCACTCAACCAATTCTCAAACCACCCGCCCACCCCTCGTTACCGAGCTTTCTATATAAGAAGGTCGATGACAGCCCGAGCTGGTCACCTTCTCCACTCCCTAACAACTATGGGGAGAGTCTTGATGGTCCTCCTACGACACACATCTTCAGCAAGACCTCCGATGGCGTTCTCCTTACTGAAGATGATTTTGACCCACCAGAATTAGCATACTTTGATGTTAGTGACGTCACAACTCCACACACCAACCCTGCTACTCCTTCAGTAGACCCATCACAGGTAGTTGTTACCGACGAAGAAGGTAACGCACAATTTGATGCTGATGGTAAACCCATTACCATTCCTGCGGTCCCGATTGCCGATCTACAAGGACGATCCTTCCTTGTAACCAATCCAGATGGCACCCGGAAACGTCTTACCATTGTCGATGTTGAAGACAGTCTTGAACGCAACAACGATTTCATCAAGTTTAAGTGCAAACACTCCGATGACGAACTCAATGATATCATTGCATACAATGATGTCATGAATTACATCCATCGTGATTCAACACAAGAAGACGGCAAACTTTGGTCGTTTCGCCGCATCTTAGGACACCAAGGTCCACTGGATAACAAGCATCCTCAATACAAAGGTTCCAAGTATAACCTTTGGATTGAATGGGAAAATATGGAACGCACATATGAACCTCTGGCCAACATTGCGGCTGATGACCCTGTCACCGTTGCAAAATATGGGAAAGACAACAACTTGCTTGACCTCCCGGGTTGGAAACGCCTCAAGCGAATCACCAACCTAGCGCGACGAACCAAGAAACTTGATCGACTCATGCATCAAGCCAAACTTCGTTCTTTCCGTACAACTCCGCAGTACCAATACGGATTCAAAGTACCTCGTAACCACGAAGAAGCCCTCTGATTTGACCAAGCCAACGGAAACACCAAATGGGAAGATGCCACCACTCTGGAAATGGCACAACTCAATGAATACAATACATTCATTGATAAAGGCGTGTACAAGACAAGCTCCATTCCCTCCGGGTTCCAACAAATCAAGGTACACATGATATATGCTGTCAAGCACGACGGTAGACACAAGGCTCGTCTCGTTGCTAACGGCAATCTCACTGAGGCCCCTATCCACAGTGTTTACGCAGGTGTCGTATCTCTCCGCGGCCTACGTATGTGCCTATTCCTAGCTGAACTCAACGACTTGGAAGCATGGGGTACCGACATAGGTAACGCCTACTTAGAAGCAGTCACCTGCGAGAAAGTATGCATCAAGGCAGGTCCCGAATTCGGATCGCTGGAAGGTTACCTGTTGATCATTTACAAAGCCCTATACGGTCTCAGGTCTTCAGGCAAGTGCTTTGGAGACTTACTTGCAGCTTGTCTCATCGAACTCGGCATCGAAAGATCCCGCGCAGAACCGGAGATATTCCTCAAGCCTGGAACGAACAAGCATGGTGAACGTGTATATGAACTTATATGCACATATGTCGATGACCTATGTCTCTGCATGGCAGATCCCAATTCCTTCTTGAAGATATTGCAGTCATCACCATATATCTTCAAATTGAAGGGATCCGGACCTATGAATTTTCACTTAGGTTGTGGATTTGAGCGCGACGCGCATGGTGTTCTATGCATGAATCCCATAAAGTTCATCAAAAAGATGGAAGCATCTTACGAACAAATGTTCGGATGCAAACCTAGCACTAGGTTCCAATCACCCATTGCGGAAAACGATCATCCCGAATTGGACTCCTCAGCCTTTCTTGAAGAAACTGGTATACAGAAATACCAAAGTATGATCGGTTCACTCCAATGGATCATCGCTATCGGCCGTTTCGATGTACAAACAGCCGTGATGACACTCTCAAGTTTCAGAGCTCAACCACGAGATGGGCATCTCGAACGTGCAAAACGTATCTATGGATATATCTCCAAGTTTAGACACTTTAAAATCAGATTCCGCGTGGAACCACCCGATTTTATATTGACTAAACCCGGCACCATCGACTGGTCCAACACCGTCTATGGGGAGCATTCTGAAGAGCTACCCGACGACGCTCCTACACTGCTTGGAAAGACAGTAGTGTTGACACATTTCTATGATGCCAACCTCATGCATGATATTCTCAGAGGTAAGGCTGTAACCGGCATTCTTCATTTTGCAAACAAGACTCCCATGATGTGGTTCTCGAAGAAGCAGTCTACTACGGAAACAGCTACCTTTGGAGCTGAATTTGTTGCAGGAAGGACTTGCATCGAACAGATCGTCGACCTACGCCACTCATTCCGATACCTAGGGACACGAGTCCATGATATCTCCTACTCTTGGGGTGACAACGAAAAGATGATCCAAACATCAACCTTCCCTTACGCAAGGTTGCACAAGCGTCATAATATTTTGTCGTTTCACTACGTAAGAAGTATGATAGCGAGAGGTTTCATTTTAATGATGCACATCCCAGGTAAGGATAACTGTGCAGACATTCTCACCAAGCATTGGGGACACTCAGTTGTGTATCCACTGCTCAGGCCCATCTTCCACTTCTGTGGTAATACCGGCGACCTCCTTCAAGATGATGGAAGCATCATGTAGAGCGTGATGACCCTTCACAAGGAGACATGGGGAGTTTTAAATTCCTTTCGTGACCAGAAGTACCAAAGCTACCAGATGGTAGATATCCTATTCTTACGAATCAATGAGTCCCGTATCATTCTAAGCAATCGATTCCCACGGCATATCGATTCCCACGGCGCGTTGATTCCCATCGCGCATCAACAGTGAGCAATCCCTGTTTTACAGTATTGCCATTGTTCTTCAGTGAGCAAACTCTGATTTCATAAAATATCACACGAGCTACGGGAGCAATTCCTGATCTTAATGATAAACATATCATGACGTCTTCCTAACGGAACAAGAGAAGAAAACCGTTGGCGTGTGATTCTCACACAATACATATACATGCATACAGATATATATGGTCAACGACCAATACATGTACGGAAATAATCAGCGAGTAATCTCATCACTACGCAACAGCAGTTGCAACGTATTCATCTCAATAAAAGAGAGATCTTGCACTTCGGCAAGATTTTCACTTTATCTCATACTTTTAACATTCAACTGATTTATATCCCAAAATTCACACTAGTTGCTACCAACTACTTGTAATCTACATACTAAGGTCTGTCTCGCTGCAATCTGAATAAGTCACAGCAAGAAGAGATCTGGCGTCTCCCTAGCTTCGCCTGTAGTCCGATTATCCGTTAAAAAAGTATCCAAACACATTTGTCACGCGTAGAGTACAATCGTTTGTCTACTAACACACTAACACAGCGTTGCTGTTCCTCAGGAGCCTTTGAATCAGACTCTCAGCGACTCGGATTCAGAAGGAAAATAATATTGGTATCTGCATGTGAGTCTAGCTCGCAGTATCCTTCTTCATTTTCTCCATCATCAAAATCTAGAGGGATATTCATCTTGTATAATGACCGGCTCACCATTTTTAACAATTTGTTTTCTAGTGTCCGGTTATTATGTCATTTCTTAGATTTTGTTCCAAAGCTATCACCTGCTCCTTCCTTTTCAGCATCTTTTGCCTTTTTTGTCTCAGCAGCCTTGAGATTTCTTTTCTTCTTTGCCTGTCTCATCTGGTAAAGCTCCTGGCGCTGTTCTTTTGACATTGTTTTATAAACACTTGTTGGATAGGGCTTGCATTCAACTTTTCCTGTAAACGTTCCAGTTGTTTTCTGCTTCTTATTGCTGGTCATGCCCACAGAATACACACTTCTGGAACCTCTTTTATGCTTTCCATTTGCAAGCTTCTTCAATCCAAGACGATTGGTGAATAGGATCAGACATTCATTGAAGTTGTCACGATAGTCTTTGCTCTCATCAATTGCATCGGCTTTTGCAGCATCAAGCCGCTCATCACTGATTGAATTGATAAAGTCCCAAACAAATCTTCTTTCATTGTGGTTCTTTCAAAATCTCAGGATTGCTCCATGGAAAGCAGTCCAGTTCCTCTTGTGTTTGTTCCAATCATAATTCTTAGCATCGCCAGTGTAATGTGATTCTTTCATTTCCTGATAGGTTTTGTTCAGAACCATAGTGATATTTGTATCAGTGTAAGCATGCTGCATCAACGAAATGAATGCATTTCTAGCATTAGCTGAGTTCAGTTCAGTGTTTTGGAAATGTGCCACATATTCCCAACCAGGCCCTTTCCTTGTTGCATCACATAACAACCTCCAGACGACGTTGTTATCTTCATCATACTGGTGGCCTGACAAAACACCATACCTTTCATTGTGCTCACTCCATGTCGGATAGGTATCTGTTGGACTTTGCCCGACTGTTCCAGACCTGGCTTCATCAGTAACATCTTCCTTCTCTTGGGGCCTTATGACATACAAGATTGGGAAACCTTCAGAGTTGAATCTGTATCTCAAGTTTTGTCGAAAGCCTTCCTCCCATTCTCTGATTTTGTAAGGTCATTTAACTCAGGTGGGGTTGACTTTTCCTGTGATTTCACACTTGACTCCATCATCTTGATTCTGAATTGTTGCAGTTCCAGATTATTTGGGTTTGCGTTCCAGTCAATAGCTCTTGGTTTGACTCCAATCAATGGTTGATACCGAGCCCAATTCGCCCATGTGAGAAGCCTCGATGATAGCCTGTTACCATAGTGGATACTTTTTGGATTAGGACAGTCTGGACTGATTGATTTCAATCCATGCATGAATGACTTTATGCTTTCCTTGTTGAGGTCTGTAATTTCATGGATATTGGACATTCCTCCCCTCATAATTTCTTCAGCTGATTCATAGTTGATACCAAAGTCCATTAAGCTGCTTCTGAAAGCGAGCTGTTCTGGGTTCAGAAATCTCCCGTTGTTGAATCCCCTGATTTTAATTCTGGGTTGGGACAACCTCCTTGCCAGTCGATCGGCTCTTGCATCCTCGTTTTGGTCAGCGTTTTGGTTTCCCTCTTCATTGTCACTATTCTCATCTCCTGGATTCTCACCCCTACTTTTGGCATCCCTTATTGCTCTGATCCTTTTCTTTACTTCTTGGTCGATGATTCTTTTCATGGTTTGAGTTCATTTCTGGGTCTACGAGGGCCCTTTCCATTACTTGCATGATTCTATCTTCAAATTCATTGTCATCTCCCCTACCTCCTCCATTGTTCTCATCAGAATCTTGTGGACCATCCACTTCCATTTTTTCTTCCTCACTGGTGTCATTTGCTCTAGTTCGTACCATGGTGGGGAGGATATTCTAATGGTATTCGATGGAAGCTGGGGTCGAATATTCAATCGAAGGTGGTATGTGGGTAAAGAGAGTGTAATCGAATCGAGGATTGGATGTGAGATGGTTGTCGATGTTGACTGCTGTCGAGTGTGATTCGCTTATCTGTTTTTGTATTTTGTATATCCGGATCGAATTTTTGTTCCGGTTTGTTTGTACTTTGTGACTATTTGGATCGAGTTTTCGTTCCGGTTTGTGTGAGCTTTTGCTTTTGTTGCTATTTAAGATTGTGAGCTTTCCTATCCTTTCTTGGGATTTGCTCATTCTGTATTTCTGTGGTGAAAGATTGTTTCCTGAGAATTTAGTGTTCTCTTTTCCTTTTGGATCTTTTCAATCTTCGAGATTTGGTGTTCTCATATCTTTGGATTTTCGTTTCGTGCGGGCAGATGCTCTTCGCAATCTGTTCCTTCTTGCGGGCAGATGCTCTTTGCAATCTGTTCCTTCCAATCTGTTTCACCACAGAATACTTGAGGCTCAATCTTCTGGCTCACGCCGTTCTTGTTTTCAGTGAAAGATCAGTGTTCTTGGATATTGATTCCTTTCAAATGATGCCAACCTGGGCGATTCGTTCAGCTGAATCGTCCAGCCCTTTTCCCTTGCTTGTTTGCTGGATCTTGAAACCCGATGGAGCCTACCATCTTGGTTCGGTTCTTTGGTCTCTTCTTATTATTTTCCTTCTGAATCCGATTCGTTGAGAGTCTGATTCAAAGGCTTCTGAAGAACAGCAACGCTGTGTTAGTGTGTCAGTAGACAAACGATTGTACTCTACGCGTGACAATTGTGTTTGGATACTTTCGGCAACGGATAATAAGACTACAGGCGAAGCTAGAGAAACGCCAGATCCCTTCTTGCTGTAACTTATTCAGATTGCAGCAAGACAGACCTTAGTATGTAGATTACAAGTAGTTGGTAGCAACTAGTGTGAATTTTGGGATATAAATCAGTTGAATGTTAAAAGTATGAGATAAGAGAGTAATCTTGCTGGAGAGCATGATATCTCTTTTAGTGCAGTGATGAATACAGTGCACTGCTAATCGTACAGCACTGTAGAATCGCGTGCTATCATGAGAAGCTTCCTTCTAATCGTACAGCACTGTAGATTTGCGTGCTATCATGAGAAGCTTCCTTCTAATCGTGATCATTGAAACAGCTGTTACAAGAAGCTTCTTCGCACCTCCCTTTTGATCATGAGTATCGAAACACATGATTGGGAGTATCAAAATGGCTATACCGGAACCAGGCACTTCACTTTGTTTTGGTCATGAAAACAAAAGGAATCTTGCTTCTGATCTTAAGTATCGAACTTCGTTCGTGAAAGAACCTTGCTTCTGATCTTGAGTATCGAACTTCGGTCGTGAAAACAGAAGGAGTAGGCTTCCCGGTCATTTACCATAAGATATGAGAATATTCCAATCCTGTTTACAGAAAGTATGGGCCTTCCCGGTCATTCGGTCTTCGAGAAGAATATTCCAATCCTGCTTACAGAGGTGCGTATGACTCGATCCTGCTTACAGAGATTCTCCAATCTTGCTTACAGAGGTGCATATGACTCGGTCGGTATTATCGTACCACTCCAGCTGTAGTACTGTAAATTACGTATAAATCTACGTAAGCTTAAGTACCGGCCTGTGGTTCCCATTTGTACGAAAGGAATTTAATACTTCTTTCAGGGAGACCGCCCTGGCGTTGGTCTATTCCAGGGCTCCACAAGCAACTGCCTCTTTTACATCCTTGAGTGTTGATGCCGGTAGCTGATCAGGCTAATCCGGATTAGTCTTCGAGCTCAAACTGCGTTTCTTTAACGCCGTTGGGTCCTCCACAGCTCGTAGAGTGCTTTGGGTCTGATAAACTAGAAAAAGTGTGTCGTAACAGTAATAAAACAAAACGGGATCTTCCTTACGGTCGATCGTCTTAGTGAGTAATACGATCATTGTTACAGTTCGATTGTCTTTTGCAGATAGACAGGTTAATTACTCGTCGTATCGCCGTGTCAATTTACAGCATATTACCATGTAATTCTAGGCATACAAAACACACGTAATTAAGACATAAAGCACACGCAAAACCATCTTTGATTGGTCTTTTACCGCATAATTCACCCTGATATTCTCATTGGAATATCACATGTATTGTACCTTATCATGTAGAATTAGTACTAGGTTGTACATAGATTTTAGGGCATGATAGTGTTTTAGAGTTGTTAATTCTTTGAAGAGTGAGCTGACGGGGAAAACTCCCGCTAAGAGACAATCCACATGGAAGCGCCGACGATTATTCACTCATCAGGTTAATAACCTCACAGATAAGGTTATTGCCTTCTTTATGACTTCTTCGTACGATACGCCCGCTCAGTACGTAAGTACGTACTTACACGGTGAATTCTTTTCATCCTGGTAGATCTCGGTCCACGTCCATTTTTGTTTCCTCCTCGCTGCTGGAGTCATAGTCATCATCGTCCTTTGGCTTTGCTTTTGATCTTGTTTGTCTTTTTGCTGGAGCCATGATGGGGACAGAATTTCAAATGATCGTTTTGGAGTATGGATGGTCGTTTCGATGGAAGTTGCGATCGGCGGACAATATTCGTTGGACGTTGTGATCAAATATTCAATCAAAGGTGGTATGTGGAGAGAGAATGTAATCGAATCGAAGGATTTGATGTGAGAGATGGATATTAATCGTTGGTGACTGTCGAGTGTGGTTTGCTTATCTATTTGTATTTGTATATCCGGATCGAATTTTCGTTCCGGTTTGTTTGTACTGGCTCGGATCGAGTTTTCGTTCCGGTTTGTGTGAGCTTTTGCTTTTGTTGCAATTTAAGATTGTGAGCTTTCCTATCCTTTCTTGGGATTTGCTCATTCTGTATTTCTGTGGTGAAAGATTGTTTCCTGAGAATTTAGTGTTCTCTTTTCCTTTCGAATCTTTCAGATCTTTCGTTCTTCGGGATTTGGTGTTCTCAATTCTATATCTTTGGATTTTCTTGCGAGCAGATGTTCTTCACAATCTGTTCCTTCGCAAGCAGATGTTCTTCGCAATCCGTTTCACCACAGAATACTTGAGGCTCAATCTTCTGGCTCACGTCATTCTTGTTTTCAGTGAAAGATCAGTGTTCTCGGATTTGATATTGATTCCTTTCAACTGATGCCAACCTGAGCGATTCGTTTGGCTGAATCGTCCAGTGTCTTTTCCCTTGCTTGTTGCTGGATCTCGACACCCGGCGGAGCCACCACCTTGGTCCGAGTCTTCGGCCTCTTCTTTCAAGGGAGGCCGCCCTGGTGTTGGTCTATTCCAGGGCTCCACAAGCAATTGCCCCTTTTACATCGTTGAGGGTTGATGCCGGTTGCTGATCAGGCTAATCCGGATTCTTTGTCTTCGAGCTCAACTGCGTTTCTCGGTGGAAACGCCATTCGGTCCTCAGCATTGTAGGATGCTGGCCACAGCTCGTAGACGCTGTGGGTCTGATAAACTAAAGAAAGTGTGTCGTAACAAACAAACGCAATCAGTCTTACGATCGATTGATTTAGTGAGTAAGATCATTGTTACAGTTTGATCGTCTTTGCCGATCGACAGGTTAATTACTCGTCGTATCGTCGTGTCGATTTCTAAGCATACAAAACACACGTAAATAAGACACGAAACACACGCAAACCATCTTCGTTCGGTCTTTCGCGTTACCGTATAATTCACCGTGATATTCTCATTGAATATCACATGTCATTGTACCTTATTATGTAGAATTAGTACTAGGTTGTACATAGATTTTAGGGCATGATAGTGTTTTAGAGTTGTTAATTCTTCAAAGAGTGAGCTGATGGGGAAATCCGGTAAAGAGACAATCCACATGAAAACGCCGACAATTATTCACTCAAGTTAAATAACCTTACGAATAAGGTTATTTGCCCTTATGACTTTTCGTACAGTACGCGTTACACGGTGAATTCTTTTCACCAAGACTAGCATAGAGCCCAAGCATCCAAACCTCATGCAGCAATGCTAGCTGATGAGATTGCACCAGATATCAACCAGAAGAATGCTGACTGAATGCCAAATAGCAACAGATGGTAATATTTCTCATAGGATTTTGTCAGTGACCACAAAATTTCAAGGTGCAAATATTTCAAGCGCGCAAAGGAAAGATCAGTTTTTGTTTGATGACACAGAATTTGACTTCACGGAAGCCCCTGAGGATGAATCAAAACGAATTCGAGATCACTTGATAGAAGAAATCAATGGGGACCATCAGTGACAACTATTGAAGGTCTGAACAAAGTTGATTGTGAACGCCTAGCTAAGACTTGGAATGTCAGTTTCAAGAAGGCCAAACAGACATTGAAGGTCACAACTCAGAAAGCACTGAGGAACTTGCAATTGCCTTTGATGAAGCGACTGCCAACACAGCGCTTTAGAAACAAGAGAGTTGCTCAAGGAACCTGGTATACTGATACCTGGCATGCAAGAACCACGAGTATTATGAGGCAAGAAAAATGTGCACAGATCTTTACAAATGGAAATGGGTTTGAAGTATTCATACCAATACAGGACAAGTCGCAAGCGCATCAAGGATTGAAAATATTCATTCATGAAGTTGGAATTCCTGAACACTTGATTTCTGATGGTGCTCCAGAACAAGGCTCTCCAAGGACCTACAAGACGCACTGGAATTCAATTGTGAAACGCAACCATATACACCAAACATTCATCCAACCACATTGTCCTTTCCAAAATCAAGCAGAGCAAGCGATAGGCCATCTTGGTAGTGCAATCACAACCAAGACAGCAAAGAAGAAGAAATCACCAAAAAGACTATGGTCATTTTGTGGTGAACTATGTGCAAACATCAGGCAGAGGACTGTATCAAGCAACCCTTCTTCAATGGGGAGAACTCCATTTGAATTGGTGCATGGCTATATGCCTGATATCGCATTATACACATCATCAGAATGGTATGATTTTATATTTTACTTTGACAAAGGTGATTCTTCATCCCGGGGAGTTGAAAGACTGGGTCGGTGGCTCGGACCTTGCAGTAACAAGGTGGGTGGAGGTGATTGTTTTTGGATCCTGACTGAATCAGCAATACCAATCTCTACAAATTCAATAAGACCTGTCAAGGAATTTGAATGGAGGGATAGAGATGTCCTAAGGAGAATGGAAGCAATCGACAAATCAATTGAATCCAAGATTGGTGATGAAGTGAAAGACAGCGCGTCCTTCTTCCAGGAAAATTACCCGGAACCTCAACAAGAGCTATTTGAGGAACAACCAGTGAAATCATCTGATCTGAGACTTGAAATGGCTGAGCCAGAGGCGTCCGTCGGAGATATTGATGAACCAGACGAGTATCTGGGAAATGAAGTAATCATTGAAAGAAATGATGAAAGGCTCAGGTGCATTGTGAAGGACAGGGTACGCGATCTGCAAAACCAACCAATTGGAGTAAGAAATGAGAATCCAATACTGGACACGAGGTTATACAAATTGCAACTACCTGATGGTACCATTGAGGAATACACGGCAAACATTGTTGCAGAAAGTCTTTATAGCTCTGTTGATGACGATGGAAGGATGTTCACCCTACTAGAAGAGCTGATTGATCATGAATGCGACAACACTGCTCTAACTGAGGAAGAGGCCACAACTATAGCCAAAAATGGCAGGAAAACCCATAAGCCAACAACTAGGGGGTGGAGAATTTTAGCCAGTTGGAAAGATGGAACTGAATCTTGGTGTAAGCTAAGTGATGTCAAAGAATCATTCCCACTGCAACTAGCAGAGTATGCAGTCAACAACAAACTTGAAAAATTACCAGCATTCAGATGGTGGGTGCATAAAATTTTGAGAAGAAAGGAGCGCATCCTTAAGGCGGCCAAAACAGCCAAGTATTGGTTGAAAAGTCACAAATATGGTGTTGAACTACCACATTCAATTACACAAGCACTGGCAATTGATAAGAAAACAGGCACTGATCACTGGGAACGAGCAATTCATAAAGAAATGACAAACAATATGGCAGCTTTCGAATTCTCTGATGATGATGTTATTCCAGTTGGTCACAAGGAAATCACAACCCACATGATATTTGATATCAAGCTTGGATCCCTAATAAGGAAGGCTAGGTTGGTAGGGGACGGTCACAAAGTTCCTGCGGTAGCAAAAGAAAATACATATTCATCTGTTCCCAGTCGTGATTCAGTGAGAATATTTTTCTTGCTGGCAGCACTGAATGATTTGAAGGTTCTCTCAGCAGATATTCAAAATGCATATTTGACAGCCCCAATAGAAGAGAAATACTTTCTAAGGGCAAGAGCTGAAGATGGCTTTCCTCCACACCTTGCAGGACGGCCTTGCAAGATAGTTCGAGCACTATATGGGTGACCAGTTGCAGGTGCGTCATTCAGGTCATATCTCACAAAACATTTGAGGGATCTTGGATATTCCCCTTGCAAAGCAGATCCTGATGTGCACTTACGAATTGAAACCAGGAAAGATGGATCCAGATACTGGGCAATGCTGATTGCTTATGTTGATGATATCTTATGTTCTGATGAAGACCCTAAGTTCCAGCTTGAAAACATTGAACGAAAGTTCAAGTTGAAGGATGATACCATTGAAGAACCAACTCTGTATTTGGGAGCTGATATTGGAAAGTTTTACTTTTAAGGTGATTCAAAACCAAGGTGGTCATTATCAAGCACCAAATATACTGCAAAAGCCGTCACAGCTGTCGAACAAGAGCTTGGAACTGAGAAGTATGGTTACAAATATTTACCAAAGTCAGCATCCAGTCCACTGTCACATGATTACAGACCGGAAATTGATATATCAGAGGAACTGAATCCTGAATTGCAGAATTACGATCAAGGTTTGATTGGGGTTCTCAGATGGATTTGTGAATTAGGAAGGCTTGACATTGTAATGCCAGTTTCACTGATGTCAAGATATTTGGTTCAAGCGAAAATGGGACATCTGAACCAGTTATTTCATATATTTGCATATTTGAAGAAGTATAACAGGTAAAAATTGGTTTTTGATGATACAGTACCAAGCGTTGATCAGAGTAAATTTCAAAAATGTGACTGGTCTGAATTTTACCCTGGTGCTGCTGAAGTCATACCAGCAGATATGCCTGAAGCTTTGGGAAAACATGTAACAATGAGTTGTTTTGTTGACGCCGACCATGCCGGATGCAAGGCAACAAGAAGATCTCATACTGGCGTTATTATCTTCATTAATAATGCGCCAATTATTTGGTTTTCCAAAAGACAAACAACGGTTGAAACATCAACTTTTGGATCTGAAATCATTGCATTGAAAATTGCAATTGAATTGGTTGAAGGTCTAAGATACAAGTTGAGAATGATGGGTGTTCGAATTGACGGGAGCACCAATGTGTATTGTGATAATGATTCAGTTGTCACAAATGTCACACGGCCTGAAAGCCCATGCAAGAAAAAGCACAACAGCATTGCATACCATAAGGCGCGCGAATCTATTGCAGCAGGGATTATCAGAGTTGCAAAGGAACCAGGTTCAACAAATATTGCTGATTTGTTTACTAAGCTAATGAGTGGCGCTGTTTTTTTGGGAACACTGTTCTCGATGCATGTGGTAAGTTTGTTTCGTTCTGAGCGTTAACACCAAATCAATCATTCAATGGAATGTTCGATCGATCGTTCGATTGAAGCAACAAGATGATTTTATGTTCGATCATGGAATGAAAGAAAATGGATACTTTGATCCATGGATTACAATATATCAATCGGGCAAGGATCAGGGCAAAATGTCTTGATACAAGCCAGAATGAAAGGCAAAATGCCTCCCCATTTTTTGATAGGGCCTCTGATGGTAGACTGGATACAGTTTGGTATTCAACACACAACAATGACTCACGATGAATAATGGGTTAAGTCATATGAATCCAGCCGCTTAACGGTTGGAGATTTACGACTGAAGTGGACTGAAAAGAATTCACCGTGTAAATGTGAATTCGTACGTACTAATCACGGGCGTATCATACGGAAAGTCATAAGGGCAAAATAACCTTATTCTTAAGGTTAAACCTGAGTGGATGATCGTCGGCGCTTCATGTGGATTGCCTCTTAGCGGGGGTTTTTCCCATCAGCTCACTCTTTGAAGAATTAACAACTCTAAAACACCATCATGCCCTAAATCTATGTACACTCTAGTACTAATTCTACATGATAAGATACGATTACATGTGATATTCCAATGAAAATATCACGGCAAATTATACGGTAAAAGGCCGATCGAAGATGGCCGGGGGGTTTATTCGTGTGTTTTGTGTCTCAGGATTACGGCCGATTAGTGTGGCAAATTACGGATATGCCAACAATCGATATGACGATGAGGAGAGCAATTAGATTATTCTACTCACTAAATCAATCGACCGAAAGGCCGATTGCCTTTGCTTTTGTTACGACACACTTTCTTTATGTTGTTACTCTAAAAATCGACCAAAGGTGTATGATGTTAAAATTTAAAGAGATGTGAGCTCAGAGAGAGGCTCTTATTTTTACTGTGTATTTTTACTGTATCGGGGCTCTCTGCGGTATTTTTATGTGGTAGAGATCTTCCCCGGTTATTTGATCTTCATTGTACCGATACTGGTGCTGTTGCTGTATTAGCATCGTGTCGGTCTTACTGTATTGGTCATTTGATGGTATTGGTCTTTTACGAGGTTAAGTGTTTCTTATCCGGTGGGGCATATGCTTGTTCGTAGAGTAGGTAGATAAATGAGGCCCATCCGGAATCGGTATCGATTTTCTTGATTGCAATAAGTAATTTCCTCACGGGGTATCAAGTATATTCCTTTGAATGTACTTATGGGTTCCAAGTGTTTACTTACTGTTCAGGTCTTTGGATATTTCTTGTTTCTAACCGATTCTCCTTTCTTGTTTGTAGTCCTAAGTGATATCGTTTTACCACTTAGGGATTTTCATGTAGTGGAGGTGCGTTTGATTCTAAGACTCGATCATCGAAATAATCGTATCTCTGTTGTTACTCCTTGTTAATATTCCGCACCTCGGTCGTCGTTTCGTTTTGTCGGCTTTTTGATCAAATTTGATGCCGACAATGGTCCGTATTTTTCGCCGACAACACTTTATGTTTGCCATTTGGAGAGTCAAACCACAACATTTTGGGCATTCTGTGGGGCAAACTTGTTCCCAATATGCATTTGATGAGTCATGATAAATGTATTCATGGCTTGGACGGGATACTTTTTGAGTTATTACCCAATAAGTTAGTTTGTGAACTGGAATTCAACCCAAAATACCCCCATGTTTGCCATTTGGAGTGTCAAACCACAACATTTTGGGCATTCTGTGTGACAAAGTTGTTCCCAATATGCATTTGATCGGTCATGATGAATGTATTCATGGCTTGGACCAGATACTTTTTGAGTCTTTACTCATTACCCAATAACTGCTCACTTTGTGCCCTGGAATTGCACCAAAAATACCCTCATGTTTGCCATTTGGAGAGTCAAACAACAACATTTTGGGCATTCTGTGGGGCAAAGTTGTTCCCAATATGCATTTGATGAGTCATGATGAATGTATTCATGGCTTGGATCGGATACTTTTGGAGTCATTACCCAATAACTGCTCAGTTTGTGCCCTTGAATTTAACCCAAAATATCCTCATGTTTGCCATTTGGAGAGTCAAACCACAACATTTCCAGGATTCTGTGTGACAAATTTGTTCCCAATATGCATTTGATGAGTCATGATGAATGTATTCATGGCTTGGACCGGATACTTTGGGCGTCATTACCCAATAACTGCTCACTTTGTGCCCTGGAATTGCATCAAAAATACCCTCATGTTTGCCATTTGGAGAGTCAAACCACAACATTTTGGGCATTCTGTGGGGCAAAGTTGTTCCCAATATGCATTTGATGGGTCATGATAAATGTATTCCTGGCTTGGACCTGATACTTTGGGAGTCATTACCCCCTAAGTAAGTTTGTGCCCTGGAATTGAACCAAAAATACTCTCATGTTTGCCATTTGGAGAGTCAAACCTCAACATTTTGTGCATTCTGTGTGACAAAGTTGCTGTCACGCGCTACGTTTGTGATAGCTTCAGTGGCTAACCTACTTGTAGTAATGGATGTGAAATGCTTGTAGTTCATTGGTGGGTTGGTGGGTTAAGCAGTGCTAGAGGGGGGTCCGGAACTCTGGTGGTATTCCCAGAGGCTGGTCCCTTAGTTTGCTTTGCCCACACACACCAATGTACAGTCGGGCTTAACAGCTTGGGTGGTTAAGCTTCTGGCTGTTAAGCCTTTTCTGCCATTGGGCCATAAGGCACCGGGTGGGAACGTCGTGGAGAGCGTGCGAGAGGGTCAGAGCGGGAGCTTGGAGCAGAGTGAGGGAGGGAAGAGGCACCAGGGTGCCTCAAAGAGAGCTGCCAGCAGGGGTGGGGTCCTCGGCCAGAACCCATTCCTCGGGCAGGAAGGAGTATGTTCCATTGTTGAATATGACAGAGGCAAGATTTTTGAAGATGGGGAGGGACTGCTGATGTAAGTAGCACATCATGTAGTCACTGTGCCATCTGGCAAGGAGCTTGATGACATTAGAGTTGCATTTGCCCTGGAGCAGGGCCATGGCCCCACCCGCTTGAAGGGAGTGAGCAGAGATGGCTGCAGGGGAGATGCTGGTAGTATGAAAGAGGGTCTGGGCATAGACTCTCATGGAGGAAGTGACAGTTGCTGCGCGAACAAAGGTGAGGACCCCATTGTCAAAGTAACTGGCAAGCGTGAGGGAGGGACCAAAGGGAGAGCTGGAAGAGCAACAGCTTCGGAGATGAAGGACTTGGCGCGCACAGCCTGCAACGGGGCAGCAGAGTGGGTCACCACTTCTGGCATGCGCCACTACTTCCCCTTTATCCCCATTTTTCTGTGTGGTGAAGGTGAGGGTGACAGAGGTAGCAGCGTGGAGCTCATGCGCAGGGCCATTGTGGTGGACGATTCGGGAGTCACGGTAAAAGGAGACGTCCTGTAGGTGGAAGGCTTGGTCATCTGTGGTAGTACCAGTGTACTCACCAGGGCGGAGACAGAAGAAGAAGGCGATGCAGATCATGTTTGCAATGGCCTGTCGAGAGGGGGAAGGGGACTCGTGGTATGCAAAGTGGAGGGCATGCATCACAAGGGTGATGGGGACCGGCTTGACCCTGGAAGGGGCCGGGTCAAGCTTGGCATAGGCCTTGAACTGGGCCGTTAGCCGGAAGTCAAGACTGCCCGTGGAGTCGGTTTGAGGGTCTTTGGACCCCAAGCGGGTGAGCGTCTGGCCCACTGACCTGATGGTGTTTGATACTGTGCGAGATCGGATGGGCTTGTGGCTACGTGAGAGGTGGCCATCACAGAGTCGTTTGGCAAAGACTTGGAGGATGGGGATTGGATCCTGAATGGATTGGAGGCGCGGGTCAAAACCTTGAGACAAACAGAATTGAACCCATTGGTCCCAATGGGCATCCTTGCGCTTGGTGTAGAGCTCAGTGACTGAAGCTCGCATGGTCTTCTGGACAGCGCCAAGGTCAGCGCTGAATGCATGGGCGGCCGAAGGTGGCATAAGGTCCAGGGCAAGTCCTGTGGGTAGGTTGTGTTAAAGTGATGGAGCAAGGCAGTGTCAGAGAGGTCAGATCGAGAGAGGAGGTCAGCAAGGTGATTGGCTGGGCCCTGGATGTAATCCCTGAGGGGGACATAGTGAAAGAGGTGCTGGTGCAGAGACTGGAGTCGGAGGAGGTAGGCAGCAGGGCCTGTGGTGGTAGTGGCGCCTTTGCGTTGCCAATAGACAGCTGCTGTGTTGTCATAGCAGTTGTGGGTGGTGCGGGCGTGGACACAAGCAGCCTGGGCCAGAATATCATTGTGGGCAATGGAACCGGCCAGCTCAAGGTCACTGTTGGTGATGGAGCCCTCAGGATTGTCAAAGGAGACAAGCTGGGCTGAGACCCACTTGGGGAACGCATGCCGCCACATGACGGGCTGCACGGCGCCCGTGGGAAGGGGGACAAAATGGATGCCGCCCATTCCAAGACCAGAAGCATCACAGGCCCCCAAGGTGGCAGGGAAGGTGTCCGGCACGAGTTCAGCAATGGAGGTAGGCCGGTTGGAGAGATCATTGGCAAGCCATTGGAAGTAGCGAAGGAAGCTGTGGACGCGCTTGGTGAGCCGGAGGCGCTGCCTGCCCGGTTCCTGGTGGCGGAAGGCTTCTTGGAGAATGAAGAAAAGGCCAATGGAGCCAGGGAGTGCAAGCGCCATCAACCAGAGTTCCCCAAGGACCTGGTGCCATTGCTTGATGGGGACATGGCGCTCGGTGGGTGAGATGGAGTGGAGAATCTCCTGTAGGCGGGCCACTTGATGGGGAGGAACGCTGATGGTTTTGGTGACGGAATCGATGAGCCAGCCGAGGATAACTTTCTTGGTGGTCCAAGTGGCGTCCCCTTGGAGCATTTTCTTGAGGGAGGCTGGCTCCTGCCGGAAGGGGGTGTCACCAGTATCAAGGGGCCGGAAGACTGTGTCGAAGGATTGGAAGAGAATGCGCTTGATGGCTCGGAGTGTCCATTGGTTGCCTTGGGAAAGGCCACAGAAGTCGTCCACATAGACAACCCAGTAGCGAACCGGCGACTTGCTGGGAGTGGTGCTACTAGGAGGGGGCAGGGGCGGGTTGGAGGCAGTAGTGGGAGGAGGAGGCGGCGTCTGGAGTGTTTGGAGGGCTCTGAAAATGAGGAGAAACTGTCGGTATTTGGTAGTTTAACTTGTTGGTTATTTCATGAAATTGTTATTTGAAATTGTGAGCAGAAAAATGGCTCTTTTACTAAAATCACCATATTGGTGCATTGGCCAGTTAATACTCCAATGCACACACTAAATCACTAATAATCACATCAACCCGCTAATACTCCGATGTGCTGCACGTGTCCTTGTACCATGGGCTGTAGGGATTTACCTTGTGCCCCGTAGAATTGGTACATAAGGACCTATTTTTAGTAAGAAGGAGAACCGGAATCGGTAAGTGGTAAATTCTCATTCCCACTTCCATTCCCAACATCATTCATGTTGGTCCATTCCTGTAAAAGCAAGATTCATCGTACGATCGATTCTTATCTCATTTGTGTCTCATTCATTCAGTCGCGTCTCATTTGTGTCTCATTTGTTATAAAGCGCGCGCTCGTTCGATCGACTTCAAATACACTCCCCTGCTTCAAAGGATACTAGACTCAATCGATGATACTGCTCCAGAACTTGTTGTAGGCTTCATGCGCTTCCTCTGCCTTGGAGTCTACGGTTGAGAAGCTCATGTCCTTGTTGCCTTTGGCCTTTGTGGAGTACTCATCTTTTCCATAGAACTTGGAACCGTGCTTTTCGAATAGGGCTCCAGTAAGGTTCTTGGTAAAGATGTCACTTGTCATTTCATTGCCTGTCTTCCACATCACCTTGATGATGCCCATTTCCTTCAGCTCTCGTAGGAAATACTGTTTCACTTCAATATGCCTGGTGCGACCTGCTATGGACCAATTGTTGCAAAAATTAACTGCACCCTTGTTGTCCACATATATCACCATGGGTAGCTTGATTTGCAATCCGAGGCACATCATGACTCTCCAAATGTACAGCATGTCTTGCACACATAGTACAGCTGCATACAGATCGGCTTCCATCACTGACAGAGCAATGATTGGCATCATCCTTGATCTTGCTGTGACGTTGGCACCATTCAGCCAAGTCGACCAGCCATTGACACTGTGGCGAGACTCATCTTTGGCATACTCCGAGTCGCTGAATCCAATCAGCTCAAAGATGAAATTCCTGGTACCATCCCACACTGCATTTGGGGCTAATGTGAGGCCTCGCTTGGGTGTTCCAGCACAATACTTCATCACTTGCTTTAGTGCCTTCATGTGGGACTTCCTTGCTTCAGTCATGAACCTAGAGAGCTCCCGGACAGCATTCTGTGTTTCGATTCGTGACCATCTCATCATATGCAATAGGATGGCTGTTCCGGACCTGTACTTAGTCTGAGCTTCCTTGGTGAGAACACTGTCGGCTGGCCCTTCACCTTCTTTCTTCAACACTGATCCTGGCTCTGCTGGAGTGGTGGGGTTTCCTCTGCATTCATCAAGCTCGAACTCATCGACAAATCTTTTGATCTTGACTGGCTGTGTCATTCGAAGGGTTCTGTTCTTCTTATCTCGCTCGATGTGGCATCCAACATACTCATCCATTTCTCCAACATCCTTGCATTCAAATAGGGACTTGAGTTGTTCTTTGTGCTTTAGGACTTCTGTTTCTTCACCTATGATGCAAAAATCGTCGACCCATAGCAACATCAAAAGTAGCTTGTCGGAGATCCATCTGAAAAATAAACATGGGTCGGCCTTGCATCTTTCCATCTGCATAGTATGCATCGCTTGTCGGGCTTCTCTCCAAAACTGTATTGCTGCTTGAATTGTGCCGTAAAGTGTTTTCTGCAATTGGAGAAGCACATACGAGGGGTAGAATTTCTGATAGCCCTCAAGAATCTTGGTGAATATTTTCTCTCCATTCTGAAATTTGCCATTCAGAAAAGCTCCTTCAACGTCCACAATGTAAGCCATAAAATTTGCCATGACCATCAATATCATTTCAATTCGACTAGAAATGTCACTGACAACCAGTGAGGACTTGTCTTGGCCGTCAAAATGCTCACCATCCAGCTGCTTGAATCCTCGCACTGCATTCCTGCATCTTACAGTGCCATCGAGTTTCATCTTGTTGGCCCAAGTTGTATCCATGATTTTGGTGCCCGGTGGGATATTGGCTCCATCGATCTCTTCAAAAACTCCATATTTGACCATCTTCTCATGTTCAGCGTCAACACCCTCTGTAAACTTGTCTCGCATTGGGCTGGCCATAGATTCTATTATTTTCCTTCTGAATCCGAGTCGCTGAGAGTCTGATTCAAAGGCTCCTGAGGAACAGCAACGCTGTGTTAGTGTGTTAGTAGACGAACGATTGTACTCTACGCGTGACAAATGTGTTTGGATACTTTCGGCAACGGATAATCGGACTACAGGCGAAGCTAGGGAGACGCCAGATCTCTTCTTGCTGTGACTTATTCAGATTGCAGCGAGACAGACCTTAGTATGTAGATTACAAGCAGTTGGTAGCAACTAGTGTGAATTTTGGGATATAAATCAGTTGAATGTTAAAAGTATGAGATAAAGTGAAAATCTTGCCGAAGTGCAAGATCTCTCTTTTATTGAGATGAATACGTTGCAACTGCTGTTGCGTAGTGCTGAGATTACTCGCTGATTATTTCCGTACATGTATTGGTCGTTGACCATATATATCTGTATGCATGTATATGTATTGTGTGAGAATCACATGCCAACGGTTTTCTTCTCTTGTTCCGTTAGGAAGACGTCATGATATGTTTATCATTAAGGTCAGGAATTGCTCCCGTAGCTCGTGTGATATTTTATGAAATCAGAGTTTGCTCACCGAAGAACAATGGCAATACTGTAAAACAGGGATTGCTCACCGTTGATGCGCGATGGGAATCGACGCGCCGTGGGAATCGATATGCCGTGGGAATCGATTGCTTAGAATGATACGGGACTCATTGATTCGTACGAATAGGATATCTACCATCTGGTAGCTTTGGTACTTCTGGTCACGAAAGGAATTTAATACTCCCCATGTCTCCTTGTGAAGGGTCATCACGCTCTACATGATGCTTCCATCATCTTGAAGGAGGTCGCCGGTATTACCACAGAAGTGGAAGATGGGCCTGAGCAGTGGATACACAACTGAGTGTCCCCAATGCTTGGTTAGAATGTCTGCACAGTTATCCTTACCTGGGATGTGCATCATTAAAATGAAACCTCTCGCTATCATACTTCGTACGTAGTGAAACGACAAAATATTATGACGCTTGTGCAACCTTGCGTAAGGGAAGGTTGACGTTTGGATCATCTTTTCGTTGTCACCCCAAGAGTAGGAGATATCATGGACTCGTGTCCCTAGGTATCGGAATGAGTGGCGTAAATCGACGATCTGTTTGATGCAAGTCCTTCCTGCAACAAATTCAGCTCCAAAGGTAGCTGTTTCCGTAGTAGACTGCTTCTTCGAGAACCACATCATGGGAGTCTTGTTCGCAAAATGAAGAATGCCGGTTACAGCCTTACCACTGAGAATATCATGCATGAGGTTGGCATCATAGAAATGTGTCAACACTACTGTCTTTCCAAGCGGTGTAGGAGCGTCGTCGGGTAGCTCTTCAGAATGCTCCCCATAGACTGTGTTGGACCAGTCGATGGTGTCGGGTTTAGTCAATATAAAATCGGGTGGTTCCACGCGGAATCTGATTTTAAAGTGTCTAAACTTGGAGATATATCCATAGATACGTTTTGCACGTTCGAGATGCCCATCTCGTGGTTGAGCTCTGAAACTTGAGAGTGTCATCACGGCTGTTTGTACATCGAAACGGCCAATAGCGATGATCCATTGGAGTGAACCGATCATACTTTGGTATTTCTGTATACCAGTTTCTTCAAGAAAGGCTGAGGAGTCCAATTCGGGATGATCGTTTTCCGCAATGGGTGATTGGAACCTAGTGCTAGGTTTGCATCCGAACATTTGTTCGTAAGATGCTTCCATCTTTTTGATGAACTTTATGGGATTCATGCATAGAACACCATGCGCGTCGCGCTCAAATCCACAACCTAAGTGAAAATTCATAGGTCCGGATCCCTTCAATTTGAAGATATATGGTGATGACTGCAATATCTTCAAGAAGGAATTGGGATCTGCTATGCAGAGACATAGGTCATCGACATATGTGCATATAAGTTCATATACACGTTCACCATGCTTGTTCGTTCCAGGCTTGAGGAATATCTCCGGTTCTGCGCGGGATCTTTCGATGCCGAGTTCGATGAGACAAGCCGCGAGTAAGTCTCCAAAACACTTGCCTGAAGACCTGAGACCGTATAGGGCTTTGTAAATGATCAACAGGTGACCTTCCAGCGATCCGAATTCGGGACCTGCCTTGATGCATACTTTCTCGCAGGTGACTGCTTCTAAGTAGGCGTTACCTATGTCGGTACCCCATGCTTCCAAGTCGTTGAGTTCAGCTAGGAATAGGCACATACGTAGGCCGCGGAGAGATACGACACCTGCGTAAACACTGTGGATAGGGGCCTCAGTGAGATTGCCGTTAGCAACGAGACGAGCCTTGTGTCTACCGTCGTGCTTGACAGCATATATCATGTGTACCTTGATTTGTTGGAACCCGGAGGGAATGGAGCTTGTCTTGTACACGCCTTTATCAATGAATGTATTGTATTCATTGAGTTGTGCCATTTCCAGAGTGGTGGCATCTTCCCATTTGGTGTTTCCGTTGGCTTGGTCAAATCAGAGGGCTTCTTCGTGGTTACGAGGTACTTTGAATCCGTATTGGTACTGCGGAGTTGTACGGAAAGAACGGAGTTTGGCTTGGTGCACGAGTCGATCAAGTTTCTTGGTTCGTCGCGCTAGGTTGGTGATTTGCTTGAGGCGTTTCCAACCCGGGAGGTCAAGCAAGTTGTTGTCTTTCCCATATTTTGCAACGGTGACAGGGTCATCAGCCGCAATGTTGGCCAGAGGTTCATATGTGCGTTCCATATTTTCCCATTCAATCCAAAGGTTATACTTGGAACCTTTGTATTGAGGATGCTTGTTATCCAGTGGACCTTGGTGTCCTAAGATGCGGCGAAACGACCAAAGTTTGCCGTCTTCTTGTGTTGAATCACGATGGATGTAATTCATGACATCATTGTATGCAATGATATCATTGAGTTCGTCATCGGAGTGTTTGCACTTAAACTTGATGAAATCGTTGTTGCGTTCAAGACTGTCTTCAACATCGACAATGGTAAGACGTTTCCGGGTGCCATCTGGATTGGTTACAAGGAAGGATCGTCCTTGTAGATCGGCAATCGGGACCGCAGGAATGGTAATGGGTTTACCATCAGCATCAAATTGTGCGTTACCTTCTTCGTCGGTAACAACTACCTGTGATGGGTCTACTGAAGGAGTAGCAGGGTTGGTGTGTGGAGTTGTGACGTCACTAACATCAAAGTATGCTAATTCTGGTGGGTCAAAATCATCTTCAGTAAGGAGAACGCCATCGGAGGTCTTGCTGAAGATGTGTGTCGTAGGAGGACCATCAAGACTCTCCCCATAGTTGTTAGGGAGTGGAGAAGGTGACCAGCTCGGGCTGTCATCGACCTTCTTATATAGAAAGCTCGGTAACGAGGGGTGGGCGGGTGGTTTGAGAATTGGTTGAGTGCCAGATGCGTGGGGCGTAGTATCTGGATGTGTATTGGGTACAGATGGGATGGTGTCATCGGCAGTGTCAGAATCAGCGGGTGAAACGCTAGGGGGAACTGAGTTGTTTGGTTTCGTAGACTCGTCAATGGGTTTACTTTGATTGGTATGCTCCCCATATTTTAATGCTGGAGCTTCTCCAGTGGCGTATAAACGGGGCAAGGAATCCTTGGCATTACGCCATTTGATGAAACCATCATCAGTGAATAAGCCTGCGCGTTTGTTACGGGATTCAGGCGTAAGAGCAGAGCGAACACCGGACCGGTCAAGTAACTTGTTGGTAACGGGATCCCAGATTCGGAAGCATAGTCCATTGCCAACATGTTCGGCGATGCCGACGAAATGACCTAGGCGTTCGGTAGACTTGGTACCGAAAGGGGAGTCGTTGGTCTTGAAATACACAGGTTCAAACCAGAAGAAACTGGTGTATGCGCTGATGTCGCCAAGTGTACCGGTGGCAATGAAGATCGGCTGTTTATCGGACAGAGTAGGATCAGAAATAACATTGAGGAGACCCGCGACGTATGTTATGCACAGTAGCCATAGATGTGGTGGTGTGCCTGTACGATCCATGACGCGATTGACAATGCGCTTGAACGTCTGGTAGCGGCGTTCAAATTGATTCTGGTGTTGGTGATAAGGTTCACTTTGCCAGAGTCCAATCCATAGCATTTTGAGATAATCGACAACCTTCTTACTGGATTGATAGTTACCGTGGTCGCAAAGGAGGCAAATGGGCCTGCCCCATTTTCGAACAAAGTTCTGGAAGCAAGATAGGAAGTTGCCGGTGGTACGCATTTCTTCAACGTGTATAATATGTGATTTGCGGCCGAAGAAGATCTGAGCAATCTTGGAGCCACCATCAATTGCAGGGACATCCGAATAGACAGCATCGGACATGACATCGTCATTGAAGGGTCGAACGTTCATGGCCGGTTGTGGGGAATGAAAACGTTTGAAAATGTTTCCATCAGGGCTAACCGCTAATGAACCATATTGTGTTGAGTTTTCAAACGTGGCCTTGATGCGATCGGTGGAAACCCAACAAAAGAAAGGTTTCAGGGATAAGTAGTCATGTTTGTTGGGGTATCTTTCGCGGGGCGTAGCTGCAATACGTGTAGTATCATGCTAAGGGGCAATGCATATCCATCGGAGGTGGTGATGACCTGTCCGCCGCCCGCTTTGATGGATGTGTCGTCGACAGTGGAAACATATGCTTCCATCTGGCCGGAGGATAATATAGAAGGGTGTCGTCCTGTATAGGCACACTCATTGAAAATGAGGATGACGGGGCCTCTGTTCGACATGGAATATGCCCCGCATGTAGCAATGGGGATATTTTGTACCTGATGATTGTTAATGCCGGTGACATTAACGTATTGCGGTGGGATATCCTTGGAGATGAGACACGCATCATTGCCGATGATGCAACCATTTGCGCCGCGATCGACCATGGCAAAACCAGGGCTAGTGACCGTAGTTTTGTGTATGCGGTATGTGTATGACGTTACTGGGCTGTCGTTAGGAAAGGTGAGGTCTTCTTCAGGAGTATACCACTGGTGAAAATTGGCGGAATATGATGATGTTCCTACAGGTATTTGGGTGTCACCGTCCTTTTTGTACTGAATGTCAGGGTTGTCGGAAAGGAATCGAGCGGGATGCACGGGTGACACGGAAGACTTGAGAGGTCGCTGGTCCTTGGATGAAGAGGTTGTTGATTTGTATACACCTAGGGATGCATGGAAAACACCTCTACGATCATTTTCTACAGCAGGATGTAGGTCTGCTGCGGGATTGGCATGCTCATCTTTGGTCGAAGTATCGTCTTCTCGAAATGATACCGAATGTCCATGTTGGTATGCCTTCCAGGTAATGGGTTTAACACTGTTGGGGTCAGGTTGGTCCGTGTTAAGTAAGTCGTGTCGCAATGAGGCGACCACGATTTTCTTGCCTTCCGGAGAAAAACTAAGCCAACTCTTCATGTCCTGACGTGACAAGGCCTTCCATATGTTTGTAGGCAACCTTGTGGTAGGGTCAGGGGTACGTCCAGCCTTAAATACAGCATAATCTTGATAGTCTCCTTCAAATTCGATAGGGAGAGCATAGTCATCATGGTCTTGGCTTTGCTCAGAAGAAAAATCATGAACGTGTGCACGTACGGTCGACCGAGGAGCGGACATCGCGGACTGGGAATCAAGTCAGATTGCTTCGAGTAAAAGCGTGATTTTAAGATCGTGGATAGCAGCGGCTTCGGCGACCGCATCCGTCACGGTGCTATTCGTCCCACCTGGATCCTTGACTTTGGCAAACTGTTCACTTAGCTGAAAGCTGGAATAGCATGCTTGACATAGTGCCGATTTTACGGTATGGTATTCAAGGGGCTTGTTGGGAGGACGAAGTTTATTGAGGTGATTTAATTCATCAAACCAATGTGTAATGAATTTCACTTTGGATTCCTTCCAATTGTTGAGATTCAACTTTAGCAACGCTTGTAGCTGAGTCGAGTTGTCATATACCTTGGCTTTTGATTTGCTGTGAAGGTTTACAAAATCGAAGTATGCCTTGCGTCCATCACGGGTGGTAGAATGACTGTGTACACACGATGCAGAAAGGTCACTTTTGAAGACTTCCAACATTAGTACCCAGAAGAAGGCACATTGTTTGACAAAGAGATCACGGGTGTAACCCACAAGCGTAACTGGAGGCCAAGTTTCATCAAGGAATGTCTCGGTGTCGATGTTGTACGCCTCGAGTTTGGCCTTGAAACCAACGAGCCAGTGTTCGAATCTTGAGTCATTCGTGAGGGGCGTAAAGGACTTCTCATCCCGTGCTTTTCAGCACCAAGATTCGTACTTTACCTGCTGAGGTGACTTTTTGCTACTTCCCAGGAGGTGGTGGGTTCAGAGCGGATTCGTTACGCATTTGTTGGGCACGTTCTTCGCGGAATGGCTGGAATTCCTTATATGTATATGACTTCACATCCTTCCAAGTTCTCAAGTCTTCTGCTAGAGCGGCATCGTTTTCTTGTAAATCGATAGCGAAATCCGCAAGTGCTTCTACGTTCCTTTGAACGGATCAAGGGATATGCGTTGGTAGCCCTCCTTCAGTGTAGGTAAGCTCGTGTGCAAAATCCGGTTCGATAAGTGCGTCAAGGAATGCATTCCACTGGCATAATCTGCCTTCCTTGAGGGCTAAGCACAGTTTACTATTGGCTTCACTTGTTACGCTGAGTAGGGATACGAGTATCTTCTTCATATCAGTATCGAAACTGGGAAAGTGATTGACAACAGCGACTTCTGCGTCATTCTTCTCTTCGCCGCCGGGCATCGTCGGTATGTTCGGCATCTGTAACGGTTCCGATCCTCCGAGAGAATTGCGCGGTGACTGGGAATGAGAACTACTTCGTGTACGCATATGCCAGCGTAGAGATCGAATTCAGGTCCGTTCTTGTCCCTCTTTGTGTGCAAGCCTTCTTAGAGCTTGCAACTGTTAATCTATTATTTTCCTTCTGAATCCGAGTCGCTGAGAGTCTGATTCAAAGGCTCCTGAGGAACAGCAACGCTGTGTTAGTGTGTTAGTAGACAAACGATTGTACTCTACGCGTGACAAATGTGTTTGGATACTTTCGGCAACGGATAATCGGACTACAGGCGAAGCTAGGGAGACGCCAGATCTCTTCTTGCTGTGACTTATTCAGATTGCAGCGAGACAGACCTTAGTATGTAGATTACAAGTAGTTGGTAGCAACTAGTGTGAATTTTGGGATATAAATCAGTTGAATGTTAAAAGTATGAGATAAAGTGAAAATCTTGCCGAAGTGCAAGATCTCTCTTTTATTGAGATGAATACGTTGCAGCTGCTGTTGCGTAGTGATGAGATTACTCGCTGATTATTTCCGTACATGTATTGGTCGTTGACCATATATATCTGTATGCATGTATATGTATTGTGTGAGAATCACACGCCAACGGTTTTCTTCTCTTGTTCCGTTAGGAAGACGTCATGATATGTTTATCATTAAGGTCAGGAATTGCTCCCGTAGCTCGTGTGATATTTTATGAAATCAGAGTTTGCTCACCGAAGAACAATGGCAATACTGTAAAACAGGGATTGCTCACCGTTGATGCGCGATGGGAATCGACGCGCCGTGGGAATCGATATGCCGTGGGAATCGATTGCTTAGAATGATACGGGTCTCATTGATTCGTACGAATAGGATATCTACCATCTGGTAGCTTTGGTACTTCTGGTCACGAAAGGAATTTAATAGATTCCTTGTAGTTCGTGGTCTTTAACTCATTGGTGTTGTCAAAAGCACTCCCAGCTGCGCCAACCAGACTGAGTTCACTCATAGCGCCTTCCTGAGATGGAATAGATACTGACAGAAGATTGAATTCTTTCAGCTCAGTCATCGCCTTGTGGAACTGGATTTCAGCATCAGTGAATTGTGCTGCATTGCTGGCCATATCTCCATATCGTATGTCCGGATTGAGATGATAGTTTCTCATGACACGGCCATACCTTGTGGTTGTTATGACATGGAGATCCTCTTCTTCCGTATCTTCATTGCTATCATATTCGTCACTTTCATATTCGATCTTGGTTTCTTCAATATCAACATCATCATAACTATCGAAGGCAGTCTCCTCATCCGTAGTGGGGGTTGCGTTTTCAGATTCAGGTTGTATGGGAATTGCTGGTACTGTGGCTCCCCCACTTTCATCCTGAAACTGCACTCAAGGATGACGAGGTCTGGTGGTGGTGCGTAAGATCGAGACAGGTTGTGTAGGGGGGTCATTGATTGGGAGATCCATGTGGCCACCTTCAAGAAAGTCAGCATGAAAATTAATATCTTCACCTGCTGGTGTAGTGGGGGGGAAATACATCCTCTTCAGCCAGTAGATATCACGGGTAGCGGTAAAAGTGTTCTTCAATGGATCATACATCACATAGCAATCGCCTGGCCAGTCAGTGCAATATCCAGCAAAGAAAGCTGGATTCCCGCGATAATTGAGTTTGGGACTTGTGGGACGCTTGACTTGAACTACTCCAGCCTCTCCAAAGGTTCTGAGATGGGCACTAAAAGCAGGGACCGTGCCAGAGAAATGTTGGATCTTGGGCATGGTGTTGTCATTCACAGTGACAGCCTCCAACCAGTCCAACTGAACACCACATCGCATTGCTAAGGGGAAGAATCGAAACCGGTAGTCCCTAGGCACATGCGCTTGAGAGCAAAGAGCCATGGCTCGGCAAACTGACCAATAGATTGCTGTTTCCACCACACTGTTCTGCTGTGGAGTATCCACAGAGGTATACTCGAATCTGCAAGAAAATTTCCAATCCGCTGATTTCAGCCGAGCATCAAGTGCTGTGTTTTCCCCCGCTTTATCACATCCAAGGTACTTCAAATCTTGGCCTTTGGATCTCCATTGGTTGAGCAATGCGCAAGTGGGTTCGACCATTCCATCTTTGCTGGCAAAGAAATTGACAAACCCGCATGAGGAATATTCATCAACAATCATGCGAAAATGGGGCTTGGTAATGAATGGCGCCGTCAACTTGTTACTTTTGGCATCTTTGGGTGCTTTCACTGAGGACATATCCACAAAGAGTCGTTTTCCGGGCTTGGTCGCTGCTACGTGTTGACTCTCTGTAGGAATCACTTTCCGTTTGGCTTTAGCTTTGGCGCAATCTTCACAAGGGAGCATCGGACCACGAGTGATGGTCCATCCAAGTGCATCTGCTGTCCGGCGTGTTTTGATCTCATCCATGTGACCCAGAAGTTGGTGGGCCTTGTTGATGCTCATCTTGGTTCCTTCATCGGTAGTAGTGGCAGCTGTTGCCGCGCTGATGTCAATGTTGTTGGTAGGATTGGCAATGCGATCGAAATAGCCAACCCACACACAGCTTGTGTAGGTGGGGATTTGAATATCAAAATGCACTTGGATCTTGCCTTTCCTGAGAGACCATCCAGTTTTGTCGCTGCCGGTGGCGATCCAACCATTTTGTAAAGCCAAGTTGGCTGGGAACAGATTGAACGCGAAATTTGGATTGAAATTCACACCCTGCAACAATGTCTGAAACTCCTTGTTTCCATCCTTGTCAATCTTCTGACAGGGAATATTCCCAACCTGACATCCTTTCAGTTCGTCTCCACTTTGGGTGGTAATAGTGGCACCACTAGCTCTCAAATTGGTGGCACATCGCATACTGTTGGAACTGTGACTTGTGGCGCCTGTGTCAAAAACAAAGACATTGTCATCATACAGCAGATCAAAGCCTTCGGGCACAACATCTCCTTTGGTAGCTCGCTTTTGGGCATTGAGAAGTTGGAGTGACGTGGTAGAAGTTTGCATTGCTGAGAGACAGAAATCATAGTCAATTGTTGCTCCCTGGACATCCTTCAACTTGGATTTCCAGCCAGTTGGTCGTCTTGCAGCATTCTTTTCATCCTCAAAACAGACAGCGGTTCCATGATTACCACCACAGATCCCACATTTGCGGCGTCGTCCCCTCTGGCCATAGGACCTGTTGTTACGACTGCCATTGCCGCTGTTGTTGTTGTTGCGGTTGTTATTGTTGCCGTTGTTGTTGTTGTTGTTGTTGCCGTTGTCGTTTTCAGTCTTCTTGTCGACACGCGGGTGCCCTGCTTGGCGTTTAGCACAGTTGAATGCTTTGTGACCTTTCTCTTTGCACCAATAACAAACTGCATTAGTAGACCACTTGTCTCAGGTATCCGGATTCGCAAAGTCAGTCATCTCAGCACCAAACAGACTCATTTCCTTGGCTTTTCCACCCCTGCTTTTTATACTTCGCGCCGACTCATACAGGCTTGCAGCTTGGAGGTTGACCGCCTCCCAAAATTCCAATTCCGAGGTATCTGTATCTTGCAGTGCATCCATGAGGGGGGTAAGTTGCATAAGTAGGTAAGCAGGCAGTGCTGCTTTGAATGCCACGACGAGTTGTGTCAAAGTGGGCCTGACTGACTTGTACTGGTGGTACTTCCTTCGCAAATCACAGATGTCTTCAACCAAATCCTGTGGAGGGGCTCCAATTGTTAGCTTTAAACTTCTCAGATCAATGTCCAATTGCTCTTGGTCGTGAGATTTGTTGACTTTCCTGTATTCCTTCATGAGTTCTTCAATCACCCGATGTACCCTACCTCGAGGCCACTGTGACCGGAGCTCTTCATTCGTTTCAGCTGATGCACCCCGATCAATCTTGGACTTCTCCATGATGGCTAGGCCTGTCCTATTGTCGGCGAAAGCCTTGTACAGATCATTTAGCGCTTTATTGTGGTACTTGTAAGCTCTTTTCTGTGCCGTACTCATATCCTCTCGAGGTGTAAGTTGTCCATCTGGAGGTAGGTCCTTGTGCGGCTTGGTGGTTAACATATCCCGGTACTTGTGGTTATCAGCGTATGCTTGGAACTGAGTGTACCAGTCTTCAAACTTGCCCGCATCGCCCTTGGCCAACTTGGGCACTTGGCTATCCACGTACTCCACCATCTTGTATTTGTATTTCTTCTTCGTGGAGCCCTCAGTGCTTGCGCTGCTTGTGCTTGCGCTTGCGCGACTTTTGCTGCTACTTGATGCTGCACTGCTCTCTGAGCTTGATAGTACACTGCTCTCTTCTTCTTCTTCCGACGTCGATTCTGCAGAAAAAGCGATTTCTATCTCTTGACTCCGGGTTGGTGGATCCTCCTCCATTCGTTAACAGACAAAAGAAAAGTAAATTGTCGTATCCCGATCCAAAGTAAATTGCCGTATTCTGATAAAATGTAAATTGTTGTTTATAATCGTTCGACTATTTGGTTTTCGTAATTGGCCCTATCGATTTGTTCTGTCGATACCAATCCTGCTGTAGTATATGGTGGGTCGCTAGTGGGTGGATATCCAAATACTCCACATGGTTTGCATCGTCCTCACACGTTTTTTCTTTCGTAAATTGACAACGAATAATTGCAATTGGCCCTATCGATCCGTCGATACCAATCCTGCTGTTGTCGATATGTCGCTGGCTCCAATTGTTAGCCAGCCTGCAGTCCGATCTTGGTGGACAAAAATAGAACGTCGCTGACTCCGATTGTTAGCCAGCCTGCAGTCCGATCTTGGTGGACAAAAAGTAAATATGTTGCTGACTCTGATTGTTGTTAGCCAGCCTGCAGTCCGATCTTTGTGGACAAAAATAGATATGTCGCTGACTCCGATTGTTAGCCAGCCTGCAGTCCGATCTTGGACACAGAGTATTCCGCTGAAACGCGCGGATATCCCTCTCTTCTTGAGGGACAGAGCATTTCGTCGCCGACTGTACAAATATCTCTTTTTTGATTTCTTCTTCGACCAAGTTCCAACCTCGGGAGCGCTCCGTAATTCTTCGAAGAATGTTTGGAGGGCTCTGAAAATGAGGAGAAACTGTCGGTATTTGGTAGTTTAACTTGTTGGTTATTACATGAAATTGTTATTTGAAATTGTGAGCAGAAAAATGGCTCTTTTACTAAAATCACCATATTGGTGCATCGGCCAGCTAATACTCCAATGCACACACTAAATCACTAATAATCACATCGACCCGCTAATACTCCGATGTGCTGCACGTGTCCTTGTACCATTGGCTGTAGGGATTTACCTTGTGCCCCGTAGAATTGGTACATAAGGACCTATTTTTAGTAAGAAAGAGAACCGGAATCGGTAAGTGGTAAATTCTCATTCCCACTTCCATTCCCATCTCCATTCATGTTGGTCCATTCCTGTAGAAGCAAGATTCATCGTACAATCGATTCTTATCTCATTTGTGTCTCATTCATTCAGTCGCGTCTCATTCGTGTCTCATTCGTTATAAAGCGCGCGCTCGTTCGATCGACTTCAAACATGGAGGGCCGGAGCGGGTGGCTCAATGGGAGGCGCGACGGGGGTGGTTTCAGAGGGGAGATCCAGCCGATGCAGGGGTGAGCCGGGCCTCGGCGAGCCCGGTGGCAAGAGTGGCATTGGCCAAGTCTGCAATGGCTTCAGTGAAGGCACAGAAGTTGGGAGGACTGGATTTCCACCCCATAGGGTTGGTGAGGGGGATGCCAATGAGGGGAGGCTTGCCCCGCCTGGAAGGGAACAGTACGCCGAGTTTCATGGTGTCATCCAGGTGTAACCGGACACGGTAGAAGCCATCAGCTAAGTCAATCTTGGACATATACACTGGACCAAACCTGTTGTTGGTGCGGTGCAGTTTGGTGAGGAGTCGCGGGAGTGTCCGGCCAAACTGCATGGCTTCGGCAGGGGCAAGAGGGGTGGTGTCTTGGTTGATGTCTGAGTAGGTGTAATCGAAGATCATTCGGGGGCGCCGGCCTTGTTTGGGTACTAAGCCCAGGGGGCTCAGCCGGAGTCCGGGAAGGTCTTGGATGAGGCTGGCAGGGAGAACAGTTCATTGTTGCTTGTCCATCATGTCGGCATACTCCTCATGCAGGAAGTCAATGCCCTGGTGGGAGGATTGGTGAGGACCCTGTTGGAGGGCAGCTGCAATCCGAGGTTGGTCCCAAGGGGGCCTGGACATGGTGGTGGGGGTGCCGTCCTTGCCATAGCGGTCAAGGAGGCTCCCCGCTGGATGGGGGATGGTGGCTACTACATCAGGATGGATTTCACCCGGGCCTCAGATGGTCCGGATGAAGTCCCCCCAGCTAGTGCTGCGATGGTAGGCAGTGGCGGCGTGGGCGACGTGTGCGTCCAGCCAGTCGGGAGGGGAGCTAAGGGGAGGAACGCGGGGCTGGGACCAAGGCCTTGATGGGGTTGGGACGCGGGGCTTGGATCGAGGCCATGGGGGAGGGGATTGGACGCGGGGCTTGGCCTGAGGCCGGACGCGGGGCTTGGACCGAGGCCATGGAGGGGTAGAAAGGGAAGGGGAAGGAACTTGGGGCGCGGACCGGGGCCTTGGCATTGATGTGGAGGTAGAGGGCAAATTGAAACGTACGCGTTTGGATGGAGGCCTGGTCGGGGTAGAGAGGGAGAAGGAAGGAAATTGGGGCTCGGACCGGGGCCGTGGCATTGGTGCGGACATAGGGGGCAAATCGAAACGCACGCGTTTGGGCTTACCTAGTTCAGGGGTGATTTGTAATGGTGATGGATTAGAGTGTTGATTAGATGGTGTGGATAGTCGTTGTTGAGGCAGGGCCCCCCTTGGTGATTGAGAGGGTAGGGTCAAGGCGCCGAAGGGGCGCTTGCCATTTGGTCAGACTCCAAAGGCGGCTTGGCACCAAGTCCAGACTTGGTCCTGCTTACTGCTGGTGATGGCACCATGGTCGTGGATGTTCCTGCAGTTGGTGTAGCAGGTGCCACGAAGGTGCCAGGAATGGCACCTGTCTCTGCCATCTGGGCGGGACAAGGGAAGGGTACCTTTGTCTTTCATGGTAGCGATGACTTCCCTCAGCCGGGCGCGTTGGACTTTGTTGGCTACCCCAGTCGTCTGTAGCTGAGGATCCAGGCTGGGGTTGGACACCCGTGTCCCCCCAGCGGAGCCTTGGGTGGGGCTGGGGGTAGTCTTGCCTGGCTTGGTCGGGCCTGCAGTAGGGCTTCCAGCAGGGGCAGCCACGACGGCTACACAATGCAGGTGCCTCAGAGCCGGCACATTGGTGACATTGGGGAGCCAGTAGAGGTTCTGGGTGATTCTGAAGGCTTGGAAGTCCTTCCCAAAGTCGGGGGAGGGGACAGTGAAGGTTGATCCCCATTGTTCCTCTAGCCATCCGCGCACTCGGATCTGGAAGTAGTATACAACAATGGAGGGGGTGATGAGCTCTCCCAGTTCATCGGCAATTGCTCGGCGGAGGGGCATTTGCTGGAGCTTGAGCTTGAGCTTGGCGAGTCCATTCTGGTAGCCCTGTACGACCGGGTGGTGCATGCCTAGAATGGTGGCCAGGACGGCCAGGTAGCTTTCCAGTTGGGTGGTAGCCTCAGTCCAGTCGATGGGTAGGTAGGCCTTGGTCTTCTGGAGCTCCAGGGAATCTTTCAGGGTGAGGGAGTTGCCTTTGGTGGAGATCATGGTGTCATAGGCAGCCACAGTTTCTGCTGCCTCCTGTTCCCTCTTCAAGGAGGCTGCTGATCCAGCGGGGGACGTGAAGGCCAGAGGGAGGATGCCATCTGCCACGTCAAAGGGATCAGTCCCATGAAAGTTGCCATCCTGGAACTTCTTGAGTGCAGCCGTGGTGACCAAGGGTGCTTGGATGAGGAACTCGGCGGCGCAGGTGGCCACTTGGCTCTGGAAGATCATGTGGGTCTTCTCGTGCTTGCCTTTCTGGGACCAGGCTTGGTAGATGGGGGGCAGGTCGGCTTCCTCGAGCTTGCTTATTAAATTCCTTTCATGACCAGAAGTACCAAAGCTACCAAAGGGTAGATTTCCTATGCGCATGAATCAATGAGTCCCGTATTCATCTAAATAATCAATTCCCACGGCATATCGGTTCCCACGGCGCATCGATTCCCACCGCGCATAAACGGTGAGCAATCCCTGTCTTACGATATTGCCATTGTTCTTCGGTGAGCAAACTCTGATTTCATAAAATATCACACGAGCTACGGGAGCAATTCCTGACCTTAATGATAAACATTTCATGGAGTCTTCCTAACGGAACAAGAGAAGAAAACCGTTGGCATGTGATTCTCACACAATACATATACATGCATACAAATATATATGGTCAACGACTAATACATGCACGGAAATAATCAGCGAGTAATCTCAGCATTACGCAACAGCAGTTGCAACGTATTCATCTCAATAAAAGAGATATCTTGCATTTCGGCAAGATTTCACTTTATCTCATACTTTTAACATTCAACTGATTTATATCCCAAAATTTCACACTAGTTGCTATCAACTACCTGTAATCTACATACTAAGGTCTGTCTCGCTGCAATCTGAATAAGTCACAGCAAGAGGAGATCTGGCGTTTCCCTAGTCTCGCCTGTAGTCCGATTATCCGTTGCCGATAGTATCCAACCACAATTGTCACGCGTAGAGTACAATTGTTCGTATACTAACACACTAACACAGCGTTGCTGTTCGTCAGAAGCCCTTGAATCAGACTCTCAACGAATCGGATTCAGAAGGAAAATAATAGATTAACAGTCGCATGCTCTAAGAAGGCTTGCACACAAGAAGGAACAGGAACGGAATTGAACACAATCCCTACGCTGGCATATGCACGTCGCACATCGTACACGAAGCAGTTCCCATTCTCAGTCACCACGCAATTCTTTCCAAGGCTCCGAACCACCACAGATGCCGAACATACCGTTAATGCCCGGCAATGCATTCAGAGGCGAAGAGAAGAATGACGCCGAAGTCACCAATATCGAACGCTTTCCCAGCTTCGATGCTGATATGAGAAAGATACTCATATCATTACTCAACGTAACAAGTGAGATTACTAGCAAGTTGTGCCTAGCTCTCAAAGAAGGCGGATTATGCGAGTGGAAGTCGTTCCTCGACGCACTTATCGAACCGGATTTTGCACGCGAACTTACCTATATGGAGCAAGGATTGGCAACGCATATCCCTCGATCCATCCAAAGAAGCATAGAAGCACTTTGCTGCATAGCAGCAGCAGGCGCTGGGTGTACAAGGGGCCCCAGGTGTTCTTGACAGTGGCTGGGGGGCAACGTTGGTCTAGGCCCTTACTGAGCTTGAGCTGTTGGTTGGCAAGGGCAGTAAGGGTAGCTGCCAGCGTTGGATCTACCCCTGCTGGCTGGCCGGGTGCCGGCTGCTGCCCCGGATGGGAGGGGTGCTTCAAGCCCGGGAGGTCCTGGTATAGTACCTGATTTTGCATGTACAAGGTCAGGCCGGGCTCCCCTCAAAAGGGGGTGCCGGGCGTGGCAAAGTGGACACCTCCATCGGCAATGGTGGGGTCGGTACCTGCAGCTTGGAGGGTATTCAGTAGGGGGGTGCAGGTAAGTGCCAGATTGAGTGTGTCAAGGTACGGGTAGATGATGTTCAAGGCTTGGATTGGACTAAGGCCCTTGCCTAGGAGTAGGGGCACCAATTGGAAGGGGATGAAGCAGGCCTTGTAGGGGGTGATGACCTCCATGTGAGGATCATCGCCTTGAACCATGGGGATCATGTGGGAATGGTGAGCATGCTTGATGACGTCGAGGTGGCGGTCGAGGGACAGCACCAGGGTCTCGGACGCCTGCTCGAGTAGGGCAGCATCCACTAGCACTAGCTCTCCAGCATCGCCTTCGATGTCATCCAGGTAACCAAAGGCCTTGCCCTTGTTGGTACTTGGCGAGGTTAAGGGCCCCGGGTACTTCCTGAGGCCGTGCACCAATTGGAGTCGAGCCCTCCCAAAGGTGCCGGTCAGGAATATTCCTAGGGCTCCCACAGCTTCTGGTTCAAAGAGGTCCAAGAGCCAACCTAGGAGTATGAGGGTGGCTGTTTCCTCAGCAAAGTAGTCGTAGATGGTTTGGTAGGCCAGGTCCCGGTCGGGTCCCACTCCAAGAGGACTGGGGGTGGTCTGGTAATACTCAGTGTAGGTCAGCATGTTGGAGCCGGTTATCAGAGTAGTCGGTATTGGAATCTACGGGCTGATTGGAGGTGCGGATTGTCGGCAGCTTGGTGCGGATTGTCGCCGGTATCTTGGTGTCACAAGAGAGCACCGGGGGTGAGGTGTCACAGAAAATCAACTGGAGGTGCAAGGAGGTGCGGATCTGTGGACCAAATCGAGTCGGCTGGACGCTTGGAGGTGCAGACTGTCGGAGGTTGGTATCTTAGGAATCTGCTAACGAAGGAATCTGCTAACAAGTCAACTGGACGCTTGGAGGTGCAGCCGGTCGGAGAAGTCGGTATCTTAGGAATCTGCCAACTGATTGGAGGCGCAGATTATGGGAAGTGACTGGAGGTGTGTGTTGGCCAAGTCGATCGACTGGAGGTGCAGCCGGTCGGAGAAGTTGGTATCTTAGGAATCCGCTAACTGATTGGAGGCGCGGATTATGGGAAGTGACTGGAGGTGTGCGTTGGCCGAGTCGATCGACTGGAGGTGCAGCCGGTGACCAAATCGATTTTGGACGCTTGGCGGCTTGGGTACTTAAGGCCGGGCCTGCTGTAAGTAGGAGCAAGGATGTGTGAGTATGGTTGGAGACTGATTGCTGTACGGGTACTCGCCGAATCGCTAAAGGTGCGCTAATAATGCACCAATAGAGGTTCGATCCAAGAAATCATCTTATATGAAAAACACTCACAAATCTAAATACTAATACTTGAAATCACTGAATACTACTAGAATTACCTAGTGGACTACACGTGTAAACGTGTTAGTGAAGTAGTAAGCTCACAAGAGCAAAACAAGATTGCAATGGCCTGGCGTGAGGGGGAAGGAGATGCGTGGTATGCAAAGTGGAGGGCATGCATGACCAGGGTGATGGGAACCGGCTTGACCCGGGAGGGGCCGGGTCAAGCTTAGCATAGGCCTTGAACTGGGCAGTTGGCCGGAAGTCAAGATGGCCTGTGGAGTCAGTTCAAGGGTCTTTGGCCACCAAGCGGGCGAGCGTCTGGCCCACTGACCTGATTGTGTTTGATACTGTGCAAGATCGGATGGGCTTGTGGCTACGTGAGAGGTGGCCATCACGGAGTCGTTTGGCAAAGACTTGGAGGGTGGGGATTGGGTCCTATATGGATTGGAGGCGCGGGTCAAAACCTTGAGACAAACAGAATTGAACCCATTGGTTCCAATGGGCATCCTTGCGCTTGGCATAGAGCTCAGTGACTGAAGCTTGCATGGTCTGCTGGACAGCGCCAAGGTCAGCGCTGAATGCATGGGCGGCCGAAGGTGGCATAAGGTACAGGGCAAGTCCTGTGGGTAGGTTGTGTTAAAGTGATGGAGCAAGGCAGTGTCAGAGAGGTCAGATCGAGAGAGGAGGTCAGCAAGGTGATTGGCTGGGCCCTGGATGTAATCCTTGAGGGGGACATAGTGAAAGAGGCGCTGATGCAGAGACTGGAGCCGGAGGAGGTAGGCTGCAGGGCCTGTGGTGGTAGTGGCGCCTTTGCGTTGCCAATAGACAGCTGCTGTGTTGTCATAGCAGTTGTGGGTGGTACGGGCGTGGACACAAGCAGCCTGGGCCAGAATATCATTGTGGGCAATGGAACCGGCCAGCTCAAGGTCACTGTTGGTGATGGTGCCCTCAGGATTGTCAAAGGAGACAAGCTGGGCTGAGACCCACTTGGGGAACGCATGCCGCCACATGACGGGCTGCACGGCGCCCGTGGGAAGGGGGACAAAATGAATGCCCCCCATTCCAAGACCAGAAGCATTGCAGGCGCCCAAGGTGGCAGGGAAGGTGTCCGGCACGAGTTCGGCAATGGAGGTAGGCCGGTTGGAGAGATCATTGGCAAGCCATTGGAAGTAGCGAAGGAAGCTGTGGACGCACTTGGTGAGCCAGAGGCGCTGCCTGCCTGGGTCCTGGTGGCGGAAGGCTTCTTGGAGAATGGAGAAGAGGCCAATGGAGCCAGGGATGGCAAGCGCCATCAACCAGAGTTCCCCAAGGACCTGGTGCCATTGCTGGATGGGGACATGGCGCTGGGTGGGTGAGATGGAGTGGAGGATCTCCTGTAGGCGGGCCACCCAATGGGGAGGAAGGCTGATGGTTTTGGTGACGGAATCGATGAGCCAGCCGAGGATAACTTTCTTAGTGGTCCAAGTGGCGTCTCCTTGGAGCATTTTCTTGAGGGAAGCTGGCTCCTGCTGGAAGGGGGTGTCAGTGGCATCCAGGGGCCGGAAGACGGCGTCCAGGGATTGGAAGAGAACGCGCTTGATGGCTCAGCGCGTCCACTGGTTGCCTTGAGAAAGGCCACAGAAGTCGTCCACATAGACATCCCAGTAGCAAACCGGCGACTTGCTGGGAGTGGTGCTACTCGGAAGGGGCAGAGGAGGCGTCGGGGGGGCAGTTGCTGGAGGCATGGCCGGCGGGGCTGTTGGAGCGGGGAGAGACGCGTCAGGAGGGGCTTCAGAAGGGAGATCCATACGATGGGGTGTGAGCCTGGCATTTGCCAGCCCGGAAGAGAGGGTGTCATTGGCTAGGTCGGCAATGGTTTCCGTGAAGGCGCAGAAGTTTGGGGTGCTGGATTTCCACCCCATAGGGTTGGTGAGGGGGATGCCAATGAGTGGAGCTTTGCCGGGGCGAGAGGGGAACAGGACTCCTAGCTTCATGGTGTCGTCTGGGTGCAACCGGACGCGGTAGAAGCCATCGGCGAAGTCAATCTTGGACATATACACTGGACCAAACATGGTGTTGGCGCGGTGGAGCTTGGTGAGAAGTCGTGGAAGTGTCCGGCCAAACTGCATGGCTTTGGCAGGGGCAAGAGGGATGGTGTCTTGGTCGATGTTGGAGTAGGTGTAATTGGAGATCATTCGGGGGCACCAGCTGCGTTGTGGGACAAGGACAAGAGGGCTCAGTCGGAGTCCGGGAAGGTCGTGGATGAGGCTGGCAGGAAGAACAGTCCATTGTTGCTTGTCCATCATGTCGGCATATTCCTTGCGGAGGAAGGCAATGCCGTGGTGGGAGGATTGGTGAGGACCCTGTTGGAGGGCAGCGGCAATCCAAGGTTGGTCCCATGGGGGGCCGGACATAGTGGCAGGGGTGCCGTCCTGGCTATAGAGGTCCAGGAGGCGCCCTGCTGGATGGGGGATGGTGGCTACATCAGGATGGGTTTCACCCGGGCCTCGGATGGTCCGGATGAAGTCCCCCCAGCTAGTGCTGTGATGGTAGGCAGTGACAGCGTGGGCGATGTGGGCGTCCGGCCGATCAGGGGGTAGCTTGATGAAGGGGAGGGGGATTGGACGCAGGGCTTGGACCAAGGCCTGGGGGAGGGGATTGGACGCGGGGCTTGGACCGAGGCCTGGTGGGAGGGGAGTGAACACAGGGCTGGGACCAAGGCCGTGTCAAAACAAAACGCACGCGTTTGGGCTTACCTGGTTCAGGCCTGATTTGTAATGGGGATGGATTAGAGGGATGATTAGACTGAGGAGTAGAAAGTCGTCGTGAGGAAGGATCAGATGGGGGGTAGATAGGCGTCGTGAGGAAGGCAGGGCCACCCTTGGTGATTGAGAGGGTAGGGTCAAGGCGCCGAAGGGGCGCTTGCCATTCTGTCAGACTCCAAAGGCGGCTTGGCACCAAGTCCAGACTTGGTCCTGCTCACTGCTGGTGATGGCACCATGGTCGTGGATGTTCCTGCAGTTGGTGTAGCAGGTGCCACGAAGGTGCCAGGAATGGCACCTGTCTCTGCCATCTGGGCGGGACAAGGGAAGGGTACCTTTGTCTTTCATGGTAGCGATGACCTCCCTCAGTCTGGAGCATTGGACTTTGTTGGTTACACTAGCCGCCTGTAGCTGGGGATCCAGGCTGGGGTTGGATAACCAGGCCCCCCCGGCAGAGCCTTGGGTGGGGCTGGGGGGTAGTCTTGCCTGGCTGGGTGGGGCCTGCTGCAGGAGGAGTAGGGCTTGCAGCGGGGGCAGCCACGGCGGCTACGCAATGCAGGTGCCTCAGAGCCGGCACATTGGTGACATTGGGGAGCCAGTAGAGGTTCTGGGTGATTCTTATTATTTTCCTTCTGAATCCGATTCGTTGAGAGTCTGATTCAAAGGCTTCTGAAGAACAGCAACGCTGCGTTAGTGTGTTAGTAGACAAACGATTGTACTCTACGCGTGACAATTGTGTTTGGATACTTTCGGCAACGGATAATCGAACTACAGGCGAGACTAGGGAAACGCCAGATCTCCTCTTGCTGTGACTTATTCAGATTGCAGCGAGACAGACCTTAGTATGTAGATTACAAGTAGTTGGTAGCAACTAGTGTGAAATTTTGGGATATAAATCAGTTGAATGTTAAAAGTATGAGATAAAGTGAAATCTTGCCGAAATGCAAGATATCTCTTTTATTGAGATGAATACGTTGCAACTGCTGTTGCGTAGTGCTGAGATTACTCGCTGATTATTTCCGTACATGTATTAGTCGTTGACCATATATATTTGTATGCATGTATATGTATTGTGTGAGAATCACATGCCAACGGTTTTCTTCTCTTGTTCCGTTAGGAAGACTCCATGAAATGTTTATCATTAAGGTCAGGAATTGCTCCCGTAGCTCGTGTGATATTTTATGAAATCAGAGTTTGCTCACCGAAGAACAATGGCAATATCGTAAGACAGGGATTGCTCACCGTTTATGCGCGATGGGAATCGATGCGCCGTGGGAATCGATATGCCGTGGGAATCGATTACTTAGATGGATACGGGACTCATTGATTCATGCGCATAGGAAATCTACCCTTTGGTAGCTTTGGTACTTCTGGTCACGAAAGGAATTTAATACTCCCCATGTCTCCTCGTGAAGGGTCATCACGCTCTACATGATGCTTCCATCATCCTGGAGAAGGTCGCCAGTATTCCCACAGAAGTGGAAGATGGGCCTGAGCAGTGGATACACAACTGAGTGACTCCAATGCTTGGTGAGAATGTCTGCACAGTTATCCTTACCTGGGATGTGCATCATTAAAATGAAACCTCTCGCTATCATGCTCCGTACGTAGTGAAACGATAGAATGTTATGACGCTTATGCAACCTTGCGTAAGGAAAGGTCGACGTTTGGATCATCTTTTCGTTGTCACCCCAAGAGTATGAGATATCATGTACTCCTGTTCCGAGATATCGGAATGAGTGGCGTAGATCGACAATCTGTTCGATGCAAGTTCTTCCTGCAACAAATTCAGCTCCAAAGGTGGCTGTTTCCGTAGTAGACTGCTTCTTCGAGAACCACATCATGGGAGTCTTGTTCGCAAAATGAAGAATGCCGGTAACGGCCTTGCCACTGAGAATATCATGCATGAGGTTGGCATCATAGAAGTGTGATAACACTACTGTCTTTCCAAGCGGTGCAGGAGCGTCGTCGGGTAGCTCCTCAGAATGCTCCCCATAGACGGTGTTGGACCAGTCAATGGTGTCGGGTTTAGTCAATATAAAATCGGGTGGTTCCACGCGGAATCTGATTTTAAAATGTCTAAACTTGGAGATATATCCATAGATACGTTTAGCACGTTCGAGATGCCCATCTCGTGGCTGAGCTCTGAAACTTGAGAGTGTCATCACGGCTGTTTGTACATCAAAACGGCCAATAGCGATGATCCATTGCAGTGAACCGATCATACTTTGGTATTTCTGTATACCGGTTTCTTCAAGAAAGGCTGAGGAGTCCAATTCAGGATGATCGTTCTCCGCGATGGGTGATCGGAACCTAGTGTTAGGTTTGCATCCGAACATTTGTTCGTAAGATGCTTCCATCTTTTCGATGAACTTTATGGGATTCATGCACAGAACACCATGTTCGTCGCGCTCAAATCCACATCCTAAATGAAAGTTCATAGGTCCGGATCCCTTCAATTTGAAGTTATATGGTGACGATTGCAATATCTTCAAGAAGGAATTGGGATCTGCCATGCAGAGACATAGGTCATCGACATATGTGCATATAAGCTCATATACCCGTTCACCATGCTTGTTCGTTCCGGGTTTGAGGAATATTTCCGGTTCTGCGCGGGATCTTTCGAAGCCGAGTTCGATGAGACAAGCCGCGAGTAAGTCTCCAAAGCACTTGCCTGAAGACCTGAGACCATATAGGGCTTTGTAAATGACCAACAGGTGACCCTCCAACGATCCGAATTCGGGACCTGCCTTGATGCATACTTTCTCGCAGGTGACTGCTTCTAAGTAGGCGTTGCCTATGTCGGTGCCCCATGCTTCTAGATCGTTGAGTTCAGCTAGGAATAGGCACATACGTAGACCGCGAAGAGATACGACGCCTGCGTAAACACTGTGGATAGGGGCCTCAGTGAGATTACCGTTAGCAACAAGGCGAGCCTTGTGTCTTCCGTCGTGTTTGACAGCGTATATCATGTGTACCTTGATCTGTTGGAATCCCGTGGGAATGGAGCTTGTCTTGTATACGCCTTTATCAATGAATGTATTGTATTCATTGAGTTGTGCCATTTCCAGAGTGGTGGCATCTTCCCATTTGGTGTTTCCGTTGGCTTGATCACATCGGAGGGCTTCTTCGTGGCTACGAGGAACTTTGAATCCATATTGATACTGCGGAGTGGTACGGAAGGAACGTAGTTTGGCTTGGTGCACGAGTCGATCAAGTTTCTTGGTTCGTCGGGCTAGGTTGGTGATTCTTCTGAGACGTTTCCATGTTAATTTCCTTTTGAAACTGGCTGTTGAGCTGATTCAATCCGAAGGCAAAGAAGGGCAACAGGAGCTTTAGCTGCAGGCCGGTTGAGGTCCCGGTCTGTTGTGTTCTAATATTTCTCTGATATCCACTACGATTGGACGTAATCCAACCAGATCTATTCTGACTATCGGTAACCGACGCAATCAGTTAGATCTTAGGCTTGTAGTTCTACAATGGGACGCAAAATGGGCGTCCGGTGCAAGGTTTAAGGTTGAATAATCAAATAATCTAAAAGTATAAGATGAAGAGATGTTTCTTGCTGGAGAGCAAGTATCTCTTCTAAAGATCGGTGCTGCCGCTAATGCAGCACGCGAATTTACGTGTTGCCGCTAATACAGCACGTATTTTATACAGAAAACAAGTAACAAGTTCGTGAGCAGGCACTTCGAACCTCTGCTGTCTTTTCTTGAAAACAGCACACTTAACAAGAGATTGCATGTGCGAACCTATAGTGTGTGTTCTTCTTCGATTACTAAGTATCGAACGTCAATCGTAAGAATGACTGTTGTTTGATCACTAAGTATCGAATTTGGGTGTCAGAATGACGATTGCACCTCTGGTTCGATCGTATTCCAATCTCATATAGAGAAAGAGGTCTCATTATTCCAACCACTGAAGGTGCACGTCGACTCGTAGTATCGTATCATTCCAGCTGCAGTACAGTAAGTTACGTAGGAATGTACGTACATAGGTTCGAGTACCATAACTGTCTCATACGTACGAAAGGAATTTAATATTCCAACCCGGGAGATCAAGCAAGTTGTTGTCTTTCCCATATTTTGCAACGGTGACCGGGTCGTCGGCTGCAATGTTGGCCAGAGGTTCATATGTGCGTTCCATATTCTCCCATTCAATCCAGAGGTTATACTTGGAACCTTTGTATTGAGGATGCTTGTTATCCAGTGGACCTTGGTGTCCTAGGATGCGGCGAAACGACCAGAGTTTGCCGTCTTCTTGTGTTGAATCACGATGTATGTAATTCATGACGTCATTGTATGCAATGATATCATCGAGTTCGTCATCGGAGTGTTTGCACTTGAACTTGATGAAGTCTTTATTGCGTTCAAGACTGTCTTCAACATCGACAATGGTGAGACGTTTCCGGGTGCCATCGAGATTGGTTACAAGGAAGGAACGTCCTTGTAGATCGGCAATCGGGATCGTAGGAATGGTAATAGGTTTACCATCATCGTCAAATTGTGCGTTACCTTCTTCGTCGGTAACAACTACCTGTGATGGGTCTACGGAAGGAGTAGCGGGGTTTGTGTGTGGAGTTGCGACGTCACTGACATCAAAGTATGCTAATTCCGGTGGATCAAAATCATCTTCAGTAAGGAGAACGCCATCGGATGTCTTGCTGAAGATGTGTGTCGTAGGAGGACCATCAAAACTCTCCCCATAGTTGTTAGGGAGTGGAGAAGGTGACCAGCTTGGGCTGTCATCGACCTTCTTATAAAGAAAGCTTGGTAACGAGGGGTGGGCGGGTGGTTGAAGAATTGGTTGAGTGCCAGATGCGTGGGGCGTGGTATCTGTTGGTGCAGATGGAACGGTGTCATCGGCGGTGTCACAATCAGCAGGTGAACCGTTAGGGGAAACTGAGCTGTTTGGTTTAGTAGACTCGTTAATGAGTTTATTCTGATTGGTATGCTCCCCATGTTTGAAAGCTGGAGCTTCTCCAGTGGCGTATATACGGGGTAAGGAATCCTTTGCATTACGCCATTTGATGAAACCATCATCAGTAAATAAGCCCGCGCGTTTGTTACGTGACTCAGGTGTAAGAGCAGATCGAACACCGGACCGGTCGAGTAACTTGTTGGTAACTGGATCCCAGATTCGAAAGCAGAGTCCATTGCCAACATGTTCGGCGATGCCGACGAAATGACCTAGGCGTTCGGTAGATTTGGTACCGAAAGGAGAGTCATTTGTCTTGAAATACACAGGTTCAAACCAGAAGAAACTGGTGTATGCGCTGATGTTGCCAATTGTACCCGTGGCAATAAAGATCGGTTGTTTATCGGACAGCGTAGGGTCAGAGACAACATTAAGGAGACCCGCGACGTATGTCATGCACAGTAACCACATGTGTGGTGGTGTGCCGGTACGATCCATGACGCGATTGACAATGCGTTTGAACGTTTGGTATCGTCGTTCAAATTGATTCTGGTGTTGATGGTACGGTTCACTTTGCCAGAGTCCAATCCATAACATCTTGAGGTAATCCATGACTTTCTTACTTGATTGATAGTTACCGTGGTCACAAAGGAGGCGGATGGGCCTGCCCCATTTTCGAACAAAGTTCTGAAAGCAGGGTAGGAAATCGCCGGTGGTACGCATTTCTTCAACGTGAATAATATGCGATTTGCGGCCAAAGAAGATCTGAGCAATCTTGGATCCACCATCAATTGCTGAGACATCTGAATAGACTGCATCGGACATAACATCGTCATTGAAGGGGCGAACGTTCATGGCCGGTTGAGGGGAATGAAACCGTTTGAAAATGTTACCATCAGGGCTAACCGCTAACGAACCGTATTGGGTTGAGTTTTCAAAAGTAGCTTTGATGCGATCGGTGGAAACCCAACAAAAGAAAGGTTTGAGGGATAAGTAGTCATGTTCATTGGGGTATCTTTCGCGAGGCGTAGCTGCAATGCGTGTAGTGTCACTGGCTGTACAATCTGTCGGAAACGCAGTGACTGTTCCAGAGACTGCGGTTGGCGCGCAGCATGCGAGACGTTCTTGATGAGCGTAGTCAGTGGAAGTAAGCCAAAAGGAGCGATCGTTGTTCTTATGATCATCAATTGGAAGAAAGGGAGATCGGGTGGAATGGCTGGAATACGAGCTGAGGGATGTGACCGTGGAGGACCCGGGAGAAACAGATATATCGAATCCTTCAAGGCAGCGTGGGTTCCCATATTCGTCGTAATCGGCATAAGGGAGTTGCTGTGGTTGGGGAGGATATTTCTGGAGAAATTGTTCATCCTTTGCACTGATCGTGGTATCGAGAACAGATGGGTCCCAATGTTTATCGGATGTCATGATAACATGTGGGAGTGTGTCAAACTCAATAGTCGTGTACTTTCGCATCGCAATGTATGGTAAGCCGTGTCGTATGCTAAGAGGCAGTGCATAGCCATCGGAGGTGGTGATGACCTGTCCTCCGCCTGCTTTGATGGACGTGTCGTCTACAGTGGAAAAATATGCTTCCATCTGGCCGGATGACAATATAGAAGGATGTCGTCCTGTATAGGCACATTCATTGAAAATAAGAATGACGGGGCCTCTGTTCGACATGGAATATGCTCCGCATGTAGCAATGGGAATGTTTTGTACCTGATGATTGTTAATGCCGGTGACGTTAACATATCGTGGTGGAATATCCTTGGAGATGAGACATGCATCATTACCGATGATGCAGCCATTTGCGCCGCGATCGACCATGGCAAAACCAGGGCTAGTAACCGTAGTTTTGTGTATACGGTATGTGTACGACGTTACGGGACCATCATTAGGAAAGGTGAGATCATCCTCGGGAGTATACCACTGGTGAAAATTGGCGGAATACGATGGTGTTCCAACAGGTATTTGGGTGTCACCATCCTTTTTGTACTGAATGTCAGGGTTGTCTGAAAGGAATCGAGCTGGATGCGCGGGTGACACGGAAGACTTGAGAGGTCGCTGGTCCTTAGACGAGGAGGTCGTTGATTTGTATACACCTAGAGATGCATGGAAAACGCCTCTACGATCATTCTCTACAGCAGGATGTAGGTCTGCTGCGGAATTGGCATGCTCATCCTTGGTCGAAGTATCGTCTTCTTGAAAAGATACCGAGTGTTCATGTTGGTATGCCTTTCGGGTAATGGGTTTGACACTGTTGGGGTCAGGTTGGTTAGTGTTAAGTAAGTCGTGTCGCAATGAGGCAACCACGATTTTCTTGCCTTCCGGAGAAAAACTGAGCCAACTCTTCATGTCCTGACGTGACAAGGCCTTCCATATGTTTGTAGGCAACCTTGTGGTAGGGTCGGGGGTACGTCCAGCCTTGAACACAGCATAATCTTGATAGTCTCCTTCAAATTCGATGGGGAGAGCATAGTCCTCATGGTTTTGGATCGAGTCAGAAGAAAAATCATGAACGTGTGCACGTACGGTCGACCGAGGAGCAGACATCGCAGACTGGGAATCAAGTCGAGTTGCTTCGAGTAAAAGCGTGATTTTAAGATCGTGGATAGCAGCGGCTTAGGCAACTGCATCCGTTACGGTGCTATTCGTCCCACCTGGATCCTTGACTTTGGCAAACTGTTCGCTTAGCTGGAAGCTGGAATAGCATGCCTGACACAATGCTGATTTTACAGTGTGGTACTCGAGGGGCTTGTTGGGAGGACGGAGCTTGTTGAGGTGATTCAATTCATCAAACCAATGTGTGATGAATTTCACTTTGGATTCCTTCCAATTGTTGAGGTTCAACTTGAGCAACGCTTGTAGCTGGGTCGAGTTGTCGTATACCTTTGCTTTTGATTGGCTATGAAGGTTTACGAAGTCGAAGTAGGCCTTGCGTCCATCACGAGTGGTAGAATGACTGTGTACACATGATGCAGAGAGGTCACTCTTGAAGACTTCCAACATTAGCACCCAGAAGAAGGCACATTGCTTGACGTAGAGATCACGGGTGTAACCCACAAGCGTGGCTGGAGGCCAAGTTTCATCGAGGAATGTCTCTGTATCGATGTCGTATGCTTCGAGTTTAGCTTTGAAACCGACGAGCCAGTGTTCGAATCTCGAGTCATTCGTGAGGGGTGTAAAGGACTTTTCATCTCGTGCTTTTCGGCACCATGATTCGTACTTTACCTGCTGAGGGGACTTTTTGTTACTTCCCGCCGGAGGAGGTGGTGGGTTCAGAACAGATTCGTTACGTAAGCGTTGGGCACGCTCTCCGCGGAATGCTTGGAATTCCCTGTATGTATATGACTTTACATCTTTCCAGTCCTTCTCGTCTTCTCCTAGGTCGACACCTTCTTCTTGTAGTTCGATAGCGAAATCCGCAAGTGCTTCTATGCTCCTTTGGATGGATCAAGGGATATGCGTTGCCAATCCTTGCTCCATATAGGTAAGTTTGCGTGCAAAATCCGGTTCGATAAGTGCGTCGAGGAACGACTTCCACTCGCATAATCCGCCTTCTTTGAGAGCTAGGCACAACTTGCTAGTAATCTCACTTGTTACGTTGAGTAATGATATGAGTATCTTTCTCATATCAGCATCGAAGCTGGGAAAGCGTTCGATAGTGGTGACTTCGGCGTCATTCTTCTCTTCGCCTCCGAGTGCATTGACGGGCATTACCGGTATGTTCGGCATCTGTGGTGGTTCGGAGCCTTGGAAAGAAGTGCGTGGTAACTGAGAATGAGAACTGCTTCTTGTGCGATGTGCAACGTGCATATGCCAGCGTAGGGATTATGTTCAATTCCGTTCCTGTTCCTTCTTGTGTGCAAGCCTTCTTAGAGCTTGCAACTGTTAATCTATTATTTTCCTTCTGAATCCGATTCGTTGAGAGTCTGATTCAAAGGCTTCTGAAGAACAGCAACGCTGCGTTAGTGTGTTAGTAGACGAACGATTGTACTCTACGCGTGACAATTGTGTTTGGATACTTTCGGCAACGGATAATCGGACTACAGGCGAGACTAGGGAAACGCCAGATCTCCTCTTGCTGTGACTTATTCAGATTGCAGCGAGACAGACCTTAGTATGTAGATTACAAGTAGTTGGTAGCAACTAGTGTGAATTTTGGGATATAAATCAGTTGAATGTTAAAAGTATGAGATAAAGTGAAATCTTGCCGAAATGCAAGATATCTCTTTTATTGAGATGAATACGTTGCAACTGCTGTTGCGTAGTGCTGAGATTACTCGCTGATTATTTCCGTACATGTATTAGTCGTTGACCATATATATTTGTATGCATGTATATGTATTGTGTGAGAATCACATGCCAACGGTTTTCTTCTCTTGTTCAGTTAGGAAGACTCCATGATATGTTTATCATTAAGGTCAGGAATTGCTCCCGTAGCTCGTGTGATATTTTATGAAATCAGAGTTTGCTCACCGAAGAACAATGGCAATATCGTAATACAGGGATTGCTCACCGTTTATGCGCGATGGGAATCGATGCGCCGTGGGAATCGATATGCCGTGGGAATCGATTACTTAGATGGATACGGGACTCATTGATTCATGCGCATAGGAAATTTACCCTTTGGTAGCTTTGGTACTTCTGGTCACGAAAGGAATTTAATAATTCTGAAGGCTTGGAAGTCCTTCCCAAAGTCGGGGGAGGGGACAGTGAAGGTTGATCCCCATTGTTCCTCTAGCCATCCGCGCACTCGGATCTGGAAGTAGTATACAACAATGGAGGGGGTGATGAGCTCTCCCAGTTCATCGGCAATTGCTTGGCGGAGGGGCATTTGCTGGAGCTTGAGCTTGAGCTTGGCGAGTCCATTCTGGTAGCCCTGCACAACTGGGTGATGCATGCCTAGAATGGTGGCCAGGACGGCCAGGTAGCTTTCCAGTTGGGTGGTAGCCTCAGTCCAGTCGATGGGTAGGTAGGCTTTGGTCTTCTGGAGCTCCAGGGAGTCCTTCAAGGTGAGGGAGTTGCCTTTGGTGGAGATCATGGTGTCATAGGCAGCCACAGTTTCTGCTGCCTCCTGTTCCCTCTTCAAGGAGGCTGCTGATCCAGCGGGGGACGTGAAGGCCAGAGGGAGGATGCCATCTGCCACGTCAAAGGGATCAGTCCCATGAAAGTTGCCATCCTGGAACTTCTTGAGTGCAGCCGTGGTGACCAAGGGTGCTTGGATGAGGAACTCGGCGGCGCAGGTGGCCACTTGGCTCTGGAAGATCATGTGGGTCTTCTCGTGCTTGCCTTTCTGGGACCAGGCTTGGTAGATGGGGGGCAGGTCGGCTTCCTTGAGCTTACCACATAGCAGCAGCAAGCGCTGGGTGTACAAGGGGCCCCAGGTGTTCTTGACAGTGGCTGGGGGGCAACGTTGGTCTAGGCCCTTACTGAGCTTGAGCTGTTGGTTGGCAAGGGCAGTAAGGGTAGCTGCCAGCGTTGGATCTACCCCTGCTGGCTGGCCGGGTGCCGGCTGCTGCCCGGATGGGAGGGGTGCTTCAAGCCCGGGAGGTCCTGGTATAGTACCTGATTTTGCATGTACAAGGTCAGGCCGGGCTCCCCTCAAAAGGGGGTGCCGGGCGTGGCAAAGTGGACACCTCCATCAACGATGGTGGGGTCGGTACCTGCAGCTCGGAGGGTATTCAGTAGGGGGGTGCAAGTGAGTGCCAGATTGAGTGTGTCAAGGTACGGGTAGATGATGTTCAAGGCTTGGATTGGACTAAGGTCCTTGCCTAGGAGTAGGGGCACCAATTGGAAGGGGATGAAGCAGGCCTTGTAGGGGGTGATGACCTCCATGTGAGGATCATCACCTAGCACCATGGGGATCATGTGGGAATGGTGAGCATGCTTGATGACGTCGAGGTGGCGGTCGAGGGACAGCACCAGGGTCTCGGACGCCTGCTCGAGTAGGGCAGCATCCACTAGCACTAGCTCTCTGGTGTCACCTTCGATGTCATCCAGGTAGCCAAAGGCCTTGCCCTTGTTGGTACTTGGCGAGGTTAAGGGCCCCGGGTACTTCCTGAGGCCGTGCACCAATTGGAGTCAAGCCCTCCCAAAGGTGCCGGTCAGGAATATTCCTAGGGCTCCCACAGCTTCTGGTTCAAAGAGGTCCAAGAGCCAACCTAGGAGTATGGGGGTGGCTGTTTCCTCAGCAAAGTAGTCGTAGATGGTTTGGTAGGCCAGGTCCCGGGCGGGTCCCACTCCAAGGGGACTGGTGGTGGTCTGGTAATACTCAGTGTAGGTCAGCATGTTGTAACTGGGGCCGGGCAAAGCTGATGCTTGGAGATGGATGGAAGAGGGGAAGCGACTGGCCACTTGGAGGATCGGATTGTCCGAGTAGTCCTCGGAGGAGGGGTGTCGACTGGTTGGAGTAGTCCTTGGAGGCGGGGTATCGACTGGCTGCTTGGAGGTGCGGATTGGGCTGGATCGCTGGAGGTGCGGATTGGGCTGGATCGGAGGTTTGTTACAAATCATTGGAGGTGTGAGGAGCCTGGGAGGATCGCGTTGGCCGAGTCGATCGACTGGAGGTGCGGGTTGTCAGAGTAGTTCTCGGAGGAGGGGTGCCGACTACACGATTTTCGGACGCTTGGAGGTGCTATTGGAGAAGTCGGTCTCTTAGGTAATCAAGGCCGGGCCTGCTGTAAGGTGACAATAGGGAGCTGTGAAGGTGTGAGTATAGATCAGAGGCGGACTGCTCTATGGGTACAATAGGCAAGGCTATGGGACCAGGACAGATAGGCTTGTTGTACGGGTACAATGGGAGGACTATTGGACCAGCGTGTGGGCCGAGTCGGGCGACTGGAGGTGCAGACTGGACGCTTGTTAATTGACTGCTGTACGGGTACACTAGGCCAGCAGGCTAGGGGACCAGGACAGGTAGACTGCTGTACGGGTACACAAGGCAAGACTAGGGGACCAGGACAGATAGGCTTGTCGTACGGGTACAATAGGATCGCTATTGGACCAGGACGTGTTACCTATTTAATTCTACTACTAATTGTTTAGGAGCAAAAGAGTGAGCTGTGGGCTTGTATTCTGCTGGAGGAATCCTCTACAGGCTTGTTAGCGCTTAGCCTGTAATTTGCAGAGATTTTTGATGCTTGCAAGATTCGCTTGCAGAATTCCATGCTTGCAGAATTTGCTTGTTATTGTGTAAGCTTTGTACTGTACCTACGGGGAATGTTCCAGGGATATGGTACGCACCAATGTTGCTGATTGCTGATACAGTGAGATCTTTCTCGAAGTATATGCGCAGTATACTCAAGGTTGTTCCCCGGTCTACTGGTCTGTACTTCATTACCATTCCCCTCATCCGGTTTGCTACATCAATTCCCAATATGCATTTGATGAGTCATGAAAAAAATATTCATGGTCTGGACCTGATACTTTGGGAGTCATTACCCAATAAGTCAGTTTGTGCCCTGGAATTGCACCAAAAATACCCTCATGTTTGCCATTTGGAGAGACAAACCACAACATTTCCAGCATTCTTTGGACTTATCTTGTTCCCAATATGCATTTGATGAGTCATGAAAAAAATATTCATGGTCTGGACCTGATACTTTGGGAGTCATTACCCAATAAGTCAGTTTGTGCCCTGGAATTGCACCAAAAATACCCTCATGTTTGCCATTTGGAGCAACAAACCACAACATTTCCAGCATTATGTGGACCAAAGTAGTTCCCAAAATGCATTTGACGAGTCATGAAAAAAATATTCATGGTCTGGACCTGATACTTTGGGAGTCATTACCCAATAAGTCAGTTTGTGCCCTTGATTTTCACCAAAAATACCCTCATGTTTGCCATTTGGAGAGACAAACCACAACATTTCCAGCATTCTGTGGAGCAAAAATGTTCCCAATATGCATTTGAAAAGTCATGAAAAAAATATTCATGGTCTGGACCTGATACTTTGGGAGTCATTACCCAATAAGTCAGTTTGTGCCCTGGAATTGCACCAAAAATACCCTCATGTTTGCCATTTGGAGAGACAAACCACAACATTTCCAGCATTGTGTGCAGCAAACCTGTTCCCAATATGCATTTGATGAGTCATGACAAAAATATTCATGGTCTGGACCTGATACTTTTGTTAAATTCCTTTCGTGTCTAGTTTGGTAGAGGTACGAAATCGAAAATAATGAGGCCTCGCAAAATACTGGGCTCATTCTTACGATCAAGAATCGATACTTAACTGGACGAGAAGAATCAATCGTCACTCGAGTTTGATACTTAGTGATCCAAGAAAGAACACATGCCAGCTATTAGCATATGTTATCTTCTGTTAAGTGTCCTGTTTTCAAGAAAAGACAGCAGAGGTTCGGACGCTTGCTCACGAACTTGTTTGTCTGCTGCACAAAATACGTGTTTTATTAGCGGCAACACGATATTTTCCCGTAACATGGTATTTTACCGTATATCTGTAACAAAGTGCTGTATTAGCGGCAGCACGAGCGCTGTCTTGCTCTCCAGCAGGATACATCGCTCATACTTTTAGATTATTTGATTATTCAACCTTAAACCTTGCTTTGGCTCCCTTATTGGGACCTATTGTAGAACTACAAGCCTAAGATCTAACTGATTGCGTCGTTTGTCGATAGTCAGAATAGATCTGATTGGATTAGCATCCAGAAGTAGTGGATATCAGAGAAATATTGGAACATCACAGACCGGCACCTTAACTGGCCTGCAGCTACAACTTCTGTTGCTCTTCTTTGCCTTTGGATTGAATCAGCTCAACAGCCAGTTTCAAAAGGAAATTAACAGATTAACAGTCGCAAGCTTGTTGAAGCTTGCAATAGAAGACGACGGAAGACAATCCGACAGCAGATCATCGAACGAACGACTACGGTCGACGATCGATATTCCTCTGATCCAATTACACACCAACTTCTTGATGTTGGACTTCCACCAGACACCAATTCCAGCAAGCCAATCACACACCGCGCTTATGAACATCATACTGATGAGCAGATACTCTCACCAGAAGAAGAAGCATCAACTAGGTCCGCGTTTCACACATCTCTTGGAGTTTACAAGTCATCCTCTCAATCTGATAACCTGTCACTAAAATCATCTGTTTCCCCTGCGCACCCAGCTTGGTTCCTTGCCGACAATCCTGATGTCCTCTATAAGAAAGAAGGCAGTGTTTATGTTCCTGTTGGACAGCCTTCAATGTCTGCAAAATTCCATCATTGGTGCCCACCAGACTGTGAACCTTCTGTTTTACCAGCAACACCAGTTGCTGTCTATCACTCTAGCAAAACAAACGTATCCACCCCCGGTTATGCCATGGTTGACAGAGGCGCAAATGGCTGTATCATAGGAAATGATGCATGTCTCATCTCTAAGGATATCCCCCCTCAATATGTCAACGTCACTGGGATCAACAGTCACCAGATCCAGAACATCCCTATTGCAACATGTGGCGCCTACTCTGTGTCCAACAGAGGACCGGTCATCATCATATTCCATGAATGTGCTTATACTGGGCAACACCCATCCATTTTATCCTCCCCCCAGATGGAAGCATATTTCTCTCTAGTTGATGACACATCTATCAAGGCTGGTGGCACGCAAGTCATCACCACCACTGATGGGCACGTCTTCCCACTTAATATACGCCATGGCTTACCATACATAGCAATGCGCAAATATACCAGTGAAGAATACGCCCGACTCCCTCATGTTGTTATGACTAGTGACAAACATTGGAATCCCTCTGTCCTTGATGGTGCATATACCCCTCATGATGACACCTTCATTCAAAAATATCCACCCACCGCCACATTGCTCCCATACCAAGATTATGATGAATTTGGCACACCGCGTGGCACTGATCACGTCACTTCCTCCTTGATCAACTCCTTCATGTCAAGTCACGTCGACAGCCCAGTCCTCCAAGAATTGGATAATCATGATACATCCTTCTGGTTCAGCCCGGCAGATCACATTCACCAAGAAGTACTCAGTCGATGTTCCATACGGTCTCCTTTCAACTATCTTACTGCCGCACCACATATCCATTCACCCACTGACATGGACTATCTATCTTTGAAGCCCTTCTTCTGATGGATCTCCACCGATCGCATTAAAGCCACCTTCGGCAATTCCACTCAATATGGCTCCTCATCCATTAGCCCAGATGGTAATCTCTTTAAGCGCTTCCAGTCACCACAGCTTGCTATGAATGTCAGCCCATTCCATGATGACATACTCTCTGATGTCATTTATTCTGATACCCCTGCTGTCAATGGTGATTCCAAACTAGCTCAAGTTTTCTTCGGTCGCAAATTCCATATCATTCATGTGGAAGAAATGTGCAGTACTGCTGATTTCTTATCATGTCTTCAAAATTTTGTTCCAAAATGGGGTAGGCCTCTCAGACTCCTCTGTGACCATGGCTCCTACCAATCTAGCAAGTGCGTTCTAGATTACCTCAAGATGCTATGGATTGGTTTATGGCAAAGTGAACCCTATCACCAACACCAGAATCTATTCGAACGCCGCTATCAAACTTTCAAGCGCATTGTCAATCGCATCATGGATCGCACCGGAACTCCACCTCATCTCTGGCTTCTCTGCATGACATACATTGCAAGTCTCATGAACCATTTATCCGACCCACATCTTTCTGACAAGCAGCCTGTCTTCATTGCCACTGGCACCTTAGGTGATATTAGCCCTTACCTCAGTTTCTTCTGGTTCGAACCTGTTTATTACAAGACTCCCGATACCCAATTTGGCTCCCAAACTACTGAATGTCTTGGTCACTTTGTTGGTCTTGCTGAACATGTGGGCAATAGCCTCTGTTTTAGAATCTGGGATACTATCACTAACAAACTCCTTGACAGATCTGGCGTCCGCACTGCTTTAAGCCCTGAGCATCGCAACAAGCGTGCTGGCCTTTTCACTGATGACGGCTTCCTCGCATGGCGCCAAGCCAAAGATGCTTCTCTCCTCCCCAAATCCTTTGGTGACAGTCCCTCTCGTCGACCACCTCCAAAGGCTGCTCCGTTTCTCCATCCTCAGTCATCCTCGCCTCCTAGTCTTCCACAGCCATCTTTGCCTAACTTTCTTTATTCCAAGGTTCCTAATACCGCAAGCTACACACCTTCTCCAATCCCTGCCAACTATGGGGAGATTCTGGATGGTCCTCCCACACCTCACATCTTCAGCAAAACCCCTGCCGGCGTCCCTTTCACTGAAGATGATTTTGGCCCCCCGGAACTAGCATATTTTTATGTTAGTGAAGCCATACCTCCACCCACACATCCTGCTACTCCATCTGTTGATCCATCCAAAGTAGTTGTTACCGATGAAGAAGGCAACGCTCAAATTGATGCTAATGGCCTGCCCATCACCATCCCTGCCATCCCTGCAGATGACTTGCAAGGCAGATCCTTTCTGATGGCCCTCTCTGATGGCACCCAGAAACGATTGACCATTGTTGATGTTGAAGACAGCCTCGAGAAAAACAAGGACTTCATCAAGTTCCGTTGTAAGCATACAGATGATGAACTTGAAGATATCATTGCATGCAATGATGTAATGAATTTTATCCACAGGGATGTCACTCAAGAAGATGGCAAGCTCTGGTCATTTTGCCGCATCCTTGGTCATCAAGGTCCCATTGACAACAAGCATCCTCAATACAAAGGTTCCAAATACAACCTATGGATTGAATGGGAAAATATGGAACGTACCTATGAGCCACTATCCAATGTAGCTGCAGACGATCCTGTTACTGTGGCCAAATATGCCAAGGACAATGACATGCTCAACAAACCTGGTTGGAAAGGTCTCAAATGCATTGTTTCCCTTGCTTGAAGAACCAAGAAGCTAGACAGGTTTATCCACCAAGCCAAGCTTAGATCATTTTGCACTACCCCTCAATACAAGTATGGATTCAAGGTACCTCGCAACCATGAAGAAGCCATCCACTTTGATGTCGCCAATGGCAACACCAAATGGCAGGATGCCATAACTCTTGAGATGTCACAGCTCCAAGAATATAACACCTTTATTGACAAAGGTATCTACAAGGCTAACTACATACCATCTGGCTTCCAACAGATCAAGGTCCACATGATTTATGCTGTGAAGCATGATGGCCGACACAAAGCCCAGCTAGTTGCAAATGCCAATCTTACAGATGGACCTGTTCACAGTGTATACGCTGGAGTTGTTTCTCTTCAAGGCCTGCAAATGTGCCTATTCCTAGATGAACTGAAACGCTTAGAAGCATGGGGAGCTAATATTTGTAATGCATACCTCAAAGCTGTCACCTGTGAGAAAGTATGTATCAAGGCGCCAGTTTCAAAAGGAAATTAACAATTTTGGGAGTCATTACCCAATAAGTCAGTTTGTGCCCTGGAATTTCACCAAAAATACCCTCATGTTTGCCATTTGGAGAGACAAACCACAACAATTCCAGCATTCTGTGGACTAATCTTGTTCCCAATATGCATTTGATGAGTCATGACAAAAATATTCATGGTCTGGACCTGATACTTTGGGAGTCATTACCCAATAAGTCAGTTTGTGCCCTGGAAATGCACCAAAAATACCCTCATGCTTGCCATTTGGAGAGACAAACCACAACATTTCCAGCATTCTGTGGCCTAATCTTGTTCCCAATATGCATTTGATGAGTCATGAAAAAAGTATTCATGGTCTGGACCTGATACTTTGGGAGTCATTACCCAATAAGTCAGTTTGTGCCCTGGAATTGCACCAAAAATACCCTCATGTTTGCCATTTGGAGAGACAAACCACAACATTTCCAGCATTCTGTGGACTAATCTTGTTCCCAATATGCATTTGATGAGTCATGAAAAAAATATTCATGGTCTGGACCTGATACTTTGGGAGTCATTACCCAATAAGTCAGTTTGTGCCCTGGAATTGCACCAAAAATACCCTCATGTTTGCCATTTGGAGAGACAAACCACAACATTTCCAGCATTCTGTGGACTAATCTTGTTCCCAATATGCATTTGATGAGTCATGAAAAAAATATTCATGGCTTGGACCTGATACTTTGGGAGTCATTACCCAATAAGTCAGTTTGTGCCCTGGAATTGCACCAAAAATACCCTCATGTTTGCCATTTGGAGCAACAAACCACAACATTTCCAGCATTCTGTGGAGCAAACTTGCTATCACGCGCTACGTTTGTGATAGCTTCAGTAGCTAACCTACTTGTAGTAGTGGATGTGAAATGCTTGTAGTTCATTGGTGGGTTGGTGGGTTAAGCAGTGCTAGAGGGGGATCTGGAACTCTGGTGATATTGCCCAGAGGCCGGTCCCTTAGTTTGCTTTGCCCACACACACTGGTGTACAGTCGGGCTTTACAACTTGGGCGGTTAAGCCTCTGGCTGTTAAGCCTTTTCTTCCATTGGGCCATAAGCCACCGGGTGGGAACGGCGTGGAGAGCGTGAGCGCAAGCGTGAGCTTGGAGCAGAGGGAGGGAGGGAAGAGAGTCACTTGGACTCAAAGAGAGCTGCCGGCAGGGGTGGGGTCCGTGGCTGGCACCCATTCCTCAGGCAGGAAGGAGTATGTTCCATTGTTGAACATGACAGAGGCAAGATTCTTGAAGATGGGGAGGGACTGTTGATGCAAGTATCGCATCATGCAGTCACTGTGCCATCGGGCAAGGAGCTTGATGACATTAGAGTCGTATTTGCCCTGGAGCAGGGCCATGGCCCCACCCGCGCAAAGGGAGTGAGCAGAGATGGCTGCAGGGGCAATGCCCGTGGTAGGGTAGAGGGTCTGGGCATAGACTCTCATGGAGGAAGTGACAGTTGCTGTGCAAACAAGGGTAAGGACCCCATTGTCGAAGTAACTGGCAAGCGTGAGGGAGGGACCGAAGGGAAAGCTGGGAGAGCAGCAGCTTCGGAGATGAAGGACTTGGCGCGCACAAGCTGCAACCGGGCAGCAGAGTGGGTCACCACTCCTGGCATGAGCGACGACCTCTCCTTTGTCCCCATTTTTCTGTGTGGTGAAGGTGAGGGTGACAGAGGTAGCAGCGTGGAGCTCATGCGCAGGGCCATCGTGGTGGACGATGCAGGAGTCACGGTAAAAGGAGACGTCCTGTAGGTGGAAGGCTTGGTCATCTGTGGTAGTACCAGTGTACTCACCAGGGCGGAGACAGAAAAAGAAGGCGATGCAGATCATGTTTGCAATGTCCTGGTGAGAGGGGGAAGGAGATGAGTGGTATGCAAAGTGGAGGGCGTGCATCACAAGGGTGATGGGGACCGGCTTGACCCGGGAGGGGGCCGGGTCCAGCTTGGCATAGGCCTTGAACTGGGCAGCTAGCCGGAAGTCAAGACGGCCTGTGGAGTCGGTTCGAGGGTCTTTGGACCCCAGGCGGGCGAGCGTCTGGCCCACTGACCGGATGGTGTCCAATACTGTGCGAGATCGGATGGGCTTGTGGCTACGTGAGAGGTTGCCATCATGGAGTCGTTTGGCAAAGACTTGGAGGATGGGGATTGGATCCTGAATGGACTGGAGGCGCGGGTCAAAACCTTGAGACAAACAGAATTGAACCCATTGGTTCCAATGGGCATCCTTGCGCTTGGCATAGAGCTCAGTGACTGAAGCTCGCATGGTCTTCTGGACAGCGCTAAGGTCAGCGCAGAATGCATGGGCAGCCAAAGGTGGCATAAGGTCCAGGACAAGTCCTGTGGGTGGGTTGTGTTAAAGTGATGGAGCAAGGCAGTGTCAGAGAGGACAGATCAAGAGAGGAGGTCAGCCAGGTGGTTGGCTGGGCCTGGGATGTAATCCCAAAGGGGGACATAGTGAAAGAGGCGCTGATGTAGAGACTGGAGCCGGAGGAGGTAGGCTGCAGGGCCTGTGGTGGTAGTGGCGCCTTTGCGTTGCCAATAGACAGCTGCTGTGTTGTCATAGCAGTTGTGGGTGGTACGGGCGTGGACACAAGCAGCCTGGGCCAGAATATCATTGTGGGCAATGGAACCGGCCAGCTCAAGGTCACTGTTGGTGATGGTGCCCTCAGGATTGTTGAAGGAGACGAGCTGAGCGGAGACCCACTTGGGGAACGCATGCCGCCACATGACGGGCTGCACGGCGCCCGTGGGAAGGGGGACAAAATGAATGCCCCCCATTCCAAGACCAGAAGCATCGCAGGCGCCCAAGGTGGCAGGGAAGGGATCCGGCACGAGTTCGGCAATGGAGGTAGGCCAGTTGGAGAGATCATTGGCAAGCCATTGGAAGTAGCGAAGGAAGCTGTGGACGCGCTTGGTGAGCCAGAGTCGCTGCCTGCCTGGTTCCTGGTGACGGAAGGCTTCTTGGAGAATGGAGAAGAGGCCAATGGAGCCCGGAATGGCCAGCGCCATTGACCGCAGTTCCCCAAGGACCTGGTGCCATTGCTGGATGGGGACATGGCGCTGGGTGGGTGAAATGGAGTGGAGTGGAGGATCTTCTGTAGTCGGGCCACTTGATGGGGAGGAAGGCTGATGGTTTTGTTGATGGAATCGATGAGCCAGCCGAGGATAACTTTCTTGGTGGTCCAAGTGGCGTCTCCTTGGAGCATTTTCTTGAGGGAAGCTGGCTCCTGCCGGAAGGGGGTGTCACCAGCATCAAGGGGCCGGAAGACTGTGTCAAGGGATTGGAAGAGAACGCGCTTGATGGCGCGGCGTGTCCATTGGTTGCCCTGGGCAAGGCCGCAGAAGTCATCCACATAGACATCCCAGTAGCGAACCGGCGACTTGCTGGGAGTGGTGCTACTAGGGGGGGTTAGGGGTGGCTTGGAGGCAGGAGTGGGAGGAGGAGGCGGGGTATTGAGGGCCGGAGCGGTTGGCGCAACGGGAGGCGCGGGAGTGGCTTCAGAGGGGAGATCCAGCCGATGCGGGGTGAGCCGAACCTCGGCTAGTCCGGTGGAGAGCGTGTCATTGGCTAGGTCGGCAATGGTTTCGGTGAAGGCACAGAAGTCGGGAGGACTGGATTTCCACCCCATAGGGTTGGTGAGGGGGATGCCAATGAGCAGAGCTTTGCCGGGGCGAGAGGGGAACAGCACGCCGAGTTTCATGGTGTCGTCTGGGTGCAATCGGACGCGGTAGAAGCCATCAGCTAAGTCAATCTTGGACATATACACTGGACCAAACCTGTTGTTGGCGCAGTGGAGCTTGGTGAGGAGGCGCGGGAGTGTCCGGCCAAACTGCATGGCGTCGGCAGGGGCGAGAGGGATGGTGTCTTGGTTGACGTCCGAGTAGGTGTAATCGAATATCATTCGGGTTCGCCGGCCGCGTTGGGGTACTAAGCCAAGGGGGCTCAGACGGAGTCCGGGAAGGTCTTGGATGAGGCTGGCGGGGAGAACGGTCCATTGTTGCTTGTCCATCATGTCGGCATATTCCTTGCGGAGGAAGGCAATGCCGTGGTGGGAGGATTGGTGAAGACCCCGTTGGAGGGCAGCGGCAATCCAAGGTCTGTCCCAAGGGGGGCCGGACATAGTGACGGGGGTGCCGTCCTGGCCAAAGAGGGCCAGGAGGCGCCCTGCTGGATGGGGGATGGTGGCCACATCAGGATGGATGTCACCCCGTCCTCGGATGGTCCGGATGAAGTCCCCCCAGCTCATGCTGCGGTTGTAGGCAGTGACAGCGTGGGCGATGTGGGCATCCAGCCGGTTGGGGGGGTAGCTTGATGAAGTGGAGGGGGATCGGACGCGGGGCTTGGACCGAGGCCTGGGTGAAGGGGAGGGGGATCGGACGCGGGGCTTGGACCAAGGCCTGGTGGGAGGGAATTGGACGCGGGGCTTGGACCTAGGCCTGGTGGGAGGGAATTGGACGCAGGGCTGGGACCGAGGCCTGGGGGGAGGAGATTGGACGCGGGGCTGGGACCGAGGCCGTGTCAAAATGAAACGCACGCGGTTGGGCTTACCTAGTTCAGGCCTGTGTTGTAATGGTGGTGGATTAGAGTGTTGATTAGATGGGGGGGGGTAGATAGGCGTCGTGAGGAAGGCAGGGCCCCCCTTGGTGATTGAGAGGGCAGGGTCAAAGCGCCGAAGGGGCGCTTGCCATTCTGTCAGACTCCAAAGGCGGCTTGGCACCAAGTCCAGACTTGGTCCTGCTCACTGCTGGTGATGACACCATGGTCATGGATGTTCCTGCAGTTGGTGTAGCAGGTGCCACGAAGGTGCCAGGAATGGCACCTGTCTCTGCCATCTGGGCGGGACAAGGGAAGGGTACCTTTGTCTTTCATGGTAGCGATGACTTCTCTCAGCCGGGCGCGTTGGACTTTGTTGGCTACCCCAGCCGTTTGTAGCCAGGGATCCAGGCTGGGGTTGGACACCCGTGTCCCCCCAGCGGAGCCTTGGGTGGGGCTGGGGGTAGTCTTGCCGGGCTTGGTGGGGCCTGCAGTAGGGCTTGCAGCAGGGGCAGCCACGGCGGCTACACAATGCAGGTGCCTCAGAGCCGGCACATTGGTGACATTGGGGAGCCAGTAGAGGTTCTGGGTGATACGGAAGGCTTGGAAGTCCTTCCCAAAGTCGGGGGAGGGGACAGTGAAGGTTGATCCCCATTGTTCCTCTAGCCATCCGCGCACCCAGATCTGGAAGTAGTATACAACAATGGAGGGGGTGATGAGCTCTCCCAGTTCATCGGCAATTGCTCGGCGGAGGGGCATTTGCTGGAGCTTGAGCTTGAGCTTGGCGAGTCCATTCTGGTAGCCCTGCACGACTGGGTGATGCATGCCTAGAATGGTGGCCAGGACGGCCAGGTAGCTTTCCAGTTGGGTGGTAGCCTCAGTCCAGTCGATGGGTAGGTAGGCTTTGGTCTTCTGGAGCTCCAGGGAATCTTTCAGGGTGAGGGAGTTGCCTTCGGTGGAGATCATGGTGTCATAGGCCGCCACAGTTTCTGCAGCCTCCTGTTCCCTCTTCAAGGAGGCTGCTGATCCACCGGGGGGAGTGAAGGCCAGAGGGAGGATGCCATCCGCCACGTCAAAGGGGTCAGTCCCATGAAAGTTGCCATCCTGGAACTTCTTGAGTGCAGCCGTGGTGACCAAGGGTGCTTGGATGAGGAACTCGGCGGCGCAGGTGGCCACTTGGCTCTGGAAGATCATGTGGGTCTTCTCGTGCTTGCCTTTCTGGGACCAGGCTTGGTAGATGGGGGGCAGGTCGGCTTCCTTGAGCTTGCCACATAGCAGTAGCAGGCGCTGGGTGTACAAGGGGCCCCAGGTGTTCTTGACAGTGGCTGGGGGGCGACGCTGGTCTAGGCCCTCACTGAGCTTGAGTTGTTGGTTGGCAAGGGCGGGGAGGGTAGCTGCCAGCATTGGATCTACCCCGGCTGGCTGGCCGGGTGCCGGCTGCTGCCCCGGATGGGAGGGGTGCTTCAAGCCCGGGAGGTCCTGGTATAGTACCTGATTTTGCATGTACAAGGTCAGGCCGGGCTTCCCTTGAAAGGGGGTGCCGGGTGTGGCAAAGTGGACACCTCCATCAACGATGGTGGGGTCGGTACCTGCAGCTCGGAGGGTATTCAGTAGGGGGGTGCAGGTAAGTGCCAGGTTGAGTGTGTCAAGGTACGGGTAGATGATGTTCAAGGCTTGGATTGGACTAAGGCCCTTGCCTAGGAGTAGGGGCACCAATTGGAAGGGGATGAAGCAGGCCTTGTAGGGGGTGATGACCTCCATGTGAGGGTCATTGCCTAGCACCATGGGGATCATGTGGGAATGGTGAGCATGCTTGATGACGTCGAGGTGGCGGTCGAGGGACAGCACCAGGGTCTCGGACGCCTGCTTGAGTAGGGCAGCATTCACTAGCACTAGCTCTCCGGCATCGCCTTTGATGTCATCCAGGTAGCCAAAGGCCTTGCCCTTGTTGGTGCTTGGTGCGGTTAAGGGCCCCGGGTACTTCCTGAGGCCGTGCACCAATTGGAGTCGAGCCCTCCCAAAGGTGTTGGTCAGGAATATTCCTAGGGCTCCCACAGCTTCTGGTTTGAAGAGGTCCGAGAGCCGGCCTAGGAGTATGGGGGTGGCTGTTTCCTCAGCAAAGTAGTCATAGATGGTTTGGTATGCCAAGTCCCGGGCAGGTCCCACTCCAAGGGGACTGGGGGGTGCTCTGGTAATACTCAGTGTAGGTCAGCATGTTGTGGCTGGTCGAAGCGGGTGCTGGGAAGGATTACAGATCGGAAGCTAGCTCGAGAGTACGTATCTTTGGGGTAGTCCGCTTGGAGATCCGGGTGTGTCAGCTTGAAGTGGTGCGTCACAAGGAATCGCTGGAGTGTGCAGACCGGTAACGTATCGGAATCTACGGGCTGCTTGTGTATCTTGGTGTCACAAGGGATCAACTGGAGGTGTGAGGAGCCTGGGAGTGTCACAAGGAATCAACTTTTGACTGGCGGGCGCCTTGGCCGAGTCGATCAACTGGAGGTGCAGGCCGTGAGGATTGTCGGAGTACACCGTATCTTGGGTGATTGGAGTTGCGAGGAGGTGCGGATCCGTGGAGACCAAAATCGAGTCGACTGGACGCTTGTTGGTGCGGATTATCGAAGAAGTCGGTGGAGGTTTAGACTGGTGACCAAACCGATTCGCGGACGCTTGGGGGTGATTGGAATCAACTGGAGGTGCAACCTAGGAGGGGCGCGTGGCCGAATCCAATAGGGGGTTTGGCGCAGTTGGCAGCGCGGGCGTGAGTCAATCAACTGGAGGTGCAGACCCGTGATGGAGGTGCAGACTGGTGACCAAATCGATTCGCGGGCGCTTGGAGGTGATCGGAATCAACTGGAGGTGCAACCTAGGAGGGGCGCGTGGCCAAATCCAATAGGGGGTTTGGCGCAGTTGGCAGCGCGTGCGTGAGTCAATCGACTGGAGGTGTAGACCCGTGATCTATCGATTCAGGGGCGTGCTGTATCTATCAAGGCCGGCCTATTGTAAGGTGACGATGGGGAGACGTTGAGGTGTGAGTGGGTTAGTGAGAGACTGACTGCTGTTTGGGTACACTAGGCAATACTAGAGGACCAGGAAAGGTACACTAGGCAAGGCTAGGGGACAAACAGATAGGCTTGTCGTACGGATACAATAGGATAACAAATGGACCAGCACGTGTTACCTATTTATTTACTTATTCTGCTACTAATAGGTTTAGGAGCAAAAGAGTGAGCTGACGGCTTGTATTCTACTGGGGGAATCCTCTACATCCTTGTTAGCGCTTAGCCTGTATTTGCAGAGATTTGCTTGCAGAATTCGGTGCATGCAGAATTCAATGCTTGCAGAATTCAATGCTTACAGAATTCCCAGTAAGATTTGTACTGGCGTACCTACAGGGAATGCTCCATACGCACCAATGTTGCTGATTGCTGCTACAGTAACATCTTTCTCGAAGTACGTGCGCTGTATACCCAAGGTGGTTCCCCGGCTGATCTGTACTTCACGACCATTCCCCTCATCCCCCTTGTACAGTCAATTCCCAATATGCATTTGATGAGTCATGAAAAAAATATTCATGGTCTGGACCTGATACTTTGGGAGTCATTACCCAATAAGTCAGTTTGTGCCCTGGAATTGCACCAAAAATATCCTCATGTTTGCCATTTGGAGAGACAAACCACAACATTTCCAGCATTCTGTGGACTAATCTTGTTCCCAATATGCATTTGATGAGTCATGAAAAAAATATTCATGGTCTGGACCTGATACTTTGGGAGTCATTACCCAATAAGTCAGTTTGTGCCCTGGAATTGCACCAAAAATACCCTCATGTTTGCCATTTGGAGAGACAAACCACAACATTTCCAGCATTCTTTGGAGCAATCTTGTTCCCAATATGCATTTGATGAGTCATGAAAAAAATATTCATGGTCTGGACCTGATACTTTGGGAGTCATTACCCAATAAGTCAGTTTGTGCCCTGGAATTGCACCAAAAATACCCTCATGTTTGCCATTTGGAGAGACAAACCACAACATTTCCAGCATTTCTTTGGACTTATCTTGTTCCCAATATGCATTTGATCAGTCATGAAAAAAATATTCATGGTCTGGACCTGATACTTTGGGAGTCATTACCCAATAAGTCAGTTTGTGCCCTGGAATTGCACCAAAAATACCCTCATGTTTGCCATTTGGAGAGACAAACCACAACATTTCCAGCATTCTGTGGACTAATCTTGTTCCCAATATGCATTTGATGAGTCATGAAAAAAATATTCATGGTCTGGACCTGATACTTTGGGAGTCATTACCCAATAAGTCAGTTTGTGCCCTGGAATTGCATCAAAAATACCCTCATGTTTGCCATTTGGAGAGACAAACCACAACATTTCCAGCATTTCTTTGGACTTATCTTGTTCCCAATATGCATTTGATCAGTCATGAAAAAAATATTCATGGTCTGGACCTGATACTTTGGGAGTCATTACCCAATAAGTCAGTTTGTGCCCTGGAATTGCACCAAAAATACCCTCATGTTTGCCATTTGGAGAGACAAACCACAACATTTCCAGCATTCTGTGGACTAATCTTGTTCCCAATATGCATTTGATGAGTCATGAAAAAAATATTCATGGTCTGGACCTGATACTTTGGGAGTCATTACCCAATAAGTCAGTTTGTGCCCTGGAATTGCATCCAAAAATACCCTCATGTTTGCCATTTGGAGAGACAAACCACAACATTTCCAGCATTCTTTGGACATATCTTATTTACAATATGCATTTGATGAGTCATGAAAAAAATATTCATGGTCTGGACCTGATACTTTGGGAGTCATTACCCAATAAGTCAGTTTGTGCCCTGGAATTGCACCAAAAATACCCTCATGTTTGCCATTTGGAGAGACAAACCACAACATTTCCAGCATTCTTTGGACATATCTTATTTACAATATGCATTTGATGAGTCATGAAAAAAATATTCATGGTCTGGACCTGATACTTTGGGAGTCATTACCCAATAAGTCAGTTTGTGCCCTGGAATTGCACCAAAAATACCCTCATGTTTGCCATTTGGAGAGACAAACCACAACATTTCCAGCATTCTTTGGACATATCTTATTTACAATATGCATTTGATGAGTCATGAAAAAAAATATTCATGGTCTGGACCTGATACTTTGGGAGTCATTACCCAATAAGTCAGTTTGTGCCCTGGAATTGCACCAAAAATACCCTCATGTTTGCCATTTGGAGAGACAAACCACAACATTTCCAGCATTCTTTGGACATATCTTATTTACAATATGCATTTGATGAGTCATGAAAAAAATATTCATGGTCTGGACCTGATACTTTGGGAGTCATTACCCAATAAGTCAGTTTGTGCCCTGGAATTGCACCAAAAATACCCTCATGTTTGCCATTTGGAGAGACAAACCACAACATTTCCAGCATTCTTTGGACATATCTTATTTACAATATGCATTTGATGAGTCATGAAAAAAATATTCATGGTCTGGACCTGATACTTTGGGAGTCATTACCCAATAAGTCAGTTTGTGCCCTGGAATTGCACCAAAAATACCCTCATGTTTGCCATTTGGAGAGACAAACCACAACATTTCCAGCATTCTTTGGACATATCTTATTTACAATATGCATTTGATGAGTCATGAAAAAAATATTCATGGTCTGGACCTGATACTTTGGGAGTCATTACCCAATAAGTCAGTTTGTGCCCTGGAATTGCACCAAAAATACCCTCATGTTTGCCATTTGGAGAGACAAACCACAACATTTCCAGCATTCTTTGGACATATCTTATTTACCAATATGCATTTGATGAGTCATGAAAAAAATATTCATGGTCTGGACCTGATACTTTGGGAGTCATTACCCAATAAGTCAGTTTGTGCCCTGGAATTGCACCAAAAATACCCTCATGTTTGCCATTTGGAGAGACAAACCACAACATTTCCAGCATTCTTTGGACATATCTTGTTCCCAATATGCATTTGATGAGTCATGAAAAAAATATTCATGGTCTGGACCTGATACTTTGGGAGTCATTACCCAATAAGTCAGTTTGTGCCCTGGAATTGCACCAAAAATACCCTCATGTTTGCCATTTGGAGAGACAAACCACAACATTTCCAGCATTCTTTGGACTAATCTTGTTCCCAATATGCATTTGATGAGTCATGAAAAAAATATTCATGGTCTGGACCTGATACTTTGGGAGTCATTACCCAATAAGTCAGTTTGTGCCCTGGAATTGCACCAAAAATACCCTCATGTTTGCCATTTGGAGAGACAAACCACAACATTTCCAGCATTCTTTGGACTAATCTTGTTCCCAATATGCATTTGATGAGTCATGAAAAAAATATTCATGGTCTGGACCTGATACTTTGGGAGTCATTACCCAATAAGTCAGTTTGTGCCCTGGAATTGCACCAAAAATACCCTCATGTTTGCCATTTGGAGAGACAAACCACAACATTTCCAGCATTCTTTGGACTAATCTTAGTTCCCAATATGCATTTGATGAGTCATGAAAAAAATATTCATGGTCTGGACCTGATACTTTGGGAGTCATTACCCAATAAGTCAGTTTGTGCCCTGGAATTGCACCAAAAATACCCTCATGTTTGCCATTTGGAGAGACAAACCACAACATTTCCAGCATTCTTTGGACTAATCTTGTTCCCAATATGCATTTGATGAGTCATGAAAAAAATATTCATGGTCTGGACCTGATACTTTGGGAGTCATTACCCAATAAGTCAGTTTGTGCCCTGGAATTGCACCAAAAATACCCTCATGTTTGCCATTTGGAGAGACAAACCACAACATTTCCAGCATTCTTTGGACATAATCTTGTTCCCAATATGCATTTGATGAGTCATGAAAAAAATATTCATGGTCTGGACCTGATACTTTGGGAGTCATTACCCAATAAGTCAGTTTGTGCCCTGGAATTGCACCAAAAATACCCTCATGTTTGCCATTTGGAGAGACAAACCACAACATTTCCAGCATTCTTTGGACATATCTTATTTCCAATATGCATTTGATGAGTCATGAAAAAAATATTCATGGTCTGGACCTGATACTTTGGGAGTCATTACCCAATAAGTCAGTTTGTGCCCTGGAATTGCACCAAAAATACCCTCATGTTTGCCATTTGGAGAGACAAACCACAACATTTCCAGCATTCTTTGGACATATCTTATTTACAATATGCATTTGATGAGTCATGAAAAAAATATTCATGGTCTGGACCTGATACTTTGGGAGTCATTACCCAATAAGTCAGTTTGTGCCCTGGAATTGCACCAAAAATACCCTCATGTTTGCCATTTGGAGAGACAAACCACAACATTTCCAGCATTCTTTGGACATATCTTATTTACAATATGCATTTGATGAGTCATGAAAAAAATATTCATGGTCTGGACCTGATACTTTGGGAGTCATTACCCAATAAGTCAGTTTGTGCCCTGGAATTGCACCAAAAATACCCTCATGTTTGCCATTTGGAGAGACAAACCACAACATTTCCAGCATTCTGTGGACTAATCTTGTTCCCAATATGCATTTGATGAGTCATGAAAAAAAATATTCATGGTCTGGACCTGATACTTTGGGAGTCATTACCCAATAAGTCAGTTTGTGCCCTGGAATTGCACCAAAAATACCCTCATGTTTACCATTTGGAGAGACAAACCACAACATTTCCAGCATTCTTTGGACATATCTTATTTACAAAATGCATTTGATGAGTCATGAAAAAAATATTCATGGTCTGGACCTGATACTTTGGGAGTCATTACCCAATAAGTCAGTTTGTGCCCTGGAATTGCACCAAAAATACCCTCATGTTTGCCATTTGGAGAGACAAACCACAACATTTCCAGCATTCTTTGGACATATCTTATTTACAATATGCATTTGATGAGTCATGAAAAAAATATTCATGGTCTGGACCTGATACTTTGGGAGTCATTACCCAATAAGTCAGTTTGTGCCCTGGAATTGCACCAAAAATACCCTCATGTTTGCCATTTGGAGAGACAAACCACAACATTTCCAGCATTCTTTGGACATATCTTATTTACAATATGCATTTGATCAGTCATGAAAAAAATATTCATGGTCTGGACCTGATACTTTGGGAGTCATTACCCAATAAGTCAGTTTGTGCCCTGGAATTTCACCAAAAATACCCTCATGTTTGCCATTTGGAGAGACAAACCACAACATTTCCAGCATTCTGTGGACTAATCTTGTTCCCAATATGCATTTGATGAGTCATGAAAAAAATATTCATGGTCTGGACCTGATACTTTGGGAGTCATTACCCAATAAGTCAGTTTGTGCCCTGGAATTGCACCAAAAATACCCTCATGTTTGCCATTTGGAGAGACAAACCACAACATTTCCAGCATTTCTTTGGACATATCTTATTTACAATATGCATTTGATGAGTCATGAAAAAAATATTCATGGTCTGGACCTGATACTTTGGGAGTCATTACCCAATAAGTCAGTTTGTGCCCTGGAATTGCACCAAAAATACCCTCATGTTTGCCATTTGGAGAGACAAACCACAACATTTCCAGCATTCTTTGGACATATCTTATTTACAATATGCATTTGATGAGTCATGAAAAAAATATTCATGGTCTGGACCTGATACTTTGGGAGTCATTACCCAATAAGTCAGTTTGTGCCCTGGAATTGCACCAAAAATACCCTCATGTTTGCCATTTGGAGAGACAAACCACAACATTTCCAGCATTCTTTGGACATATCTTATTTACAATATGCATTTGATCAGTCATGAAAAAAATATTCATGGTCTGGACCTGATACTTTGGGAGTCATTACCCAATAAGTCAGTTTGTGCCCTGGAATTTCACCAAAAATACCCTCATGTTTGCCATTTGGAGAGACAAACCACAACATTTCCAGCATTCTGTGGACTAATCTTGTTCCCAATATGCATTTGATGAGTCATGAAAAAAATATTCATGGTCTGGACCTGATACTTTGGGAGTCATTACCCAATAAGTCAGTTTGTGCCCTGGAATTGCACCAAAAATACCCTCATGTTTGCCATTTGGAGAGACAAACCACAACATTTCCAGCATTTCTTTGGACATATCTTATTTACAATATGCATTTGATGAGTCATGAAAAAAATATTCATGGTCTGGACCTGATACTTTGGGAGTCATTACCCAATAAGTCAGTTTGTGCCCTGGAATTGCACCAAAAATACCCTCATGTTTGCCATTTGGAGAGACAAACCACAACATTTCCAGCATTCTTTGGACATATCTTATTTACAATATGCATTTGATGAGTCATGAAAAAAATATTCATGGTCTGGACCTGATACTTTGGGAGTCATTACCCAATAAGTCAGTTTGTGCCCTGGAATTGCACCAAAAATACCCTCATGTTTGCCATTTGGAGAGACAAACCACAACATTTCCAGCATTCTTTGGACATATCTTATTTACAATATGCATTTGATCAGTCATGAAAAAAATATTCATGGTCTGGACCTGATACTTTGGGAGTCATTACCCAATAAGTCAGTTTGTGCCCTGGAATTTCACCAAAAATACCCTCATGTTTGCCATTTGGAGAGACAAACCACAACATTTCCAGCATTCTGTGGACTAATCTTGTTCCCAATATGCATTTGATGAGTCATGAAAAAAATATTCATGGTCTGGACCTGATACTTTGGGAGTCATTACCCAATAAGTCAGTTTGTGCCCTGGAATTGCACCAAAAATACCCTCATGTTTGCCATTTGGAGAGACAAACCACAACATTTCCAGCATTTCTTTGGACATATCTTATTTACAATATGCATTTGATGAGTCATGAAAAAAATATTCATGGTCTGGACCTGATACTTTGGGAGTCATTACCCAATAAGTCAGTTTGTGCCCTGGAATTGCACCAAAAATACCCTCATGTTTGCCATTTGGAGAGACAAACCACAACATTTCCAGCATTCTTTGGACATATCTTATTTACAATATGCATTTGATGAGTCATGAAAAAAATATTCATGGTCTGGACCTGATACTTTGGGAGTCATTACCCAATAAGTCAGTTTGTGCCCTGGAATTGCACCAAAAATACCCTCATGTTTGCCATTTGGAGAGACAAACCACAACATTTCCAGCATTCTTTGGACATATCTTATTTACAATATGCATTTGATGAGTCATGAAAAAAATATTCATGGTCTGGACCTGATACTTGGGGAGTCATTACCCAATAAGTCAGTTTGTGCCCTGGAATTGCACCAAAAATACCCTCATGTTTGCCATTTGGAGAGACAAACCACAACATTTCCAGCATTCTGTGGACTAATCTTGTTCCCAATATGCATTTGATGAGTCATGAAAAAAATATTCATGGTCTGGACCTGATACTTTGGGAGTCATTACCCAATAAGTCAGTTTGTGCCCTGGAATTGCACCAAAAATACCCTCATGTTTGCCATTTGGAGAGACAAACCACAACATTTCCAGCATTCTTTGGACATATCTTATTTACAATATGCATTTGATGAGTCATGAAAAAAATATTCATGGTCTGGACCTGATACTTTGGGAGTCATTACCCAATAAGTCAGTTTGTGCCCTGGAATTTCACCAAAAATACCCTCATGTTTGCCATTTGGAGAGACAAACCACAACATTTCCAGCATTCTGTGGACTAATCTTGTTCCCAATATGCATTTGATGAGTCATGAAAAAAATATTCATGGTCTGGACCTGATACTTTGGGAGTCATTACCCAATAAGTCAGTTTGTGCCCTGGAATTGCACCAAAAATACCCTCATGTTTGCCATTTGGAGAGACAAACCACAACATTTCCAGCATTCTTTGGAGCAATCTTGTTCCCAATATGCATTTGATCAGTCATGAAAAAAATATTCATGGTCTGGACCTGATACTTTGGGAGTCATTACCCAATAAGTCAGTTTATGCCCTGGAATTGCACCAAAAATACCCTCATGTTTGCCATTTGGAGAGACAAACCACAACATTTCCAGCTTTCTTTGGACATATCTTATTTACAATATGCATTTGATCAGTCATGAAAAAAATATTCATGGTCTGGACCTGATACTTTGGGAGTCATTACCCAATAAGTCAGTTTGTGCCCTGGAATTGCACCAAAAATACCCTCATGTTTGCCATTTGGAGAGACAAACCACAACATTTCCAGCTTTCTTTGGACATATCTTATTTACAATATGCATTTGATCAGTCATGAAAAAAATATTCATGGTCTGGACCTGATACTTTGGGAGTCATTACCCAATAAGTCAGTTTGTGCCCTGGAATTGCACCAAAAATACCCTCATGTTTGCCATTTGGAGAGACAAACCACAACATTTCCAGCATTCTTTGGACATATCTTATTTACAATATGCATTTGATGAGTCATGAAAAAAATATTCATGGTCTGGACCTGATACTTGGGGAGTCATTACCCAATAAGTCAGTTTGTGCCCTGGAATTGCACCAAAAATACCCTCATGTTTGCCATTTGGAGAGACAAACCACAACATTTCCAGCTTTCTTTGGACATATCTTATTTACAATATGCATTTGATGAGTCATGAAAAAAATATTCATGGTCTGGACCTGATACTTTGGGAGTCATTACCCAATAAGTCAGTTTGTGCCCTGGAATTGCACCAAAAATACCCTCATGTTTGCCATTTGGAGAGACAAACCACAACATTTCCAGCATTCTTTGGACATATCTTATTTACAATATGCATTTGATGAGTCATGAAAAAAATATTCATGGTCTGGACCTGATACTTGGGGAGTCATTACCCAATAAGTCAGTTTGTGCCCTGGAATTGCACCAAAAATACCCTCATGTTTGCCATTTGGAGAGACAAACCACAACATTTCCAGCATTCTTTGGACATATCTTATTTACAATATGCATTTGATGAGTCATGAAAAAAATATTCATGGTCTGGACCTGATACTTGGGGAGTCATTACCCAATAAGTCAGTTTGTGCCCTGGAATTGCACCAAAAATACCCTCATGTTTGCCATTTGGAGAGACAAACCACAACATTTCCAGCATTCTGTGGACTAATCTTGTTCCCAATATGCATTTGATGAGTCATGAAAAAAATATTCATGGTCTGGACCTGATACTTTGGGAGTCATTACCCAATAAGTCAGTTTGTGCCCTGGAATTGCACCAAAAATACCCTCATGTTTGCCATTTGGAGAGACAAACCACAACATTTCCAGCATTCTTTGGACATATCTTATTTACAATATGCATTTGATGAGTCATGAAAAAAATATTCATGGTCTGGACCTGATACTTTGGGAGTCATTACCCAATAAGTCAGTTTGTGCCCTGGAATTGCACCAAAAATACCCTCATGTTTGCCATTTGGAGAGACAAACCACAACATTTCCAGCATTCTGTGGACTAATCTTGTTCCCAATATGCATTTGATGAGTCATGAAAAAAATATTCATGGTCTGGACCTGATACTTTGGGAGTCATTACCCAATAAGTCAGTTTGTGCCCTGGAATTGCACCAAAAATACCCTCATGTTTGCCATTTGGAGAGACAAACCACAACATTTCCAGCATTCTTTGGACATATCTTATTTACAATATGCATTTGATGAGTCATGAAAAAAATATTCATGGTCTGGACCTGATACTTTGGGAGTCATTACCCAATAAGTCAGTTTGTGCCCTGGAATTGCACCAAAAATACCCTCATGTTTGCCATTTGGAGAGACAAACCACAACATTTCCAGCATTCTGTGGACTAATCTTGTTCCCAATATGCATTTGATGAGTCATGAAAAAAATATTCATGGTCTGGACCTGATACTTGGGGAGTCATTACCCAATAAGTCAGTTTGTGCCCTGGAATTGCACCAAAAATACCCTCATGTTTGCCATTTGGAGAGACAAACCACAACATTTCCAGCTTTCTTTGGACATATCTTATTTACAATATGCATTTGATGAGTCATGAAAAAAATATTCATGGTCTGGACCTGATACTTTGGGAGTCATTACCCAATAAGTCAGTTTGTGCCCTGGAATTGCACCAAAAATACCCTCATGTTTGCCATTTGGAGAGACAAACCACAACATTTCCAGCATTCTTTGGACATATCTTATTTACAATATGCATTTGATGAGTCATGAAAAAAATATTCATGGTCTGGACCTGATACTTGGGGAGTCATTACCCAATAAGTCAGTTTGTGCCCTGGAATTGCACCAAAAATACCCTCATGTTTGCCATTTGGAGAGACAAACCACAACATTTCCAGCATTCTTTGGACATATCTTATTTACAATATGCATTTGATGAGTCATGAAAAAAATATTCATGGTCTGGACCTGATACTTGGGGAGTCATTACCCAATAAGTCAGTTTGTGCCCTGGAATTGCACCAAAAATACCCTCATGTTTGCCATTTGGAGAGACAAACCACAACATTTCCAGCATTCTGTGGACTAATCTTGTTCCCAATATGCATTTGATGAGTCATGAAAAAAATATTCATGGTCTGGACCTGATACTTTGGGAGTCATTACCCAATAAGTCAGTTTGTGCCCTGGAATTGCACCAAAAATACCCTCATGTTTGCCATTTGGAGAGACAAACCACAACATTTCCAGCATTCTTTGGACATATCTTATTTACAATATGCATTTGATGAGTCATGAAAAAAATATTCATGGTCTGGACCTGATACTTTGGGAGTCATTACCCAATAAGTCAGTTTGTGCCCTGGAATTGCACCAAAAATACCCTCATGTTTGCCATTTGGAGAGACAAACCACAACATTTCCAGCATTCTGTGGACTAATCTTGTTCCCAATATGCATTTGATGAGTCATGAAAAAAATATTCATGGTCTGGACCTGATACTTTGGGAGTCATTACCCAATAAGTCAGTTTGTGCCCTGGAATTGCACCAAAAATACCCTCATGTTTGCCATTTGGAGAGACAAACCACAACATTTCCAGCATTCTTTGGAGCAATCTTGTTCCCAATATGCATTTGATCAGTCATGAAAAAAATATTCATGGTCTGGACCTGATACTTTGGGAGTCATTACCCAATAAGTCAGTTTGTGCCCTGGAATTGCACCAAAAATACCCTCATGTTTGCCATTTGGAGAGACAAACCACAACATTTCCAGCTTTCTTTGGACATATCTTATTTACAATATGCATTTGATGAGTCATGAAAAAAATATTCATGGTCTGGACCTGATACTTTGGGAGTCATTACCCAATAAGTCAGTTTGTGCCCTGGAATTGCACCAAAAATACCCTCATGTTTGCCATTTGGAGAGACAAACCACAACATTTCCAGCATTCTTTGGACATATCTTATTTACAATATGCATTTGATGAGTCATGAAAAAAATATTCATGGTCTGGACCTGATACTTGGGGAGTCATTACCCAATAAGTCAGTTTGTGCCCTGGAATTGCACCAAAAATACCCTCATGTTTGCCATTTGGAGAGACAAACCACAACATTTCCAGCATTCTTTGGACATATCTTATTTACAATATGCATTTGATGAGTCATGAAAAAAATATTCATGGTCTGGACCTGATACTTGGGGAGTCATTACCCAATAAGTCAGTTTGTGCCCTGGAATTGCACCAAAAATACCCTCATGTTTGCCATTTGGAGAGACAAACCACAACATTTCCAGCATTCTGTGGACTAATCTTGTTCCCAATATGCATTTGATGAGTCATGAAAAAAATATTCATGGTCTGGACCTGATACTTTGGGAGTCATTACCCAATAAGTCAGTTTGTGCCCTGGAATTGCACCAAAAATACCCTCATGTTTGCCATTTGGAGAGACAAACCACAACATTTCCAGCATTCTTTGGACATATCTTATTTACAATATGCATTTGATGAGTCATGAAAAAAATATTCATGGTCTGGACCTGATACTTTGGGAGTCATTACCCAATAAGTCAGTTTGTGCCCTGGAATTGCACCAAAAATACCCTCATGTTTGCCATTTGGAGAGACAAACCACAACATTTCCAGCATTCTGTGGACTAATCTTGTTCCCAATATGCATTTGATGAGTCATGAAAAAAATATTCATGGTCTGGACCTGATACTTTGGGAGTCATTACCCAATAAGTCAGTTTGTGCCCTGGAATTGCACCAAAAATACCCTCATGTTTGCCATTTGGAGAGACAAACCACAACATTTCCAGCATTCTTTGGAGCAATCTTGTTCCCAATATGCATTTGATCAGTCATGAAAAAAATATTCATGGTCTGGACCTGATACTTTGGGAGTCATTACCCAATAAGTCAGTTTGTGCCCTGGAATTGCACCAAAAATACCCTCATGTTTGCCATTTGGAGAGACAAACCACAACATTTCCAGCTTTCTTTGGACATATCTTATTTACAATATGCATTTGATGAGTCATGAAAAAAATATTCATGGTCTGGACCTGATACTTTGGGAGTCATTACCCAATAAGTCAGTTTGTGCCCTGGAATTGCACCAAAAATACCCTCATGTTTGCCATTTGGAGAGACAAACCACAACATTTCCAGCATTCTGCTGACTAATCTTGCTATCACGCGCTACGTTTGTGATAGCTTCAGTAGCTAACCTACTTGTAGTACTGGATGTGAAATGCTTGTAGTTCATTGGTGGGTTGGTGGGTTAAGCAGTGCTAGAGGTTTGCTTTGCCCACACACACCGGCAATTGCTCGGCGGAAGGGCATTTGCTGGAGCTTGAGCGTGGCGAGTCCATTCTGGTAGCCCTGCACGACAGGGTGATGCATGCCTAGAATGGTGGCCAGGACGGCGAGATAGCTTTCCAGTTGGGTGGTAGCTTCAGTCCAGTCGATGGGTAGGTAGGCCTTGGTCTTCTGGAGTTCGAGGGAGTCCTTCAAGGTGAGGGAGTTGCCTTCGGTGGAGATCATGGTTTCGTCGGCCGCCACAGTGGCTGCAGCTTCCTGTTCCCGCTTCAAGGAGGCGGCAGATCCACCGGGGGGAGTGAAAGCTAAAGGGAGTATGCCGTCCGCCACGTCAAAGGGGTCAGTCCCATGAAAGTTGCCATGTTGGAACTTCTTGAGTGCCGCCGTGGTGACCAAGGGTGCCTGGATGAGGAACTCGGCGGCGCATGTGGCTACCTGGCTCTGGAAGATCATATGGGTCTTCTCGTGTTTGCCTTTCTGTGCCCAGGCTTGGTATATGGGGGGTAGGTCGGCTTCCTCAAGCTTGCCACACAGCAGCAGCAAGCGCTGGGTGTACAAGGGGCCCCAGGTGTTCTTGACTGTGGCAGGGGGGCGACGTTGGTCTAGGCCCTCACTGAGCTTGAGCTGTTGGTTGGCGAGGGCGGTGAGGGTAGCTGCTAGCGTGGGATCTACTCCGGCTGGTTGGCCGGGTGCTGGCGGCTGCCCCGGATGGGAGGGTTTCTTCAATCCCGGGAGGTCCCGGTATAGTACCTGATTGCGCATGTACAAGGTCAGACCTGGCTCCCCTCGGAAGGGGGTGCCGGGTGTGGCAAAGTGGACACCTCCCTCAACAATGGTGGGGTCGGTACCAGCAGCTCGGAGGGTATTCAGGAGGGGGGCGCAAGTGAGTGCCAGGTTGAGTGTGTCAAGGTAGGGGTAGATGATGTTCAAGGCGTGGATTGGACTAAGGCCCTTGCCTAGGAGTAAGGGCACCAATTGGAAGGGGATGAAGCAGGCCTTGAAGGGGGTGATGACTTCCATGTGAGGATCATCGCCTAGAACCATGGGGATCATGTGGGAATGGTGAGCATGCTTGATGACGTCGAGGTGGCGATCGAGGGACAGCACCAAGGTCTCGGGCGCCTGCTCGAGGAGGGCAGCATCCACTAGCACTAGCTCTCCTGCATCGCCTTCGATGTCATCCAGGTAACCAAAGGCCTTGCCCTTGTTGGTACTTGGCGCGGTCAAGGGCCCCGGGTACTTCCGAAGGCCATGCACCAATCGGAGGCGCGCCTTTCCAAAGGTGTCGGTCAGGAATATTCCTAGGGCCCCCACAGGTTCTGGTTCGAAGAGGTCCAAGAGCCGGCCCAGGAGAATGGGGGTGGCTGTTTCCTCAGCGAAGTAGTCATAGATGGTTTGGTAGGCCAGGTCCCGGGCAGGTCCCACTCCAAGGGGACTGGGGGTGCTCTGGTAATACTCAGTGTAGGTCAGCATGTTGTGCTTGCGCTTGGAGGATGGAAGACGTGAAGCGAGTGGCTACTTGGGCGGCTTGTCGAATCTTCGGAGGAGGGGTGTCGTGCCGGAGGTGCGAGCTTGGAAGCGCAGGGAGACGTCGGAGTCGCCGGTCTGGAGGTGCGGGTCGTCGGCCAAAATCGAGTCGGCTGGACGCTTGGAGGTGCGGACAGTTGGAGAAGTTGGTCTGCTACTCGATCTGAATCAACTAAAGGAAGACGGGAAGCGACTGGCAGAGAGAGGCGTTGGAGTCGCCGGTGTCTTGATTAGCGGACGCTTGGAGGTGCGGACTATCGGATGTGCAGAGAGACGTTGGAGTCGCCAATCTTGATTCGCGGACGCTTGGAGGTGCAGAGAGACGTTGGAGTCGCCAATCTTGATTCGCGGACGCTTGGAGGTGCAGAGAGACGTTGGAGTCGCCGGTATCTTGATTCGCGGACGCTGGGAGGTGCAGAAGGACGTTGGAGGTGCAACCCGTGACCAATCAATTCGCGGTCGTGCGTCGGATTGGAGCGGGCCGTCTGAAGTAACAGAATCTATTTGCGTAAACAATAGGGAGACAAGGATGGTGAGTAGTAAGGTTAGAGACTGACTGCTGTACGGGGACACTAGGCGAAACTAGGGGACCAACAGGTAGACTGCTGTACGGGTACACTAGGCAAGAGGCTAGGGGACCAGGACAGATAGGCTTGTCGTACGGGTACAATAGGAGGACTATTGGACCAGGACGGGTTACCTATTTATTTATTCTACTACTAATCGGTTTAGGAGCAAAAGAGTGAGCTGTGGGCTTGTATTCTGCTGGGAGAATCCTCTACAGGCTTGTTAGCGTTTAGCCTGTATTTGCAGAGATTTGCTTGCAGATTCGATGCTTGCAGAATTCGATGCTTGCAGAATTCGTGTAAGAGTTGTACTGTACCTACAGGGAACGTTCCGGGAATATGGTACGCACCAATATTGCTTGCTGATACAGTGAGATCTTTCGCGAAGTACGTGTGCTTGTATACTCAAGGTGGTTCCCCGGTCTCCTGGTCTGTACTTCACTACCATTCCCCTCATCCAGTTTGCTACATCAATTCCCAATATGCATTTGATGACTCATGAAAAAAATATTCATGGTCTGGACCTGATACTTTGGGAGTCATTACCCAATAAGTCAGTTTGTGCCCTGGAATTGCACCAAAAATACCCTCATGTTTGCCATTTGGAGAGACAAACCACAACATTTCCAGCATTCTTTGGAGCAATCTTGTTCCCAATATGCATTTGATGAGTCATGAAAAAAATATTCATGGTCTGGACCTGATACTTTGGGAGTCATTACCCAATAAGTCAGTTTGTGCCCTGGAATTTCACCAAAAATACCCTCATGTTTGCCATTTGGAGAGACAAACCACAACATTTCCAGCATTCTGTGGACTATTCTTGTTCCCAATATGCATTTGATGAGTCATGAAAAAAATATTCATGGTCTGGACCTGATACTTTGGGAGTCATTACCCAATAAGTCAGTTTGTGCCCTGGAATTGCACCAAAAATACCCTCATGTTTGCCATTTGGAGAGACAAACCACAACATTTCCAGCATTCTTTGGACATATCTTATTTACAATATGCATTTGATGAGTCATGAAAAAAATATTCATGGTCTGGACCTGATACTTTGGGAGTCATTACCCAATAAGTCAGTTTGTGCCCTGGAATTGCACCAAAAATACCCTCATGTTTGCCATTTGGAGAGACAAACCACAACATTTCCAGCATTCTTTGGACATATCTTATTTACAATATGCATTTGATGAGTCATGAAAAAAATATTCATGGTCTGGACCTGATACTTTGGGAGTCATTACCCAATAAGTCAGTTTGTGCCCTGGAATTTCACCAAAAATACCCTCATGTTTGCCATTTGGAGAGACAAACCACAACATTTCCAGCATTCTGTGGACTATTCTTGTTCCCAATATGCATTTGATGAGTCATGAAAAAAATATTCATGGTCTGGACCTGATACTTTGGGAGTCATTACCCAATAAGTCAGTTTGTGCCCTGGAATTGCACCAAAAATACCCTCATGTTTGCCATTTGGAGAGACAAACCACAACATTTCCAGCATTCTTTGGACATATCTTATTTACAATATGCATTTGATGAGTCATGAAAAAAATATTCATGGTCTGGACCTGATACTTTGGGAGTCATTACCCAATAAGTCAGTTTGTGCCCTGGAATTGCACCAAAAATACCCTCATGTTTGCCATTTGGAGAGACAAACCACAACATTTCCAGCATTCTTTGGACATATCTTATTTACAATATGCATTTGATGAGTCATGAAAAAAATATTCATGGTCTGGACCTGATACTTTGGGAGTCATTACCCAATAAGTCAGTTTGTGCCCTGGAATTGCACCAAAAATACCCTCATGTTTGCCATTTGGAGAGACAAACCACAACATTTCCAGCATTCTGTGGACTAATCTTGTTCCCAATATGCATTTGATGAGTCATGAAAAAAATATTCATGGTCTGGACCTGATACTTTGGGAGTCATTACCCAATAAGTCAGTTTGTGCCCTGGAATTGCATCAAAAATACCCTCATGTTTGCCATTTGGAGAGACAAACCACAACATTTCCAGCATTCTTTGGACATATCTTATTTACAATATGCATTTGATGAGTCATGAAAAAAATATTCATGGTCTGGACCTGATACTTTGGGAGTCATTACCCAATAAGTCAGTTTGTGCCCTGGAATTGCACCAAAAATACCCTCATGTTTGCCATTTGGAGAGACAAACCACAACATTTCCAGCATTCTTTGGACATATCTTATTTACAATATGCATTTGATGAGTCATGAAAAAAATATTCATGGTCTGGACCTGATACTTTGGGAGTCATTACCCAATAAGTCAGTTTGTGCCCTGGAATTGCACCAAAAATACCCTCATGTTTGCCATTTGGAGAGACAAACCACAACATTTCCAGCATTCTTTGGACATATCTTATTTACAATATGCATTTGATGAGTCATGAAAAAAATATTCATGGTCTGGACCTGATACTTTGGGAGTCATTACCCAATAAGTCAGTTTGTGCCCTGGAATTGCACCAAAAATACCCTCATGTTTGCCATTTGGAGAGACAAACCACAACATTTCCAGCATTCTGTGGACTAATCTTGTTCCCAATATGCATTTGATGAGTCATGAAAAAAATATTCATGGTCTGGACCTGATACTTTGGGAGTCATTACCCAATAAGTCAGTTTGTGCCCTGGAATTGCATCAAAAATACCCTCATGTTTGCCATTTGGAGAGACAAACCACAACATTTCCAGCATTCTTTGGACATATCTTATTTACAATATGCATTTGATGAGTCATGAAAAAAATATTCATGGTCTGGACCTGATACTTTGGGAGTCATTACCCAATAAGTCAGTTTGTGCCCTGGAATTGCACCAAAAATACCCTCATGTTTGCCATTTGGAGAGACAAACCACAACATTTCCAGCATTCTGTGGACTAATCTTGTTCCCAATATGCATTTGATGAGTCATGAAAAAAATATTCATGGTCTGGACCTGATACTTTGGGAGTCATTACCCAATAAGTCAGTTTGTGCCCTGGAATTGCACCAAAAATACCCTCATGTTTGCCATTTGGAGAGACAAACCACAACATTTCCAGCATTCTTTGGACATATCTTATTTACAATATGCATTTGATGAGTCATGAAAAAAAATATTCATGGTCTGGACCTGATACTTTGGGAGTCATTACCCAATAAGTCAGTTTGTGCCCTGGAATTGCACCAAAAATACCCTCATGTTTGCCATTTGGAGAGACAAACCACAACATTTCCAGCATTCTTTGGACATATCTTATTTACAATATGCATTTGATGAGTCATGAAAAAAATATTCATGGTCTGGACCTGATACTTTGGGAGTCATTACCCAATAAGTCAGTTTGTGCCCTGGAATTGCACCAAAAATACCCTCATGTTTGCCATTTGGAGAGACAAACCACAACATTTCCAGCATTTCTTTGGACATATCTTGTTCCCAATATGCATTTGATCAGTCATGAAAAAAATATTCATGGTCTGGACCTGATACTTTGGGAGTCATTACCCAATAAGTCAGTTTGTGCCCTGGAATTGCATCAAAAATACCCTCATGTTTGCCATTTGGAGAGACAAACCACAACATTTCCAGCATTCTTTGGACAAATCTTGCTCCCAATATGCATTTGATGAGTCATGAAAAAAATATTCATGGTCTGGACCTGATACTTTGGGAGTCATTACCCAATAAGTCAGTTTGTGCCCTGGAATTGCACCAAAAATACCCTCATGTTTGCCATTTGGAGAGACAAACCACAACATTTCCAGCATTCTTTGGACATATCTTATTTACAATATGCATTTGATGAGTCATGAAAAAAATATTCATGGTCTGGACCTGATACTTTGGGAGTCATTACCCAATAAGTCAGTTTGTGCCCTGGAATTGCACCAAAAATACCCTCATGTTTGCCATTTGGAGAGACAAACCACAACATTTCCAGCATTCTTTGGACATATCTTATTTACAATATGCATTTGATGAGTCATGAAAAAAATATTCATGGTCTGGACCTGATACTTTGGGAGTCATTACCCAATAAGTCAGTTTGTGCCCTGGAATTGCACCAAAAATACCCTCATGTTTGCCATTTGGAGAGACAAACCACAACATTTCCAGCATTCTGTGGACTAATCTTATTCCCAATATGCATTTGATGAGTCATGAAAAAAATATTCATGATCTGGACCTGATACTTTGGGAGTCATTACCCAATAAGTTAGTTTGTGCCCTGGAATTGCACCAAAAATACCCTCATGTTTGCCATTTGGAGAGACAAACCACAACATTTCCAGCATTCTTTGGACATATCTTATTTACAATATGCATTTGATGAGTCATGAAAAAAATATTCATGGTCTGGACCTGATACTTTGGGAGTCATTACCCAATAAGTCAGTTTGTGCCCTGGAATTGCACCAAAAATACCCTCATGTTTGCCATTTGGAGAGACAAACCACAACATTTCCAGCATTCTTTGGACATATCTTATTTACAATATGCATTTGATGAGTCACGAAAAAAATATTCATGGTCTGGACCTGATACTTTGGGAGTCATTACCCAATAAGTCAGTTTGTGCCCTGGAATTTCACCAAAAATACCCTCATGTTTGCCATTTGGAGAGACAAACCACAACATTTCCAGCATTCTGTGGACTAATCTTGTTCCCAATATGCATTTGATGAGTCATGAAAAAAATATTCATGGTCTGGACCTGATACTTTGGGAGTCATTACCCAATAAGTTAGTTTGTGCCCTGGAATTGCACCAAAAATACCCTCATGTTTGCCATTTGGAGAGACAAACCACAACATTTCCAGCATTTCTTTGGACATATCTTGTTCCCAATATGCATTTGATCAGTCATGAAAAAAATATTCATGTTATTTTCCTTTTGAAATTGGCTGTTGAGCTGATTCAATCCAAAGGCAAGGAAGAGCAACGGGAGCTTTAACTGCAGGCCGGTTGAGGTGCCGGTCTGTTGTGGTCTAATATTTCTCTGATATCCACTACGATTGGATGCTAATCCAACCAGATCTATTCTGACTATCGGTATCCGACGCAATCAGTTAGATCTTAGGCTTGTAGTTCTACAATGGGACGCAAGGAGGCGTCCGGTGCAAGGTTTAAGGTTGAGTAATCAAATAATCTAAAAGAATAAGCGGTTGATCTTGCTGGAGAGCAAGATAGCGCTTTAAAGGTCGTACTGCCGCTAATACAGCACGATATTACGAATATACGGCAAAATACAGCGTTGTTGCTAATACAACGCGTATTTTGTGCAACAGAGAAACAAGTTCGTGAGCAGCGCTTCGAACCTCTGCTGTCTTTTCTTGAAAACAGAACACTTAATGGAAGATACCAGATGCCAGTATCTGACGCGCGTTCTTTCTCCAATCTCTAAGTATTGAATAATTCGATCGTACGAGTGACGATCACTTGGCTCGCAAGATTGAGCCATTTGGTCAATAATGAGATGCTTGGCTCACAAGATCGAGCCATTTGGTCAAAAATGAGACACTTAGCTCACCAAATTGAGCCATTTGGTCCATAATGTTAAACATCATGATTCACGCGCAACCAATTTGTACGCGTGGAAGTAAAGAATGAGATACCATTGTACCATTGTTACATACTGATATGCCGAGCATGAAAGGAATTTAATACTCCCCATGTGTCCATGTGAAAGCATTGACTAAGATCCGATGCAATCGTCCTGTAACAAATCACCTGTGTTCCCACAGTAGTGAAAGATAGGCTTGAGCAATGGATACACCACTGAATATCCCCAATGCTTTGTGAGGATATCAGCACAATTATCCTTGCCTGCAAGGTGCTGCATAAAAACGAAACCCCTTGCGATCATGCTCCTAACATAGTGATATGAAAGAATGTGATGCCTCTTGTGGAGCCTTGCATATGGGAATGTGGAGGTTTGGATCATCTTTTCATTATCTCCCCATGTGTAAGACGTGTCGTGCACTCTAGTGCCAAGGTATCTGAATGACTGTCGAATATCAATGATTTGCTCGATGCAGGTTCTAGCAGATACAAACTCAGCACCAAAGGTGGCTGTTTCGGATGTTGCTTGCTTCTTGGAGAACCACATGATGGGGGTCTTATTGGCAAAATGCAGAATGCCAGTTACAGCTTTGCCACTTAGAATGTCATGCATTAAGTTAGCATCGTAAAAATGAGACAGTACAACTACCTTGCCTAGTGGGGTAGGAGCATCACTTGGTAGATCTTCAGAATGCTCCCCATATACTGTATTGGACCAGTCGGTACTGTCGCCTTCAGTTAGTACAAAATCTGGAGCGCCCACTCTGAATCGGATTTTGAAGTGTCGAAACTTGGAAATGTACCCATAGATTCTTTTGGCTCTGTTGAGATGGCCTTCCCTAGGCTGCACTCGAAAACTTGACAATGTCATGACTGCAGTTTGCACGTCAAAACGTCCAATAGCTATGACCCATTGAAGTGATCCAATCATGCTTTGATATTTTTGGATATCAGTATCACTTAGGAAGGATGTTGAGTCTAGCTCTGGATGGTCGTTCTCAGCAAGTGGTGAATGGAATCTGGTGGTAGGTTTGCAGCCAAACATTTGTACATATGAGGCCTCCATCTTCTCGATGAACTTGATAGGGTTCATGCAGAGCACACCATGTTCGTCTCTTTCGAATCCACATCCCAAATGAAAGTTCATTGGCCCAGAACCCTTTAATTTGAAATTGTAAGGTTCAGACTGTAGGATGACCAGAAAGGTTTCAGGGTTGGCCATACATAAGCAAAGGTCGTCAACATATGTGCATATCAGCTCGTATACTGGCTCCCCATGTTTGTTGTGGCCAGGTTTGATAAAGATTTCAGGCTCTGCCTTGGATCTTTCAAAACCTAGTTCAATGAGGCAGGCAGCGAGCATATCACCAAAACACTTGCCAGATGATCGAAGTCCATATAGAGCCTTGTAAATCACTAGTAGGTGGCCCTCTAGTGATCCAAATTCAGCACCAGCCTTGATGCATACTTTCTCACAGGTAACAGCTTCTAGGTATGCGTTCCCAATGTCGGTTCCCCATGCTTCTAAACTATTCAGTTCAGCAAGGAATAGGCACATGCGCAAGCCTCTAAGTGAAACAACTCCTGCATACACACTGTGAATGGGAGCTTCAGTAAGATTACCATTCGCAACTAGCCGGGCTTTGTGTCGGCCATCGTGCTTGACTGCATAAATCATGTGGACCTTGATTTGTTGGAAACCAACGGGTATATTGCTAGCCTTGTAGATACCTTTGTCAATAAAGGTGTCATATTCTTGAAGCTGTGACATTTCCAGCGCTATGGCATCCTGCCATTTGGTATTGCCATTGGCTGTGTCAAACTGGATGGCTTCGTCATGATTGCGAGGTACCTTGAATCCATACTGATACTGTGGGGCAGTTCGAAAGGAGCGAAGTTTGGCTTGGTGGATTAGCCTGTCTAGCTTCTTGGTTCTTCGGGCAAGGGAAACAATGCGTTTGAGATGTTTCCACCCAGGTTGATCAAGCATGTTGTTGTCCTTTGCATATTTGGCTACAGTAACAGGGTCGTCTGCAGCTACATTGGAGAGAGGTTCATAGGTACGCTCCATGTTTTCCCACTCAATCCATAGGTTGTATTTGGAACCTTTGTATTGAGGATGCTTGCTGTCAAGTGGACCTTGATGGCCAAGTATGCGGCGAAATGACCAAAGTTTGCCATCTTCTTGGGTGACATCTCTGTGGATGTAGTTCATGACATCATTGTAGGCGATGATATCTTCAAGTTCATCATCGGTATGCTTGCATTTGAATTTGATGAAATCCTTATTTTTCTCAATGCTGTTTTCAACGTCAACAACTGTCATTCGTTTCTGGGTGCCATCAGGAAGGGGCATAAGGAAAGAGCGACCTTGCAAGTCATCAACGGGGATAGCAGGGATGGTGATGGGTTTGCCATCATCATCAAATTGGGCGTTGCCTTCTGCATCAGTAACAACTACCTTGGATGGGCCTACAGATGGGATAGCAGGATTGATGGGTGGAGGTGTGGCGTCACTGACATCAAAATATGCTAGCTCAGGGGGACCGAAATCATCTTCAGTGACAGGTATGCCGGTAGGGGTCTTGCTGAAAATGTGAGAGGTTGGAGGACCATCAAGAATCTCCCCATAGTTGTTAGGGAGTGGAGAAGGTACATAGCTTCGTGTATTAGGAACCTTGGAATAAAGGAAGGTAGGCAAGGATGGCTGTGGGAGGCACAGAGGAGATGATGCTGGTACCGGACTGGGGGATGAAGGATGGCGAAAAGAGGGACTATCACCAGAAGACTTAGGAGTGATGGAAGCATCTTTGGCCTTGCGCCATGCAAGAAAGCCATCATCAGTGAACAAGCCAGCACGCTTGTTGCGATGCTCGGGAGTTAAAGCACTGCGTACACCAGAGCGGTCAAGGAGCTTATTGGTGATGGGATCCCAGATGGTGAAACATAAGCTATTGCCAACATGTTCAGCAATGCCGACAAAGTGGCCAAGGCATTCAGTGGTCTGAGAGCCAAACTGTGTATCTGGAGTCTTGTAGTATACGGGCTCAAACCAGAAGAAACTAAGGTAGGGACTGATATCACCAATGGTGCCAGTGGCAATAAAGAAAGGCTGTTTGTCAGAGAGAGTGGGATCAGACAAATGATTCATGAGGCGGCCAACATATCGCATGCAAAGAAGCCAGAGGTGTGGTGGAGTGCCCGTGCGATCCATGATTCTATTGACAATGCGTTTGAAGGTCTGGTATCGCCGTTCAAAAAGATTTTGGTGTTGATGGTATGGTTCACTTTGCCATAAGCCAATCCACATCATCTTGAGGTAGTCAAGAACAGATTTGCTGGACTGATAAGATCCATGATCACAGAGCAATCTGAGTGGTCTACCCCATTGTCGAACAAAATTTTGGAGACAAGGAAGAAAATCAGCAGTAGTCCTCATTTCTTCAACATGGATGATATGAGATTTGCGACCAAAGAAAACTTGAGCAATCTTGGAACCACCATTGATAGCAGGGGTGTCTGAATAGATGACATCAGAGAGGACATCATCATTGAGAGGCCTCACATTCATGGCAGGCTGTGGTGATTGGAATCTTTTGAAGATGTTACCATCGGGACTAAGTGACAATGAGCCATACTGTGTGGAATTGTCGAAGGTAGCTTTGATACGATCAAGGGAGATCCATCCAAAGAAGGGCTTCAATGATAGGTAATCCATATCAGTGGGTGATTGAACGTGCGAAGCAGCAGTGATCCAGTGAGAAGGGGATCGTAGAGAACATCGGCTGAGGACTTCCTGGTGAATATAGTCAGTAGGACTGAGCCAAAACGAGGTGTCAGAAGCATCCAAAGGCTGAAGGACTGGGGTGATACTGTCAGACATGAATGATGCGATTGTAGAAGGGGTGCCAAGGTTGACATCTCGAAGTGCACCAAATTCATCATAATTTCGATACGGAAGCATAGATGGGAGAGGGGGATATTTTTGAAGGAAGGTGTCATCTTGAGGGGTATAAGAGCCATCAAGTACAGATGGGTTCCAATGTTGGTCACTTGTCATGACCACATGTGGAAGCCGCGCGTATTCTTCACTTGTATACTTGCGCATTGCCAGGTATGGCAACCCATGTCGAATACTAAGTGGGAACACGTGTCCATCTGTAGTGGTGATGACTTGCATTCCTCCCACTTTGATGGATGTATCATCGACAACTGAAAAATAAGCTTCCATCTGTGGGGAAGACAGGATGGATGGATGTTGTCCCGTGTAGGCACATTCATGAAAGATGATGATGACCGGACCTCGATTGGACACAGAGTAGGCGCCGCATGTTGCAATGGGGATGTTCTGAATCTGATGGTTGTTGATCCCGGTAACATTGACGAACCTAGGAGGAATGTCTTTAGAGATGAGACACGCATCGTGTCCCATGATACAACCGTTTGCACCTCTGTCAACCATAGCGTAACCAGGCGTAGAGACATTGGTTTTGCTACAGTGATATACGTCAGGCGGGGTTGCTGGCAACGCAGGAGACTCACAGTCTAGTGGGGCCCAATGATGAAAATTTGCAGATAGAGATGACTGGCCAACAGGAACATAGACATTGCCTTCTTTCTTGTAGAGTACATCAGGATTGTCAGCAAGGAACCGAGCTGGATGCGCAGGGGAAACAGATGACTTTAGTGGTCGGTTATCAGCTTGGGAGGATGCCTTGAAAACTCCGAGGGATTCATGGAATGCAGTCCTGGCTGAGGCTTCCTCTGAAGATGTAAGTTCTTGCTCGGCAGCATGGTGCTCATAAGCTCTTCGAGTGATGGGTTTGCTAGAATTGGGGTCTAGAACAGGTGCTGTATCTAAGAGCTCGGTGCGTAGGCTTGCGACTAGTTTCTTCTTGTCGTCTGTGGTGAAACCAAGCCAGTGTTTCATACCATGTTTGGAGAGGACAGACCAAATTGGAGATGGTAACCTGGTGCTTGGGTCTGGTGTCCGTCCAGCTTTGTACACAGCATAATCTTGATAGTCACCATAGAATTCAATAGGAGGCAAACAGGGGGATGTATCGTCTGTGATGCCGGAATATGTTGAATGGGTCATAGAAGAAAGGTCATGTGTATGCGCCTTGACAGAGGCTCGACTGCTTGGCTGTGTGAGTGATGCCTGGGAGTCCAGCCGCGTTGCCTCTAGAAGAAGGGTGTTTTTGAGGTCACTGATAGCAATAGCTTCATGTTGTCGAAATCGGATCATATCATGTGATTCAGGCGGATCACTAACCTTACAGAATTGTTCACTGAGTTGGAAGCTGCTGCTGCATGCCTTGCATAGGTGAGTTTTGACAGTATCATAGTCAAGTGGACGTTGCGGGTCCCGAAGTTTGTTGAGATGCTCTAACTGTGCAAACCATTGGGTGATAAATTTCACTTTGGATTCCTTCCATGACCTCAAATCTATATCCAATAGTTGCTGCATTACGAGAGAGGTGTCGTATACCTTGGACTTCGATTTGTCGTGTAGGGAGACAAAGTCAAAGAAAGCTTGTCGTCCATCCCTCGTGCCAGTATGGCTCAGCACACATGAGGAGGATAGGTCACTCTGGAACACATGAAGGACAAGGGTCCAGAAGAACGCGCATTGTTTGTCATGAAGTGCTTTGGTATATCCTGTGAGGGAGGTGTCAGGCCACTTGGGATCAAGGAACGTAGTAATATCAATGTCTGCTGCTGTTTCCAGTTTGGCCTTAAATTTTACAAGCCAGTGCTCAAACCTTGCGTCATTCTGCAGAATAGGGAAAGTGGTTTCGTCCCGAGATTTTCTGATCCAGGATTCGTATCTCAATTGATCCAATGGCTTTGCTGATCGATTAGTTGCGCTACTATCGTCAGGTCTGTGGTCTTCCGTTACCACTCTGTCGGCCGTGGAGTTGCGTCTAGCCCTAACCATTCCGCTCCAGTATTCCTTGAAGGCCTCCTTGGTGTAATGGACTCTGTTTTCCCAGTCTAAGCCTTGTTCAGTGAGTAGTCGTCCAAAATCAACGAATCGCTGTAGTTTTATCTGAACATGCCGAGTAAGGTGTACTCTTGCCCCTCTATCCTGATACGTCAGGTCCTTGATCTCCTCTATGAATAGGAAATTTGACCATGTGGTATATTGGCCAGAGATGAGTGCATCGCAGAGGGTGCTGTTGGATTCCTTTGGGACATCGAATGAATCATGTAGGAAAGTGGCTAGTTCTTGATCAAATGAAGGGAAGAGGTCCGAGATGGGGATGTTGTCCTCGTCGCCTTGTTGGCCTGGTGTATCATCCTGTTGACCGGTGGGCATGGTTGCAGGTGGCGTTAAAGGTGATCGGGTTGCCGCGCTACCAGGACGAAGGGAGAGGAAGCGTCCAGTGGTCTTGCTTCTTGTCCTTCCACCGCGGGGATTGCTCATACGTTTGTAGCGTTTGTTTTTAGATCAGAGAATGGTTGATCGTTGCCGTATCCTTAACAGGTAATCAGATCAGAGAAGCATCGATCGCCGCCGTAGCCGTTCGTTCGATGATCTTCCGTCGGATTGTCTTTTGTTGTCTTCTCCTGCAAGCTTCAACAAGCTTGCGACTGTTAATCTGTTATTTTCCTTTTGAAATTGGCTGTTGAGCTGATTCAATCCAAAGGCAAGGAAGAGCAACGGGAGCTTTAACTGCAGGCCGGTTGAGGTGCCGGTCTGTTGTGGTCTAATATTTCTCTGATATCCACTACGATTGGATGCTAATCCAACCAGATCTATTCTGACTATCGGTATCCGACGCAATCAGTTAGATCTTAGGCTTGTAGTTCTACAATGGGACGCAAGGAGGCGTCCGGTGCAAGGTTTAAGGTTGAGTAATCAAATAATCTAAAAGAATAAGCGGTTGATCTTGCTGGAGAGCAAGATAGCGCTTTAAAGGTCGTACTGCCGCTAATACAGCACGATATTACGAATATACGGCAAAATACAGCGTTGTTGCTAATACAACGCGTATTTTGTGCAACAGAGAAACAAGTTCGTGAGCAGCGCTTCGAACCTCTGCTGTCTTTTCTTGAAAACAGAACACTTAATGGAAGATACCAGATGCCAGTATCTGACGCGCGTTCTTTCTCCAATCTCTAAGTATTGAATAATTCGATCGTACGAGTGACGATCACTTGGCTCGCAAGATTGAGCCATTTGGTCAATAATGAGATGCTTGGCTCACAAGATCGAGCCATTTGGTCAAAAATGAGACACTTAGCTCACCAAATTGAGCCATTTGGTCCATAATGTTAAACATCATGATTCACGCGCAACCAATTTGTACGCGTGGAAGTAAAGAATGAGATACCATTGTACCATTGTTACATACTGATATGCCGAGCATGAAAGGAATTTAATAATTCATGGTCTGGACCTGATACTTTGGGAGTCATTACCCAATAAGTCAGTTTGTGCCCTGGAATTGCACCAAAAATACCCTCATGTTTGCCATTTGGAGAGACAAACCACAACATTTCCAGCATTCTTTGGACAAATCTTGCTCCCAATATGCATTTGATGAGTCATGAAAAAAATATTCATGGTCTGGACCTGATACTTTGGGAGTCATTACCCAATAAGTCAGTTTGTGCCCTGGAATTGCACCAAAAATACCCTCATGTTTGCCATTTGGAGAGACAAACCACAACATTTCCAGCATTCTTTGGACATATCTTATTTACAATATGCATTTGATGAGTCATGAAAAAAATATTCATGGTCTGGACCTGATACTTTGGGAGTCATTACCCAATAAGTCAGTTTGTGCCCTGGAATTTCACCAAAAATACCCTCATGTTTGCCATTTGGAGAGACAAACCACAACATTTCCAGCATTCTGTGGACTAATCTTGTTCCCAATATGCATTTGATGAGTCATGAAAAAAATATTCATGGTCTGGACCTGATACTTTGGGAGTCATTACCCAATAAGTCAGTTTGTGCCCTGGAATTGCACCAAAAATACCCTCATGTTTGCCATTTGGAGAGACAAACCACAACATTTCCAGCATTCTGTGGAGCAATCTTGTTCCCAATATGCATTTGATGAGTCATGAAAAAAATATTCATGGTCTGGACCTGATACTTTGGGAGTCATTACCCAATAAGTCAGTTTGTGCCCTGGAATTGCACCAAAAATACCCTCATGTTTGCCATTTGGAGAGACAAACCACAACATTTCCAGCATTCTTTGGACATATCTTATTTACAATATGCATTTGATGAGTCATGAAAAAAATATTCATGGTCTGGACCTGATACTTTGGGAGTCATTACCCAATAAGTCAGTTTGTGCCCTGGAATTGCACCAAAAATACCCTCATGTTTGCCATTTGGAGAGACAAACCACAACATTTCCAGCATTCTTTGGACATATCTTATTTACAATATGCATTTGATGAGTCATGAAAAAAATATTCATGGTCTGGACCTGATACTTTGGGAGTCATTACCCAATAAGTCAGTTTGTGCCCTGGAATTTCACCAAAAATACCCTCATGTTTGCCATTTGGAGAGACAAACCACAACATTTCCAGCATTCTGTGGACTAATCTTGTTCCCAATATGCATTTGATGAGTCGTGAAAAAAATATTCATGGTCTGCACCTGATACTTTGGGAGTCATTACCCAATAAGTCAGTTTGTGCCCTGGAATTGCACCAAAAATACCCTCATGTTTGCCATTTGGAGAGACAAACCACAACATTTCCAGCATTCTTTGGACATATCTTATTTACAATATGCATTTGATGAGTCATGAAAAAAATATTCATGGTCTGGACCTGATACTTTGGGAGTCATTACCCAATAAGTCAGTTTGTGCCCTGGAATTTCACCAAAAATACCCTCATGTTTGCCATTTGGAGAGACAAACCACAACATTTCCAGCATTCTTTGGAGCAATCTTGTTCCCAATATGCATTTGATGAGTCATGAAAAAAATATTCATGGTCTGGACCTGATACTTTGGGAGTCATTACCCAATAAGTCAGTTTGTGCCCTGGAATTGCACCAAAAATACCCTCATGTTTGCCATTTGGAGAGACAAACCACAACATTTCCAGCATTCTGTGGACTAATCTTGTTCCCAATATGCATTTGATGAGTCATGAAAAAAATATTCATGGTCTGCACCTGATACTTTGGGAGTCATTACCCAATAAGTCAGTTTGTGCCCTGGAATTGCACCAAAAATACCCTCATGTTTGCCATTTGGAGAGACAAACCACAACATTTCCAGCATTCTTTGGACATATCTTATTTACAATATGCATTTGATGAGTCATGAAAAAAATATTCATGGTCTGGACCTGATACTTTGGGAGTCATTACCCAATAAGTCAGTTTGTGCCCTGGAATTTCACCAAAAATACCCTCATGTTTGCCATTTGGAGAGACAAACCACAACATTTCCAGCATTCTTTGGAGCAATCTTGTTCCCAATATGCATTTGATGAGTCATGAAAAAAATATTCATGGTCTGGACCTGATACTTTGGGAGTCATTACCCAATAAGTCAGTTTGTGCCCTGGAATTGCACCAAAAATACCCTCATGTTTGCCATTTGGAGAGACAAACCACAACATTTCCAGCATTCTGTGGACTAATCTTGTTCCCAATATGCATTTGATGAGTCATGAAAAAAATATTCATGGTCTGGACCTGATACTTTGGGAGTCATTACCCAATAAGTCAGTTTGTGCCCTGGAATTGCACCAAAAATACCCTCATGTTTGCCATTTGGAGAGACAAACCACAACATTTCCAGCATTCTTTGGAGCAATCTTGTTCCCAATATGCATTTGATGAGTCATGAAAAAAATATTCATGGTCTGGACCTGATACTTTGGGAGTCATTACCCAATAAGTCAGTTTGTGCCCTGGAATTGCACCAAAAATACCCTCATGTTTGCCATTTGGAGAGACAAACCACAACATTTCCAGCATTCTTTGGACATATCTTATTTACAATATGCATTTGATGAGTCATGAAAAAAATATTCATGGTCTGCACCTGATACTTTGGGAGTCATTACCCAATAAGTCAGTTTGTGCCCTGGAATTGCACCAAAAATACCCTCATGTTTGCCATTTGGAGAGACAAACCACAACACTTCCAGCATTCTTTGGAGCAATCTTGTTCCCAATATGCATTTGATGAGTCATGAAAAAAATATTCATGGTCTGGACCTGATACTTTGGGAGTCATTACCCAATAAGTCAGTTTGTGCCCTGGAATTGCACCAAAAATACCCTCATGTTTGCCATTTGGAGAGACAAACCACAACATTTCCAGCATTCTTTGGAGCAATCTTGTTCCCAATATGCATTTGATGAGTCATGAAAAAAATATTCATGGTCTGGACCTGATACTTTGGGAGTCATTACCCAATAAGTCAGTTTGTGCCCTGGAATTGCACCAAAAATACCCTCATGTTTGCCATTTGGAGAGACAAACCACAACATTTCCAGCATTCTTTGGAGCAATCTTGTTCCCAATATGCATTTGATGAGTCATGAAAAAAATATTCATGGTCTGGACCTGATACTTTGGGAGTCATTACCCAATAAGTCAGTTTGTGCCCTGGAATTGCACCAAAAATACCCTCATGTTTGCCATTTGGAGAGACAAACCACAACATTTCCAGCATTCTTTGGAGCAATCTTATTCCCAATATGCATTTGATGAGTCATGAAAAAAATATTCATGGTCTGGACCTGATACTTTGGGAGTCATTACCCAATAAGTCAGTTTGTGCCCTGGAATTGCACCAAAAATACCCTCATGTTTGCCATTTGGAGAGACAAACCACAACATTTCCAGCATTCTTTGGACATATCTTATTTACAATATGCATTTGATGAGTCACGAAAAAAATATTCATGGTCTGGACCTGATACTTTGGGAGTCATTACCCAATAAGTCAGTTTGTGCCCTGGAATTTCACCAAAAATACCCTCATGTTTGCCATTTGGAGAGACAAACCACAACATTTCCAGCATTCTGTGGACTAATCTTATTCCCAATATGCATTTGATGAGTCATGAAAAAAATATTCATGGTCTGGACCTGATACTTTGGGAGTCATTACCCAATAAGTCAGTTTGTGCCCTGGAATTGCACCAAAAATACCCTCATGTTTGCCATTTGGAGAGACAAACCACAACATTTCCAGCATTCTTTGGACATATCTTATTTACAATATGCATTTGATGAGTCATGAAAAAAATATTCATGGTCTGGACCTGATACTTTGGGAGTCATTACCCAATAAGTCAGTTTGTGCCCTGGAATTGCACCAAAAATACCCTCATGTTTGCCATTTGGAGAGACAAACCACAACATTTCCAGCATTCTGTGGACTAATCTTATTCCCAATATGCATTTGATGAGTCATGAAAAAAATATTCATGGTCTGGACCTGATACTTTGGGAGTCATTACCCAATAAGTCAGTTTGTGCCCTGGAATTGCACCAAAAATACCCTCATGTTTGCCATTTGGAGAGACAAACCACAACATTTCCAGCATTCTTTGGAGCAATCTTGTTCCCAATATGCATTTGATGAGTCATGAAAAAAATATTCATGGTCTGGACCTGATACTTTGGGAGTCATTACCCAATAAGTCAGTTTGTGCCCTGGAATTGCACCAAAAATACCCTCATGTTTGCCATTTGGAGAGACAAACCACAACATTTCCAGCATTCTTTGGACATATCTTATTTACAATATGCATTTGATGAGTCATGAAAAAAATATTCATGGTCTGGACCTGATACTTTGGGAGTCATTACCCAATAAGTCAGTTTGTGCCCTGGAATTTCACCAAAAATACCCTCATGTTTGCCATTTGGAGAGACAAACCACAACATTTCCAGCATTCTGTGGACTAATCTTGTTCCCAATATGCATTTGATGAGTCATGAAAAAAATATTCATGGTCTGGACCTGATACTTTGGGAGTCATTACCCAATAAGTCAGTTTGTGCCCTGGAATTGCACCAAAAATACCCTCATGTTTGCCATTTGGAGAGACAAACCACAACATTTCCAGCATTCTGTGGAGCAATCTTGTTCCCAATATGCATTTGATGAGTCATGAAAAAAATATTCATGGTCTGGACCTGATACTTTGGGAGTCATTACCCAATAAGTCAGTTTGTGCCCTGGAATTGCACCAAAAATACCCTCATGTTTGCCATTTGGAGAGACAAACCACAACATTTCCAGCATTCTTTGGACATATCTTATTTACAATATGCATTTGATGAGTCATGAAAAAAATATTCATGGTCTGGACCTGATACTTTGGGAGTCATTACCCAATAAGTCAGTTTGTGCCCTGGAATTGCACCAAAAATACCCTCATGTTTGCCATTTGGAGAGACAAACCACAACATTTCCAGCATTCTTTGGACATATCTTATTTACAATATGCATTTGATGAGTCATGAAAAAAATATTCATGGTCTGGACCTGATACTTTGGGAGTCATTACCCAATAAGTCAGTTTGTGCCCTGGAATTTCACCAAAAATACCCTCATGTTTGCCATTTGGAGAGACAAACCACAACATTTCCAGCATTCTGTGGACTAATCTTGTTCCCAATATGCATTTGATGAGTCATGAAAAAAATATTCATGGTCTGCACCTGATACTTTGGGAGTCATTACCCAATAAGTCAGTTTGTGCCCTGGAATTGCACCAAAAATACCCTCATGTTTGCCATTTGGAGAGACAAACCACAACATTTCCAGCATTCTTTGGACATATCTTATTTACAATATGCATTTGATGAGTCATGAAAAAAATATTCATGGTCTGGACCTGATACTTTGGGAGTCATTACCCAATAAGTCAGTTTGTGCCCTGGAATTTCACCAAAAATACCCTCATGTTTGCCATTTGGAGAGACAAACCACAACATTTCCAGCATTCTTTGGACATATCTTATTTACAATATGCATTTGATGAGTCATGAAAAAAATATTCATGGTCTGGACCTGATACTTTGGGAGTCATTACCCAATAAGTCAGTTTGTGCCCTGGAATTGCACCAAAAATACCCTCATGTTTGCCATTTGGAGAGACAAACCACAACATTTCCAGCATTCTTTGGACTAATCTTGTTCCCAATATGCATTTGATGAGTCATGAAAAAAATATTCATGGTCTGGACCTGATACTTTGGGAGTCATTACCCAATAAGTCAGTTTGTGCCCTGGAATTGCATCAAAAATACCCTCATGTTTGCCATTTGGAGAGACAAACCACAACATTTCCAGCATTCTTTGGACATATCTTATTTACAATATGCATTTGATGAGTCATGAAAAAAATATTCATGGTCTGGACCTGATACTTTGGGAGTCATTACCCAATAAGTCAGTTTGTGCCCTGGAATTGCACCAAAAATACCCTCATGTTTGCCATTTGGAGAGACAAACCACAACATTTCCAGCATTCTGTGGACTAATCTTGTTCCCAATATGCATTTGATGAGTCATGAAAAAAATATTCATGGTCTGGACCTGATACTTTGGGAGTCATTACCCAATAAGTCAGTTTGTGCCCTGGAATTGCACCAAAAATACCCTCATGTTTGCCATTTGGAGAGACAAACCACAACATTTCCAGCATTCTTTGGACATATCTTATTTACAATATGCATTTGATGAGTCATGAAAAAAATATTCATGGTCTGGACCTGATACTTTGGGAGTCATTACCCAATAAGTCAGTTTGTGCCCTGGAATTGCACCAAAAATACCCTCATGTTTGCCATTTGGAGAGACAAACCACAACATTTCCAGCATTCTTTGGACATATCTTATTTACAATATGCATTTGATGAGTCATGAAAAAAATATTCATGGTCTGCACCTGATACTTTGGGAGTCATTACCCAATAAGTCAGTTTGTGCCCTGGAATTGCACCAAAAATACCCTCATGTTTGCCATTTGGAGAGACAAACCACAACATTTCCAGCATTCTTTGGACATATCTTATTTACAATATGCATTTGATGAGTCATGAAAAAAATATTCATGGTCTGGACCTGATACTTTGGGAGTCATTACCCAATAAGTCAGTTTGTGCCCTGGAATTGCACCAAAAATACCCTCATGTTTGCCATTTGGAGAGACAAACCACAACATTTCCAGCATTCTTTGGACATATCTTATTTACAATATGCATTTGATGAGTCATGAAAAAAATATTCATGGTCTGGACCTGATACTTTGGGAGTCATTACCCAATAAGTCAGTTTGTGCCCTGGAATTGCACCAAAAATACCCTCATGTTTGCCATTTGGAGAGACAAACCACAACATTTCCAGCATTCTTTGGACATATCTTATTTACAATATGCATTTGATGAGTCATGAAAAAAATATTCATGGTCTGGACCTGATACTTTGGGAGTCATTACCCAATAAGTCAGTTTGTGCCCTGGAATTGCACCAAAAATACCCTCATGTTTGCCATTTGGAGAGACAAACCACAACATTTCCAGCATTCTTTGGACATATCTTATTTACAATATGCATTTGATGAGTCATGAAAAAAATATTCATGGTCTGGACCTGATACTTTGGGAGTCATTACCCAATAAGTCAGTTTGTGCCCTGGAATTGCACCAAAAATACCCTCATGTTTGCCATTTGGAGAGACAAACCACAACATTTCCAGCATTCTTTGGACATATCTTATTTACAATATGCATTTGATGAGTCATGAAAAAAATATTCATGGTCTGGACCTGATACTTTGGGAGTCATTACCCAATAAGTCAGTTTGTGCCCTGGAATTGCACCAAAAATACCCTCATGTTTGCCATTTGGAGAGACAAACCACAACATTTCCAGCATTCTGTGGACTAATCTTGTTCCCAATATGCATTTGATGAGTCATGAAAAAAATATTCATGGTCTGGACCTGATACTTTGGGAGTCATTACCCAATAAGTCAGTTTGTGCCCTGGAATTGCACCAAAAATACCCTCATGTTTGCCATTTGGAGAGACAAACCACAACATTTCCAGCATTCTTTGGACATATCTTATTTACAATATGCATTTGATGAGTCATGAAAAAAATATTCATGGTCTGGACCTGATACTTTGGGAGTCATTACCCAATAAGTCAGTTTGTGCCCTGGAATTGCACCAAAAATACCCTCATGTTTGCCATTTGGAGAGACAAACCACAACATTTCCAGCATTCTTTGGAGCAATCTTGTTCCCAATATGCATTTGATGAGTCATGAAAAAAATATTCATGGTCTGGACCTGATACTTTGGGAGTCATTACCCAATAAGTCAGTTTGTGCCCTGGAATTGCACCAAAAATACCCTCATGTTTGCCATTTGGAGAGACAAACCACAACATTTCCAGCATTCTTTGGACATATCTTATTTACAATATGCATTTGATGAGTCATGAAAAAAATATTCATGGTCTGGACCTGATACTTTGGGAGTCATTACCCAATAAGTCAGTTTGTGCCCTGGAATTGCATCAAAAATACCCTCATGTTTGCCATTTGGAGAGACAAACCACAACATTTCCAGCATTCTGTGGACTAATCTTATTCCCAATATGCATTTGATGAGTCATGAAAAAAATATTCATGGTCTGGACCTGATACTTTGGGAGTCATTACCCAATAAGTCAGTTTGTGCCCTGGAATTGCATCAAAAATACCCTCATGTTTGCCATTTGGAGAGACAAACCACAACATTTCCAGCATTCTTTGGACATATCTTATTTACAATATGCATTTGATGAGTCATGAAAAAAATATTCATGGTCTGGACCTGATACTTTGGGAGTCATTACCCAATAAGTCAGTTTGTGCCCTGGAATTTCACCAAAAATACCCTCATGTTTGCCATTTGGAGAGACAAACCACAACATTTCCAGCATTCTTTGGAGCAATCTTGTTCCCAATATGCATTTGATGAGTCATGAAAAAAATATTCATGGTCTGGACCTGATACTTTGGGAGTCATTACCCAATAAGTCAGTTTGTGCCCTGGAATTGCACCAAAAATACCCTCATGTTTGCCATTTGGAGAGACAAACCACAACATTTCCAGCATTCTTTGGACATATCTTATTTACAATATGCATTTGATGAGTCACGAAAAAAATATTCATGGTCTGGACCTGATACTTTGGGAGTCATTACCCAATAAGTCAGTTTGTGCCCTGGAATTTCACCAAAAATACCCTCATGTTTGCCATTTGGAGAGACAAACCACAACATTTCCAGCATTCTGTGGACTAATCTTATTCCCAATATGCATTTGATGAGTCATGAAAAAAATATTCATGGTCTGGACCTGATACTTTGGGAGTCATTACCCAATAAGTCAGTTTGTGCCCTGGAATTGCACCAAAAATACCCTCATGTTTGCCATTTGGAGAGACAAACCACAACATTTCCAGCATTCTTTGGACATATCTTATTTACAATATGCATTTGATGAGTCATGAAAAAAATATTCATGGTCTGGACCTGATACTTTGGGAGTCATTACCCAATAAGTCAGTTTGTGCCCTGGAATTTCACCAAAAATACCCTCATGTTTGCCATTTGGAGAGACAAACCACAACATTTCCAGCATTCTTTGGAGCAATCTTGTTCCCAATATGCATTTGATGAGTCATGAAAAAAATATTCATGGTCTGGACCTGATACTTTGGGAGTCATTACCCAATAAGTCAGTTTGTGCCCTGGAATTTCACCAAAAATACCCTCATGTTTGCCATTTGGAGAGACAAACCACAACATTTCCAGCATTCTGTGGACTAATCTTGTTCCCAATATGCATTTGATGAGTCATGAAAAAAATATTCATGGTCTGGACCTGATACTTTGGGAGTCATTACCCAATAAGTCAGTTTGTGCCCTGGAATTGCATCAAAAATACCCTCATGTTTGCCATTTGGAGAGACAAACCACAACATTTCCAGCATTCTTTGGACATATCTTATTTACAATATGCATTTGATGAGTCATGAAAAAAATATTCATGGTCTGGACCTGATACTTTGGGAGTCATTACCCAATAAGTCAGTTTGTGCCCTGGAATTGCACCAAAAATACCCTCATGTTTGCCATTTGGAGAGACAAACCACAACATTTCCAGCATTCTTTGGACATATCTTATTTACAATATGCATTTGATGAGTCATGAAAAAAATATTCATGGTCTGGACCTGATACTTTGGGAGTCATTACCCAATAAGTCAGTTTGTGCCCTGGAATTGCACCAAAAATACCCTCATGTTTGCCATTTGGAGAGACAAACCACAACATTTCCAGCATTCTTTGGACATATCTTATTTACAATATGCATTTGATGAGTCATGAAAAAAATATTCATGGTCTGGACCTGATACTTTGGGAGTCATTACCCAATAAGTCAGTTTGTGCCCTGGAATTGCACCAAAAATACCCTCATGTTTGCCATTTGGAGAGACAAACCACAACATTTCCAGCATTCTTTGGAGCAATCTTGTTCCCAATATGCATTTGATGAGTCATGAAAAAAATATTCATGGTCTGGACCTGATACTTTGGGAGTCATTACCCAATAAGTCAGTTTGTGCCCTGGAATTGCACCAAAAATACCCTCATGTTTGCCATTTGGAGAGACAAACCACAACATTTCCAGCATTCTTTGGACATATCTTATTTACAATATGCATTTGATGAGTCATGAAAAAAATATTCATGGTCTGGACCTGATACTTTGGGAGTCATTACCCAATAAGTCAGTTTGTGCCCTGGAATTGCATCAAAAATACCCTCATGTTTGCCATTTGGAGAGACAAACCACAACATTTCCAGCATTCTGTGGACTAATCTTATTCCCAATATGCATTTGATGAGTCATGAAAAAAATATTCATGGTCTGGACCTGATACTTTGGGAGTCATTACCCAATAAGTCAGTTTGTGCCCTGGAATTGCATCAAAAATACCCTCATGTTTGCCATTTGGAGAGACAAACCACAACATTTCCAGCATTCTTTGGACATATCTTATTTACAATATGCATTTGATGAGTCATGAAAAAAATATTCATGGTCTGGACCTGATACTTTGGGAGTCATTACCCAATAAGTCAGTTTGTGCCCTGGAATTTCACCAAAAATACCCTCATGTTTGCCATTTGGAGAGACAAACCACAACATTTCCAGCATTCTTTGGAGCAATCTTGTTCCCAATATGCATTTGATGAGTCATGAAAAAAATATTCATGGTCTGGACCTGATACTTTGGGAGTCATTACCCAATAAGTCAGTTTGTGCCCTGGAATTGCACCAAAAATACCCTCATGTTTGCCATTTGGAGAGACAAACCACAACATTTCCAGCATTCTTTGGACATATCTTATTTACAATATGCATTTGATGAGTCACGAAAAAAATATTCATGGTCTGGACCTGATACTTTGGGAGTCATTACCCAATAAGTCAGTTTGTGCCCTGGAATTTCACCAAAAATACCCTCATGTTTGCCATTTGGAGAGACAAACCACAACATTTCCAGCATTCTGTGGACTAATCTTATTCCCAATATGCATTTGATGAGTCATGAAAAAAATATTCATGGTCTGGACCTGATACTTTGGGAGTCATTACCCAATAAGTCAGTTTGTGCCCTGGAATTGCACCAAAAATACCCTCATGTTTGCCATTTGGAGAGACAAACCACAACATTTCCAGCATTCTTTGGACATATCTTATTTACAATATGCATTTGATGAGTCATGAAAAAAATATTCATGGTCTGGACCTGATACTTTGGGAGTCATTACCCAATAAGTCAGTTTGTGCCCTGGAATTTCACCAAAAATACCCTCATGTTTGCCATTTGGAGAGACAAACCACAACATTTCCAGCATTCTTTGGAGCAATCTTGTTCCCAATATGCATTTGATGAGTCATGAAAAAAATATTCATGGTCTGGACCTGATACTTTGGGAGTCATTACCCAATAAGTCAGTTTGTGCCCTGGAATTTCACCAAAAATACCCTCATGTTTGCCATTTGGAGAGACAAACCACAACATTTCCAGCATTCTGTGGACTAATCTTGTTCCCAATATGCATTTGATGAGTCATGAAAAAAATATTCATGGTCTGGACCTGATACTTTGGGAGTCATTACCCAATAAGTCAGTTTGTGCCCTGGAATTGCATCAAAAATACCCTCATGTTTGCCATTTGGAGAGACAAACCACAACATTTCCAGCATTCTTTGGACATATCTTATTTACAATATGCATTTGATGAGTCATGAAAAAAATATTCATGGTCTGGACCTGATACTTTGGGAGTCATTACCCAATAAGTCAGTTTGTGCCCTGGAATTGCACCAAAAATACCCTCATGTTTGCCATTTGGAGAGACAAACCACAACATTTCCAGCATTCTTTGGAGCAATCTTGTTCCCAATATGCATTTGATGAGTCATGAAAAAAATATTCATGGTCTGGACCTGATACTTTGGGAGTCATTACCCAATAAGTCAGTTTGTGCCCTGGAATTGCACCAAAAATACCCTCATGTTTGCCATTTGGAGAGACAAACCACAACATTTCCAGCATTCTTTGGACATATCTTATTTACAATATGCATTTGATGAGTCATGAAAAAAATATTCATGGTCTGGACCTGATACTTTGGGAGTCATTACCCAATAAGTCAGTTTGTGCCCTGGAATTGCACCAAAAATACCCTCATGTTTGCCATTTGGAGAGACAAACCACAACATTTCCAGCATTCTTTGGACAAATCTTGCTCCCAATATGCATTTGATGAGTCATGAAAAAAATATTCATGGTCTGGACCTGATACTTTGGGAGTCATTACCCAATAAGTCAGTTTGTGCCCTGGAATTGCACCAAAAATACCCTCATGTTTGCCATTTGGAGAGACAAACCACAACATTTCCAGCATTCTTTGGACATATCTTATTTACAATATGCATTTGATGAGTCATGAAAAAAATATTCATGGTCTGGACCTGATACTTTGGGAGTCATTACCCAATAAGTCAGTTTGTGCCCTGGAATTGCACCAAAAATACCCTCATGTTTGCCATTTGGAGAGACAAACCACAACATTTCCAGCATTCTTTGGACATATCTTATTTACAATATGCATTTGATGAGTCATGAAAAAAATATTCATGGTCTGGACCTGATACTTTGGGAGTCATTACCCAATAAGTCAGTTTGTGCCCTGGAATTGCACCAAAAATACCCTCATGTTTGCCATTTGGAGAGACAAACCACAACATTTCCAGCATTCTTTGGACATATCTTATTTACAATATGCATTTGATGAGTCATGAAAAAAATATTCATGGTCTGGACCTGATACTTTGGGAGTCATTACCCAATAAGTCAGTTTGTGCCCTGGAATTGCACCAAAAATACCCTCATGTTTGCCATTTGGAGAGACAAACCACAACATTTCCAGCATTCTTTGGACATATCTTATTTACAATATGCATTTGATGAGTCATGAAAAAAATATTCATGGTCTGGACCTGATACTTTGGGAGTCATTACCCAATAAGTCAGTTTGTGCCCTGGAATTGCACCAAAAATACCCTCATGTTTGCCATTTGGAGAGACAAACCACAACATTTCCAGCATTCTTTGGACATATCTTATTTACAATATGCATTTGATGAGTCATGAAAAAAATATTCATGGTCTGGACCTGATACTTTGGGAGTCATTACCCAATAAGTCAGTTTGTGCCCTGGAATTGCACCAAAAATACCCTCATGTTTGCCATTTGGAGAGACAAACCACAACATTTCCAGCATTCTTTGGACAAATCTTGCTCCCAATATGCATTTGATGAGTCATGAAAAAAATATTCATGGTCTGCACCTGATACTTTGGGAGTCATTACCCAATAAGTCAGTTTGTGCCCTGGAATTGCACCAAAAATACCCTCATGTTTGCCATTTGGAGAGACAAACCACAACATTTCCAGCATTCTTTGGACATATCTTATTTACAATATGCATTTGATGAGTCATGAAAAAAATATTCATGGTCTGGACCTGATACTTTGGGAGTCATTACCCAATAAGTCAGTTTGTGCCCTGGAATTTCACCAAAAATACCCTCATGTTTGCCATTTGGAGAGACAAACCACAACATTTCCAGCATTCTTTGGACATATCTTATTTACAATATGCATTTGATGAGTCATGAAAAAAATATTCATGGTCTGGACCTGATACTTTGGGAGTCATTACCCAATAAGTCAGTTTGTGCCCTGGAATTTCACCAAAAATACCCTCATGTTTGCCATTTGGAGAGACAAACCACAACATTTCCAGCATTCTGTGGACTAATCTTGTTCCCAATATGCATTTGATGAGTCATGAAAAAAATATTCATGGTCTGGACCTGATACTTTGGGAGTCATTACCCAATAAGTCAGTTTGTGCCCTGGAATTGCATCAAAAATACCCTCATGTTTGCCATTTGGAGAGACAAACCACAACATTTCCAGCATTCTTTGGACATATCTTATTTACAATATGCATTTGATGAGTCATGAAAAAAATATTCATGGTCTGGACCTGATACTTTGGGAGTCATTACCCAATAAGTCAGTTTGTGCCCTGGAATTGCACCAAAAATACCCTCATGTTTGCCATTTGGAGAGACAAACCACAACATTTCCAGCATTCTTTGGAGCAATCTTGTTCCCAATATGCATTTGATGAGTCATGAAAAAAATATTCATGGTCTGGACCTGATACTTTGGGAGTCATTACCCAATAAGTCAGTTTGTGCCCTGGAATTGCACCAAAAATACCCTCATGTTTGCCATTTGGAGAGACAAACCACAACATTTCCAGCATTCTTTGGACATATCTTATTTACAATATGCATTTGATGAGTCATGAAAAAAATATTCATGGTCTGGACCTGATACTTTGGGAGTCATTACCCAATAAGTCAGTTTGTGCCCTGGAATTGCACCAAAAATACCCTCATGTTTGCCATTTGGAGAGACAAACCACAACATTTCCAGCATTCTTTGGACATATCTTATTTACAATATGCATTTGATGAGTCATGAAAAAAATATTCATGGTCTGGACCTGATACTTTGGGAGTCATTACCCAATAAGTCAGTTTGTGCCCTGGAATTGCACCAAAAATACCCTCATGTTTGCCATTTGGAGAGACAAACCACAACATTTCCAGCATTCTTTGGACATATCTTATTTACAATATGCATTTGATGAGTCATGAAAAAAATATTCATGGTCTGGACCTGATACTTTGGGAGTCATTACCCAATAAGTCAGTTTGTGCCCTGGAATTGCACCAAAAATACCCTCATGTTTGCCATTTGGAGAGACAAACCACAACATTTCCAGCATTCTTTGGAGCAATCTTGTTCCCAATATGCATTTGATGAGTCATGAAAAAAATATTCATGGTCTGGACCTGATACTTTGGGAGTCATTACCCAATAAGTCAGTTTGTGCCCTGGAATTGCACCAAAAATACCCTCATGTTTGCCATTTGGAGAGACAAACCACAACATTTCCAGCATTCTGTGGACTAATCTTGTTCCCAATATGCATTTGATGAGTCATGAAAAAAATATTCATGGTCTGGACCTGATACTTTGGGAGTCATTACCCAATAAGTCAGTTTGTGCCCTGGAATTGCACCAAAAATACCCTCATGTTTGCCATTTGGAGAGACAAACCACAACATTTCCAGCATTCTTTGGACATATCTTATTTACAATATGCATTTGATGAGTCATGAAAAAAATATTCATGGTCTGGACCTGATACTTTGGGAGTCATTACCCAATAAGTCAGTTTGTGCCCTGGAATTGCACCAAAAATACCCTCATGTTTGCCATTTGGAGAGACAAACCACAACATTTCCAGCATTCTTTGGACATATCTTATTTACAATATGCATTTGATGAGTCATGAAAAAAATATTCATGGTCTGGACCTGATACTTTGGGAGTCATTACCCAATAAGTCAGTTTGTGCCCTGGAATTGCACCAAAAATACCCTCATGTTTGCCATTTGGAGAGACAAACCACAACATTTCCAGCATTCTTTGGACATATCTTATTTACAATATGCATTTGATGAGTCATGAAAAAAATATTCATGGTCTGGACCTGATACTTTGGGAGTCATTACCCAATAAGTCAGTTTGTGCCCTGGAATTTCACCAAAAATACCCTCATGTTTGCCATTTGGAGAGACAAACCACAACATTTCCAGCATTCTTTGGACATATCTTATTTACAATATGCATTTGATGAGTCATGAAAAAAATATTCATGGTCTGGACCTGATACTTTGGGAGTCATTACCCAATAAGTCAGTTTGTGCCCTGGAATTGCACCAAAAATACCCTCATGTTTGCCATTTGGAGAGACAAACCACAACATTTCCAGCATTCTTTGGACATATCTTATTTACAATATGCATTTGATGAGTCATGAAAAAAATATTCATGGTCTGGACCTGATACTTTGGGAGTCATTACCCAATAAGTCAGTTTGTGCCCTGGAATTGCACCAAAAATACCCTCATGTTTGCCATTTGGAGAGACAAACCACAACATTTCCAGCATTCTTTGGACATATCTTATTTACAATATGCATTTGATGAGTCATGAAAAAAATATTCATGGTCTGGACCTGATACTTTGGGAGTCATTACCCAATAAGTCAGTTTGTGCCCTGGAATTGCACCAAAAATACCCTCATGTTTGCCATTTGGAGAGACAAACCACAACATTTCCAGCATTCTTTGGAGCAATCTTGTTCCCAATATGCATTTGATGAGTCATGAAAAAAATATTCATGGTCTGGACCTGATACTTTGGGAGTCATTACCCAATAAGTCAGTTTGTGCCCTGGAATTGCACCAAAAATACCCTCATGTTTGCCATTTGGAGAGACAAACCACAACATTTCCAGCATTCTGTGGACTAATCTTGTTCCCAATATGCATTTGATGAGTCATGAAAAAAATATTCATGGTCTGGACCTGATACTTTGGGAGTCATTACCCAATAAGTCAGTTTGTGCCCTGGAATTGCACCAAAAATACCCTCATGTTTGCCATTTGGAGAGACAAACCACAACATTTCCAGCATTCTTTGGACATATCTTATTTACAATATGCATTTGATGAGTCATGAAAAAAATATTCATGGTCTGGACCTGATACTTTGGGAGTCATTACCCAATAAGTCAGTTTGTGCCCTGGAATTGCACCAAAAATACCCTCATGTTTGCCATTTGGAGAGACAAACCACAACATTTCCAGCATTCTGTGGACTAATCTTGTTCCCAATATGCATTTGATGAGTCATGAAAAAAATATTCATGGTCTGGACCTGATACTTTGGGAGTCATTACCCAATAAGTCAGTTTGTGCCCTGGAATTGCATCAAAAATACCCTCATGTTTGCCATTTGGAGAGACAAACCACAACATTTCCAGCATTCTTTGGACATATCTTATTTACAATATGCATTTGATGAGTCATGAAAAAAATATTCATGGTCTGGACCTGATACTTTGGGAGTCATTACCCAATAAGTCAGTTTGTGCCCTGGAATTGCACCAAAAATACCCTCATGTTTGCCATTTGGAGAGACAAACCACAACATTTCCAGCATTCTTTGGACATATCTTATTTACAATATGCATTTGATGAGTCATGAAAAAAATATTCATGGTCTGGACCTGATACTTTGGGAGTCATTACCCAATAAGTCAGTTTGTGCCCTGGAATTTCACCAAAAATACCCTCATGTTTGCCATTTGGAGAGACAAACCACAACATTTCCAGCATTCTGTGGACTAATCTTGTTCCCAATATGCATTTGATGAGTCATGAAAAAAATATTCATGGTCTGGACCTGATACTTTGGGAGTCATTACCCAATAAGTCAGTTTGTGCCCTGGAATTGCACCAAAAATACCCTCATGTTTGCCATTTGGAGAGACAAACCACAACATTTCCAGCATTCTTTGGACATATCTTATTTACAATATGCATTTGATGAGTCATGAAAAAAATATTCATGGTCTGGACCTGATACTTTGGGAGTCATTACCCAATAAGTCAGTTTGTGCCCTGGAATTGCACCAAAAATACCCTCATGTTTGCCATTTGGAGAGACAAACCACAACATTTCCAGCATTCTGTGGACTAATCTTGTTCCCAATATGCATTTGATGAGTCATGAAAAAAATATTCATGGTCTGGACCTGATACTTTGGGAGTCATTACCCAATAAGTCAGTTTGTGCCCTGGAATTGCACCAAAAATACCCTCATGTTTGCCATTTGGAGAGACAAACCACAACATTTCCAGCATTCTTTGGACATATCTTATTTACAATATGCATTTGATGAGTCATGAAAAAAATATTCATGGTCTGGACCTGATACTTTGGGAGTCATTACCCAATAAGTCAGTTTGTGCCCTGGAATTGCACCAAAAATACCCTCATGTTTGCCATTTGGAGAGACAAACCACAACATTTCCAGCATTCTTTGGACATATCTTATTTACAATATGCATTTGATGAGTCATGAAAAAAATATTCATGGTCTGGACCTGATACTTTGGGAGTCATTACCCAATAAGTCAGTTTGTGCCCTGGAATTTCACCAAAAATACCCTCATGTTTGCCATTTGGAGAGACAAACCACAACATTTCCAGCATTCTGTGGACTAATCTTGTTCCCAATATGCATTTGATGAGTCATGAAAAAAATATTCATGGTCTGGACCTGATACTTTGGGAGTCATTACCCAATAAGTCAGTTTGTGCCCTGGAATTGCACCAAAAATACCCTCATGTTTGCCATTTGGAGAGACAAACCACAACATTTCCAGCATTCTTTGGAGCAATCTTGTTCCCAATATGCATTTGATGAGTCATGAAAAAAATATTCATGGTCTGGACCTGATACTTTGGGAGTCATTACCCAATAAGTCAGTTTGTGCCCTGGAATTGCACCAAAAATACCCTCATGTTTGCCATTTGGAGAGACAAACCACAACATTTCCAGCATTCTTTGGACATATCTTATTTACAATATGCATTTGATGAGTCATGAAAAAAATATTCATGGTCTGGACCTGATACTTTGGGAGTCATTACCCAATAAGTCAGTTTGTGCCCTGGAATTGCACCAAAAATACCCTCATGTTTGCCATTTGGAGAGACAAACCACAACATTTCCAGCATTCTGTGGACTAATCTTGTTCCCAATATGCATTTGATGAGTCATGAAAAAAATATTCATGGTCTGGACCTGATACTTTGGGAGTCATTACCCAATAAGTCAGTTTGTGCCCTGGAATTGCACCAAAAATACCCTCATGTTTGCCATTTGGAGAGACAAACCACAACATTTCCAGCATTCTTTGGACATATCTTATTTACAATATGCATTTGATGAGTCATGAAAAAAATATTCATGGTCTGGACCTGATACTTTGGGAGTCATTACCCAATAAGTCAGTTTGTGCCCTGGAATTTCACCAAAAATACCCTCATGTTTGCCATTTGGAGAGACAAACCACAACATTTCCAGCATTCTGTGGACTAATCTTGTTCCCAATATGCATTTGATGAGTCATGAAAAAAATATTCATGGTCTGGACCTGATACTTTGGGAGTCATTACCCAATAAGTCAGTTTGTGCCCTGGAATTGCACCAAAAATACCCTCATGTTTGCCATTTGGAGAGACAAACCACAACATTTCCAGCATTCTTTGGACATATCTTATTTACAATATGCATTTGATGAGTCATGAAAAAAATATTCATGGTCTGGACCTGATACTTTGGGAGTCATTACCCAATAAGTCAGTTTGTGCCCTGGAATTTCACCAAAAATACCCTCATGTTTGCCATTTGGAGAGACAAACCACAACATTTCCAGCATTCTGTGGACTAATCTTGTTCCCAATATGCATTTGATGAGTCATGAAAAAAATATTCATGGTCTGGACCTGATACTTTGGGAGTCATTACCCAATAAGTCAGTTTGTGCCCTGGAATTGCACCAAAAATACCCTCATGTTTGCCATTTGGAGAGACAAACCACAACATTTCCAGCATTCTTTGGAGCAATCTTGTTCCCAATATGCATTTGATGAGTCATGAAAAAAATATTCATGGTCTGGACCTGATACTTTGGGAGTCATTACCCAATAAGTCAGTTTGTGCCCTGGAATTGCACCAAAAATACCCTCATGTTTGCCATTTGGAGAGACAAACCACAACATTTCCAGCATTCTTTGGACATATCTTATTTACAATATGCATTTGATGAGTCATGAAAAAAATATTCATGGTCTGGACCTGATACTTTGGGAGTCATTACCCAATAAGTCAGTTTGTGCCCTGGAATTGCACCAAAAATACCCTCATGTTTGCCATTTGGAGAGACAAACCACAACATTTCCAGCATTCTGTGGACTAATCTTGTTCCAATATGCATTTGATGAGTCATGAAAAAAATATTCATGGTCTGGACCTGATACTTTGGGAGTCATTACCCAATAAGTCAGTTTGTGCCCTGGAATTTGCACCAAAAATACCCTCATGTTTGCCATTTGGAGAGACAAACCACAACATTTCCAGCATTCTTTGGACTAATCTTTTTTCCCAATATGCATTTGATGAGTCATGAAAAAAATATTCATGGTCTGGACCTGATACTTTGGGAGTCATTACCCAATAAGTCAGTTTGTGCCTGGAATAACCCATGCACCAAAAATACCCTCATGTTTGCCATTTGGAGAGACAAACCACAACATTTCCAGCATTCTTTGGAGCATAATCTTTGTTCCCAATATGCATTTGATGAGTCATGTAAAAAAAATATTCATGGTCTGGACCTGATACTTTGGGAGTCATTACCCAATAAGTCAGTTTGTGCCCTGGGAATTGCACCAAAAAACCTAACCTCATGTTTGCCATTTGGAGAGACAAACCACAACATTTCCAGCATTCTTTGGACATATCTTATTTACAATATGCATTTGATGAGTCATGAAAAAAATATTCATGGTCTTGGACCTGATACTTTGGGAGTCATTACCCAATAAGTCAGTTTGTGCCCTGGAATTGCACCAAAAATTACCCTCATGTTTGCCATTTGGAGAGACAAACCACAACATTTCCCAGCATTCTTTGGAGCTAATCTTGTTCCCAATATGCATTTGATGAGTCATTTGAAAAAAATATTCATGGTCTAGGTGGACCTGATACTTTGGAGAGCATTACCCAATAAGTCAGTTTTGTGCCCCTGGAATTGCACCAAAAATACCTCATGTTTGCCATTTGGAGAGACAAACCACAACATTTCCAGCATTCTTTGGACAATCTTGTTCCCAATATGCATTTGATGAGTCATGAAAAAAATATTCATGGTCTGGACCTGATACTTTGGGAGTCATTACCAATAAGTCAGTTTGGTGCCTGGAATTGCACCAAAAATACCCTCATGTTTGCCATTGGAGAGACAAACCACAAACATTCCCAGCATTCTTTGGACTAATCTTATTACAATATGCATTTGATGAGTCATGAAAAAAATATCATGGTCTCAGGGACCTGATACTTTGGGAGTCATTACCCAATAAGTCAGTTTGTGCCCTGGAATTGCACCAAAAAATACCCTCATGTTTGCCATTTGGGAGAGACAAACCACAACATTTCCAGCATTCTGTGTGGACTAATCTTATTTTCCCAATATGCATTGTGATGAGTCATGAAAAAAATATTCATGGTCTGGACCTGATACTTTGGGAGTCATTACCCAATAAGTCAGTTGTGCCCTGTGATTGTTTTTTTTTGCACTATGTTTTTTTTTTTTTTTTTTTGTTTTTTTTTTTTTTCCAAAAATACCCTCAGTTTGCCATTTGGAGAGACAAACCACAACATTTCCAGCATTCTGTGGATAATCTTATTTACCCAATATGCATTTGATGAGTCATGAAAAAAATATTCATGGTCTGGACCTGATACTTTGGGAGTCATTACCAATAAGTCCAGTTGTGCCCTGGAATTGCACCAAAAAATGACCCTCATGTTTGGGGGGGGGGGGGGGCCATTTGGAGAGACAAACCACAACATTCCAGCATTCTTTGGGAGCATATCTTGTTTCCCCAATATGCATTTGATGAGTCATGAAAAAAATATTCATGGTCTGGACCTGATACTTTGGGAGTCATTACCCAATAAGTCAGTTTGTGCCCTGGAATTGCACCAAAAATACCACTCATGTTTGCCATTTGGAGAGACAAAACCACAACATTTCCAGCATTCTTTTGGAGCATAATCTTGTTCCCAATATGCATTTGATGAGTCATGAAAAAAAAATATTCATGGTCTGGACCTGATACTTTGGGAGTCATTACCCAATAAGTCAGTTGTGCCCTGGAATTGCACCAAAAAATACCCTCATGTTGCCATTTGGAGAGACAAACCACAACATTTCCAGCATTCTTTGGACAATCTTATTTACCAATATGCATTTGATGAGTCATGAAAAAATATTCATGGTCTGGACCTGATACTTTTGGAGTTCATTACCCAATAAGTCAGTTTGTGCCCTGGAATTGCACCAAAAATACCCTCATGTTTTTTGCCATTTGGAGAGACAAACCACAAACATTTCAGCATTCTTTGGACTATCTTATTTCCCAATATGCATTTGATGAGTCATGAAAAAAAATATTCATGGTCTGGACCTGATACTTTGGGAGTCATTATAAGGAAGAAAAAAAAAAAACAAAAAAAATAAAAAAAAGAAAATAAAAAAAATAAGTCAGTTTGTGCCCTGGAATTGCACCAAAAAATACCCTCATGTTTGCCATTTGGAGAGACAAACCACAACATTTCCAGCATTCTTTGGACATATCTATTTACAATATGCCATTGATGAGTCATGAAAAAAATATTCATGGTCTCCTGGACCTGATTACTTTGGGAGTCATTACCCAATAAGTCAGTGTTGTGCCCTGGAAATTTCACCAAAAATACTCATGTTTGCCATTTGGAGAGACAAACCACAACATTTCCAGCATCTGTGGACTATCTTATTCCCAATATGCATTTGATGAGTCATGAAAAAAATATCATGGTCTGGACCTGATACTTTGTGGAGTCATTACCCAATAAGTCAGTTTGTGCCCTGGAATTGCACCAAAAAAATACCCTCATGTTTGCCATTTGGAGAGACAAAACCACAACATTTCCAGCATTCTTTGGACATATCTTATTTACCAATATGCATTTGATGAGTCATGAAAAAATATTCATGGTCTGGACCTGATACTTTGGGAGTCATTAAGACCCAATAAGTCAGTTTTGGTGCCCTGGAATTTGCACCAAAAATACCCTCATGTTTGCCATTTGGAGAGACAAACCAAACATTTCCAAGAGAAAAAGACATTCTTTTGGACATATCTATTACAATATGGCTTTGATGAGTCATGAAAAAAATATTCAGGTCTGGACCTGATACTTTGGGAGTCATTACCCAATAAGTCAGTCATTGTGCCCTGGAATTGCACCAAAAATACCCTCATTTGCCATTTGGAGAGACAAACCACAACATTTCCAGCATTCTTTCTGTGGACTAATTCTTGTTCCCAATATGCATTTGAATGAGTCATGAAAAAAAAATATTCATGGTACTGGACCTGATACTTTGGGAGTCATACCCATAAGTCAGTTTGTGCCCTGGAATTTGCACCAAAAATTACCCTCAGTTTGCCATTTGGAGAGACAAACCACAACATTTCCAGCATTCTTTGGACATAATCTTGTTACAATATGCATTTGATGAGTCATGAAAAAAATATTCATGTCGTCTCTGGAACTGATACTTTTGGAGTTCATTACCAATAAGTCAGTTTGTGCCCTGGAATTCACCAAAAATACCCTCATGTTTGCCATTTGGAGAGACAAACCACACCATTTCCAGCATTCGTGCTGGGGACTATATCTTTTTACAAAAATATGCATTGATGAGTCATGAAAAAAAAGATTCATGGTCTGGACTGAACTTTTTTTGTTTTTTGGGAGTCATTACCCAATAAGTCGTTTGTGCCTGGAATTTCACCAAAAATACCCTCATGTTTGCCATTTGGAGAGACAAAAACCACAACATTTCCAGCATTTGTGGACAATCTTGTGACCCATATGCATTTGATGAGTATGAAAAAAAATATTCATGGTCTGGACCTGATACTTGGGAGTCATTACCCCAATAAGCGTCAGTTCCGTGCCCTGAATGCACCAAAAATACCCTCATGTTTTGCCATTTGGAGAGACAAAAACACAACATTTCCAGCATTCTTTGGAGCTATATCTTATTTACAATAGCATTTGAAATGAGTCATGAAAAAAATATTCATGGTTCCTGGACCTGATACTCCCTTGGGACTGTCATCATTACCCCAATAGTCAGATTTTTGGCCCTGGAATTTGCACCAAAAAAATACCCTCACGTTTTTGCCATTTGGAGAGACGCAAACCACAACATTTCCAGCCCACATTAGTATTTGGACATAATCTTATGTTCCCAATATGCATTTGATGAGTCATGAAAAAAATACGTCATGTCTGGACCTGATACTTTGGGAGTCATAACCAATAAGTCAGTTTGTGCCCTGGAAATTGCACCAAAAATACCTCATGTTTGCCATTTGGAGAGACAAAACCACAACATTCCAGCATTCTGTGGACATAATATCTTATTTGACAATATGCATTTGAGAGCCCATGAAAAAAATATTCATGGTCTCCTGCTGGACCTGATACTTTGGGAGTCATTACCCCAATAAGTCAGTTTTGTGCCTGGAATTCACACCAAAAATACCCTCATGTTTGCCATTTGGAGAGACAAACCACAACATTTTCCAGCATCTGTGGACTAATCTGTTCCAATATGCATTTTTGATGAGTCATGAAAAAAATATCATGGCCCCCCCTGCAACCTGATACTTTGTTGGAGTCATTACCAATACAGTCAGTTTGTGCCCTGGAAAAAGTGGGAGGAATTGCACCAAAAATACCTCATGTTTGCAATTTGGAGAGACAAACCACAACTTTCCAGCATTCCACCTTTGGGACCATATCTTATTATATTAACAATATGCATTTGATGAGTCATGAAAAAACCCCATATTCATGGTCTGGACCTGATACTTTGGGAGTCATTACCAATAAGTCATTCCGTTTGTGCCCTGGATTATTTGCACCAAAAATACCCTTTCATGTTGCCATTTGGAGAGACAAACCACAACATTTCCAGCATTCTCGTGGACATATCTTATTTACAATATGCATTTGATGAGTCATGAAAAAAATATTCCATGTCTGGACCTGATGAGAGTCTTGGGAGTCATTACCAATAAGTCAGTTTGCCCTGGAATTGCACCAAAAATACCCTCATGAGGTTTGCCATTTGGAGAGACAAACCACAACATTCCAGCATTCTTTGGACACTATATCTTATTACAATATGCATTTGATGGGAGTCATGAAAAAAATATTCATGGTCGGACCTGATACTTTGGGAGTCATTACCAATAAGTCAGTTTGTGCCCTGGAATTGCACCAAAAATACCCTCATGTTTGCCATTGGAGAGACAAAACCACAACATTTCCAGCATTCTCTGGACATATCTTCTTGATTTCCCAATATGCATTTGATGAGTCATGAAAAAAAATATTCATGGTCTGGACCTGATACTTTGGGTAAGTCATTACCCAATAAGTCAGTTTGTGCCCTGGGGAATTGCACCAAAAATACCCTCATGTTTGCCATTTGGAGAGACAAACCACAACATTTCCAGCATTCTTTTTTGGACATATCTTATTTACAAATATGCATTTTGATGAGTCATGAAAAAAAATATTCATGGGGTCTGGACCTGATACTTGGGAGTCATTACCCAATAAGTCAGTTTGTGCCCTGGAATTGCACCAAAAAATACCCCTCATGTTTGCCATTTGGAGAGACAAACCACAACATTTCCAGCATTCTTTGGACATATCTTATTTACAATATGCATTTGATGAGTCATGAAAAAAATATTCATGGTCTGGACCTGATACTTTGGGAGTCATTACCCAATAAGTCAGTTTGTGCCCTGGAATTGCACCAAAAATACCCTCATGTTTGCCATTTGGAGAGACAAACCACAACATTTTCCAGCATTCTTTGGACTATCTTATGTTCCCAATATGCATTTGATGAGTCATGAAAAAAAATATTCATGGTCTGGACCTGATACTTTGGGAGTCATTAACCCAATAAGTCAGTTTGTGCCTGGAATTGCACCAAAAATACCCTCATGTTTTGCCATTTGGAGAGACAAACCACAACATTTCCAGCATTCTGTGGACTAATCTTGTTCCCAATATGCATTTGATGAGTCATGAAAAAAATATTCATGGTCTGGACCTGATACTTTGGGAGTCATTACCCAATAAGTCAGTTTTGTGCCCTGGAATTGCACCAAAAATACCCTCATGTTTGCCATTTGGAGAGACAAACCACAACATTTCCAGCATTCTTTGGACATATCTTATTTACAATATGCATTTGATGAGTCATGTATAAAAAAAAAAAAAAAAAATATTCATGGTCTGGACCTGATACTTTGGGAGTCATTACCCAATAAAGTCAGTTTGTGCCCTGGAATTGCACCAAAAATACCTCATGTTTGCCATTTGGAGAGACAAACCCAAACATTTCCAGCATTCTTTGGACATATCTTATTTACAATATGCATTTGATGAGTCATGAAAAAAATATTCATGGTCTGGGACCTGATACTTTGGGAGTCATTACCCAATAAGTCAGTTTGTGCCCTGGAATTGCACCAAAAATACCCTCATGTTTGCCATTTGGAGAGACAAACCACAACATTTCCAGCATTCTGTGGACTAATCTTATTTACAATATGCATTTGATGAGTCATGAAACAAAAAAAATATTCATGGTCTGGACCTGATACTTTGGGAGTCATTACCCAATAAGTCAGTTTGTGCCCTGGAATTGCACCAAAAATACCCTCATGTTTGCCATTTGGAGAGACAAACCACAACATTTCCAGCATTCTTTGGACATATCTTATTTACAATATGCATTTGATGAGTCATGAAAAAAATATTCATGGTCTGGACCTGATACTTTGGGAGTCATTACCCAATAAGTCAGTTTGTGCCCTGGAATTGCACCAAAAATACCCCTCATGTTTGCCATTTGGAGAGACAAACCACAACATTTTCCAGCATTCTTTGGACATATCTTATTTAACAATATGCATTTGATGAGTCATTGAAAAAAATATTCATGGTCTGGACCTGATACTTGGGAGTCATTACCCAATAAGTCAGTTTGTGCCCTGGAATTGGGGGGGGGGGGGGGGGGGGGGGGGGCGCACCAAAAAAATACCCTCATGTTTGCCATTTTGGAGAGACAAACCACAACATTTCCAGCATTCTTTGGACATAATCTTATTTACAATATGCATTTGATGAGTCATGAAAAAAATATTCATGGTCTGACCTGATACTTTGGGGAGTCATTACCCAATAAGTCAGTTTGTGCCCTGGAATTGCACCAAAAATACCCTCATGTTTTGCCATTTGGAGAGACAAACCACAACATTTCCAAAAAAAAAAAAAAACAGCATTCTTTGGACATATCTTATTTACAATATGCATTTGATGAGTCATGAAAAAATATTCATGGTCTTGGACCTGATACTTTGGGAGTCATTACCCAATAAGTCAGTTTGTGCCCTGGAATTTCACCAAAAATACCTCCATGTTTGCCATTTGAGAGAGACAAACCACAAAACATTTCCAGCATTCTGTGGACTAATCTGTGTTCCCAATATGCATTTGATGAGTCATGAAAAAAAAATATTCATGTCTGGACCTGAACTTTGGGAGTCATTACCCAATAAGTCAGTTTGTGCCTGGAATTGCACCAAAAATACCCTCATGTTTGCCATTTGGAGAGACAAAACCACAAACATTTCCAGCATTCTGTGGACTATATCTTATTCCCAATAATGCATTTGATGAGTCATGAAAAAAATATTCATGGTCTCAGGGACCTGATACTTTGGGAGTCATTACCCAAATAAGTCAGTTTGTGCCCTGGAATTTGCACCAAAAAAAATACCCTCATGTTTGGCCATTGGAGAGACAAACCACAACATTTCCAGCATTCTGTGGGACACTATCTTTGTATTTGACCAATATGCATTTGATGAGTCATGAAAAAAAATATTCATGGTCCCCCCTGGGACCTGATACTTTGGGAGTCATTACCCCAATAAGTCAGTTTGTGCCCTGGAATTGCACCAAAAAATACCCTCATGTTGCCATTTGGAGAGACAAACCACAACATTTCCAGCATTCTTTGGACATATCTTATTTACAATATGCATTTGATGAGTCATGAAAAAAATATTCATGGTCTGGACCTGATACTTTTTTGGGAGTCATTATCCCAATAAGTCAGTTTGTGCCCTGGAATTTTGTTCACCAAAAATACCCTCATGTTGCCATTTGGAGAGACAAACCACAACATTTCCATCATTCTTTGGGGACATATCTTAGTTTTCAATATGCATTTGATGAGTCATGATAAAAAATATTTCATGGTCTGGACTGATACTTTGGG